>BJKM01000175.1:82500-460000 GCA_015082035.1 Chaenogobius annularis | reverse complement strand
TGCTTGAAATAACGCTCGCTGGGGGCCACTACGCGCGAAGTATAAGAACGCCGAAGTTTCAAGACGCGCATCGAGTCTTTTAGCGTTTCGTCCACAAATATTATCAACTGAACCATTGAAATCACCTTATGACCAAACCATCAAAAGTCTGCATACGACTGAAAGGCATCTCAGTAAAATCATCAAATAAAACTTTGCACATAACAGGTACTTGAGGGGCTTGTAATAAAACAATGAACGAGAATGGGATGGAGACTGTTTTAGCTCAATTTTAAAGGCTACATACTCAAATGTTGAAAACACCCCAAAGGACAACCTGTGGGTAACTATTTCATCTCTAACAAAAGCACACACACCTCCTCCCTTTTTGTTTATATATATTATATTCAGAACGGTATCGGTATCAGCACATACTCTCAGAACCTGTGTCTCAAAACATTTGTGGTCTCGGCATGCTTCTTAGCAATGCCAGCACATAACATGGAACTGCCAAAGGGCTTTATCCAATATTCAATAAAACATTTATTGAAGGAGGTTTTTGTTTGGCTACTGGACTGGATTTATACTATGAGAAAATAAATCTTGATGAGCAGTTAGTAGTGGTTTTTAGCTTTATTTTGGTTTGAAATGAAAAACAATGTTTCTATTTTTGTGAGTATAGTGATATGCTATAATTAAAAGAATTGGCAGATTGTATATAACTAAAAATGCACACTTCATTGATGTGATGATGTGAAGGTGTGAAATGACCTCTAATATAATACTTTTAACTGATTTAATCACATACCGGGATAGGTAAAATGAGGTAACTGTGTGAACTCCCAGGGTTTAATGGTAGATAATGGCTTTCCAAGGAGATTGGCGCTTTATACACACAAACTTGGCTACTCTCTCTCCATGTATACGACATACAGTTCAAATTAAACCAAGGCTGCTGCTGACTATTACCTTGTCGTACCGCCTCCCATAATGCCTGCTGGGTGCCTCATTAATTCACCTTGTAAAAGTAGAAGAGAAGACCACCATGGTTCTTTATATGGTGGGTATGGATGTACGTAAGCTCCTTCAACATGTGGCATAAAACAGCTTTTACAGTAGTGTTGTGGTGAATGGGACACAAAACAGCCTTGGAAAATGCATTACTAAATTCATTTGTCAAATTGTATTGCTTTTGTTTGAGCAACAATGCCAAAAACCTTCCGGATTAGTTTCTCTGAACTGCACCAAAACACTTATTTTCCCCTCAAAAATGCCAATAAAACATATTTAGTTACATATGTTGCTCACACGCAAAAGCATCTCTTGCATTTGTGTTATGTATATAGAGTTGAATTAATGTTTGTCAGATAGTGATTCAGATCCACTTCAAAACTGAATCATTTACTCATAGTTTGTAAAGAATTCCCCTTTAACATTGCTAACAGACAAGTCAGCCCTTTATACTATATGCATTAAATAAAACCCTGTTTAACATGAAAAACGCTGTGGTTTTTTTTTAAATCCTGGATGATCTTCCACTCAACCAACCAAATACAATCTGCCCCACCTCGGTCCATTTGAGTTCAAACTACATGTGCACATTCTTTGCTATCACTAGCGCACACTTTAAAAGTTCAGCAGTTGGGCGCATTTTGTCTCGTATACAGGCCATGCACTCGACACAGGTGTGTTTTTGTCATCCCATGACTTGGTGACACAGACGCGACGGGCCCCTTTAGCGCTAACCCTGCATGATTTAGCTCTTACACATGCATGCACACAAACACACGCAAGCACAAAGGCCGTTGCATCATTGCTTTCCACTTGTTTGAAGTCCGAGCTTTTTATGGATCCACCAGTGATTTAAGAGAACAGAGAGGATTAGCCGACACTACCCCCTCTAAACACGTCAAATTTACAACAGCCAAGATGGCTTCAGCCACTTACCATTTATAAATATGCCTCAATTTCCATTACAATTGCGGCATACACTTGGTAATCATAGGGAAAGTACTGGTTAGGTAGGTTCTTCTACATTTAATTATCACACATCATATTCTTTTTTCAGCGATTCCTTTATTGGGAGGCTACAGCAAATGTGCATTGATTGGCAAATTTAGTGAGCATGTCTGGCTATGATCGAGTTCTTTGTACAGACCATCTCCATCTGGTCTTAGCTGTTCCCAGTGAATTCCTCAGATTTCCTCAGTACATTTGTATGTTGAATGGTTTGTGAGATGCGTCTGAAGCCAACCAACTCATTAGTCTAAGTCCCTTGTCCAAAAAAGAATTTGCAGCATTACAAATGTCAAACTCAAAGCACAAATACACTCAAAGGCCGAGCTAAATGGAATGTGCCGCCACAGAACTTAAGCCAAATGAATGGACAAGGGAGACAATTTGCTGTATTGACCTGCCCCAAAACACAAAACTAAAACAACTGGTAGATGTGTTTAGTTGTGTTTTAGCTAAGTACAGTAACCTTGTTTGATTTTTTTTCTGCACCAACGTTATGCACAATGAAAAGGTTTCTCGTGAGGAAAACAATAAACCGTAAATAATACCATCGTGTGTATACTCCTGTGATTGCACACATTTGGTTTTGTGCCCCTGAACAAACAAGTCTTTATCATCTATTTATGTGTCGGTCCCACAAAGCCAAAACTTTAGATTACTGGTTCAAGGAAGCTACACCAATGAGAGCCAAGTCAGAGTTATAAAACAGAAAACCAAAACAGCTGCTTCCGCTACAGAAATGGCACCTGTGTGAAAAGTACATAAAGCTGATGGAGCCTATGTTTAAACTGTAAAAATTCCTGCCATTTCTACGGTGCACATTTGGCCCCAAGGCACTAAAGTTGTAACACCTCTAACATGACCTTGCTCTGACTCAAGGGATACTTCAAATATAATATTTGCAATGAGGAAATACTAGAAAGTCTACAAAGAAAGTGAGATCACTTGAGGAAAAGAGATCTTCCAGATATTACAGCAAATTGAAAACAAATGACCTCTGCAATCTTTCCTATGGGCCGTAACTATATTGGTCAAGAATATCAACAACTTTCTATGTCACGTTATAAGTCTAAAGAACACACCTTTTAGAGTCAACAGTCAATACTTTTTAAATTCTGTGGTTGGAGAAATGTGGTCTATGGTGGAGCTTTGGTACAAGAAAACCCCTTGACCCCGCTCTGGTCCACCTCTTGTCCATCTTTACCTGTCGACTGAAACTGGATCCTGGGAGAAGCCACTCAAAAAGCTGCTTACACCCTTCTATTAGAAACATTGTACTGAAGTGCTCACTGTTGGTCTCTGTGCCCACCCCATCCCACACAAACTCACCCACCTCACCGTGAGCTGGATCAGGTGTCCCGCTTTGAAATCCAGGACAGCTTCAAACGGGACACAGCTTCACAGTCACAAGGAACCGCGTGAGAGGACATTTTGGGTGTTGCCACTGTAGTGATTTGATGATGCTCTTGTAGGTCAGTGGCTCTGGGATACATTTTGGCTGATCTCAGGAGTCTTTTATGGTTTATATTTTTATTTATCTCTCGTACAGCCCAGGTTTAGTTTTTGGTTGTTACTTGTCTGTGTCCTGAAATCTTAGCTATTTTCTAATATAACCTGGTTAGACCTTTAATTCTATGATTTTAGCCTAGGTACTAGGGAATTATTGGTTTAGTAATTTAGTTGTAAAAATGACATCAAGAGCCACTTATTTTTCTGGTAAGATATGAAACCTGCCTCTCTGGACAGGCCATTGAGTCCTGTTTATTAGTGCAGTTTGCAGTCACATCTGGAGCAGTTAAAAGTCATTCTAGGAATGTGTTCAAATCGCATAATAATGCAACTTGTAAACTCACAGTCTAACAAAAAGTGTTTTGGCAGAAAAATACATGTAATTCATTAGTTCAAAATTGCATGTCCAGCCTTCAAAATGGATTATGCAGCCTGCAGCATTTAACTGTGTAGTGTGCTGTATTGTATGCATGTATTGAGTCTGAAAATTGCTTTCCCAAGACCTTACTGTTTTGCCCTCATAATTGTTTTCAGATTGGCTAAAATATTTCTGCTAAACCTGTACTGTTGGCTCAACGTTTGTAATAATTGTGAATTACTTTGTGGTCAATTAAAGACACAAGGGTACGTTGCAGTCCACAAATTAGGTTATGGAAAGATGCTTCCACAAGCTCATTTAGAGATATTTCTTTGGTTTGTTTCCACATTCCCCGCTATCCGTTTTGTGTGCCATTCTATTGAAACATACTGATCTGTACGGTATGCTTTGTATTGTGGTAAGAGCTGTCTCCAGCCCAGTGTGCTCATGTCTGCATTTGGTAAATCTGGAGTTTCTTTGAGAATATCAGACTTTGCTGAACTCTTCACCTTTTAGAATGCAACAAGAAAAATGTATCAAAAATAACTCAATACAGACCCACATGAATGTTGTGTATAAAATATTGTCTGGGCCTGTTTGGTATTCATTTCACCAAATGCCTTGCAAGGTTAAAAAAAAAGTTGCTTTTGTAAATATCAGCTATAGGCCAAATGCTACTGGTTTTTATCCCTTATATGTTATGCATTTTGTACAATAAGATGATGTTGATGATGATCTTTGTTGATAGTCTACTTTCATGTTGAATTCCAGACAACATACTATCTTCCCATACCAAACCAGGTCATTCAGTCTTTCTTTTCTGTAAACAACATATAAATCCCAATGTTGAAAAGAATCATGGGGGGAATGGCAATGTAAAGGTTTTCTCAGTAACGTTGAAAGCCCATTTATTATACATTTGAGGTTGCTATGAGCGACTACTCCTTTTCAATCAAAACAAAGTAATGTAAACTGTGGGGTTTTATGCTTTACGCACACACAGAGGCTAAAGCTCACAGACTATAATGGCCGGTTGGACTCCACACAGACAGGTTCTCACATTTCTGCTTACATTCCTCTGGCTGGCTGGTCCCTCTGCAGACTTTGTGTCAGTCTTATTTAGTTTACATTTGGAGACGGTTAAAGCCATGGGAAGATCCCAGATGACAAGGTGACAGTCAAGGTTTCACAGCATGGACAAAGAGACAAACTAGATAGAATCAAAGGGTGGACGAAACCATTTGTCAAGATAAGCCTAACAGACTTAAACAATTCCAAATCTTCTGCATTGGTTATCATAATCTACTTCTTCGGTATGCAGATAAGTGTAGCATGTAGTGGCTTTACATCAAATGCCCATATACATCCCTTATCCTCGGCTTGAGATTAACACTGAGATGTTAACCTTGTGTAACCTTGTGTGTTTAGTCGTAAACTATAGAAATACATCAGTTTTGTCACAATACTTAGGAAAAGGCTTGTGATTCTGATACCACAATGATAATAAAAATGCAATTTTTTCAAGACAATTTTATTTTCAACATAAAGCAATAGTAGTTTTCATAATTTATTCAGGTCCAATTTTGTCCTGTTTATGTTCGTTCCAGATCGATACATGAGTATGTAGTTAGTGTTTGGGTATCAACTGTTTGTGGGTCAGTATGAATGTAAACCGTCATACAAGAAAGATAGGAAATGTTTAATTAAGCTGTATGGAAGCAATGCTCCTGGACGTCTCTTACTGTATGTTCACTTCTATTATAAATAACAGAAAGAGCATGTGTCATAATGAAAATCTCTGAACACTTAATTCATTCAGATTTAGACCGTAGTGTTTAGACAGCATAAAATGGAATACATCAAGTCATATTAATCATGCTATAATCCACTTAAACATACAAGACCCGATGCATTCAGCAGTTATTTACACTCATGCTTGCATTATTTACATAGTTCCAATGAATAGACGTCCATTGCACAGACCTTGGTAAATGTTGTGATTAAGGCTGCGTTTAAACTTCTGATTTGGTCCAGGTTTGAGCCCAGTTGAGTCCAGCTGTAGACCTGGTTTGATCCTGATCTTGTCCAGGTCAGTGGTGGATCAATGACAAAATTATTTTACTTAAGTAAATGTACAGATAAGTAAAAGTATTTAAGTAAGTATAAACATGTTTAAAAAAATACTTTTAGAGTAAAAAGTAAAAGTATTAAAATGTGAAATGTGGTGATCTTGATAAAGAATTGTCCTGATTCTTAAAAATAACCCCTCAAACCAAACAGAAAGTACTTTTTACTTTTCAGTCTAGACCTGCTCTCAAATATAGTGAGGTAAATGGTAAATGTATCCACTGTAAGATTTACTTGCGTTAAGTATGGATACCTAAAAAAGTGCATTTTTACTTTTGAATTTCTTTACTTTCCACCACTTTTGGTTTAGTTCAAGTCTGGTCCATGATCATTTTCAGGTTTAGTCCCAATTTATCCCCAATTTTGTGTGTGAATACAACTTTAGTAGCCTGCTGTTAAGTGCAGTGACGATGCAAACAAGGTGAAATGTAAAATAAATGTATTTCCAACATAAATAGAACTAATAAAACATATTTGGAATCTCTCTGCACTGACTGAGATGGAGCGCAGGTCAATTGAAGGAAGAAACTCCCTGCAAACATTTGAGCAGCCGTGACATTTGGTGCCCTCAAGTGGTGACGACGGATATTACATCAACAAAGCAGCTGCAAATGTTACCCTAGACCTTAGGCTATCCTGGCTCTAAGGTTGCCTATTTAAACCTTAAGAACAAAGTAGCACCACTTCTATACGTCTATTTGTGTGGCTAATGTATCTGTGCTCTTACAATCTTATCTAGACTGGCCTGTGTTATCTCTGTGAAACCCACCACTCCGAGTCTCCAGGGTCTGGCCAAGGTGCACTTGTAATAGGCAGTGCAGGAAACCCTAACCATCATTACTCCCCTCATTACTCCCGTACGCACAATAGACACCTGTTTCAATGCGTTCACCCCATTTTACGCTCACACACAGTAGACTCAGGTGCACCTCATGCCCTCGTCTATAAATGTTTTCTTTTTCTTTCTCTCTCTGTGAACCTGCAGGCTTCTGTGGTCCGGCGATGCTGGTGATCAGGTGTCCTTGTGCTTTGTCTGGGCTTTTGTATGGCTGTTCAAAAGCGGGCTGTCTCTCACTACATCTTTGGGCTTTTGTTATTTGGTCTTTTCATGGTCTGTTTGAAGTTCAGACTTATTTGCTTTTTTTGTAATTCCACTATCAAAGTTATCCGATATTGAACGTAAAGTGAAATCTTAACTTAGTTATTATTCTTACTACTTCAGACAATTTGCTTTAGACCTACAATTGACCTTGACAGCCACTAGGAGGCCCCATTGTGCATAGGTAGAAATTGACACTGTTATGTCCTTGTTGTATAGGGTAAAGGAATAATATAGCCAGTTATACATAGAGGATATAGATACAGATTCAAAGAAGGAAATACTCGGGTATCTGGGTTGTGTTACTCAATTTTACAATGCAATTCCGTAAAAACAAATTACAGTAATTGTTTTATTTATTTTATTGTTTTGTTTGGACTATAGGGCTCACATGAGTGCTATTCATTTAGGTGGCACGCTGGCTAAGTTGCTTCACTCTAAGGTCATGGGTTAGACTCCCGGGCCTTCTCCTTTCCTTTTTCTTTTTTGTCCCGAAGGCTTTATTAGACAGGAAAGTTTAAGTGTGAAATGGGGATGAGAGAGGAGGGAGGACATGCAGTAAATTGTCAGAGTCGGGTCACGGCGCTGCGGCCGGCCGCACTTGGAGCCTGGCATATGTGTGCTGTGCCTTAACCACTCGACCACTGGGCAGCACCTTCTGGGCCTTTCCATGCAGAGTTTGCATGTTTCACCTCGTGACCGGGTGGGTTTCCTTTGGGTACTTCAACAAAAAACATGCACAATAGGTATAAATGGTAGGCCTGACCATGGTCCGGAGATGCTTCCCTGAGCACTGTATGGCAGTTGCTCTCTGCCCCAGAAGGATAGATCTAATGCAGAGAATGAATTTCCCTCACGAGGGATTGATAAAGTATACTTTAATCTTATTTGTTGTAAGCATTTTTATGTTTATTGACCTTTATGTAACCAGGAAAGATGAGACTGAGATGTAGCATCTCTTTTTCAGGGGAGTCATGGCCCCAGAGAGGAGGAGCCTATTGTAGCCTACATGTTTTTAGTGGTAGACAGCGGAAGACACGGGAAGAACATGCAAACTCCGCACCGAAAGCCCCACAACACCCGGGTGTTCAACCCAGGACCTTCATGCTGTGAGACAAGAGCTTGTTTGTGTAAATATACAGTAAGAACACCTTGGATATAAAATGCAACACCAACATTTCTTTCATTTATTTGATCGCAACAAATCTGATCAGCTTTTTTATTCAATCATGGACTTTCAGCCTTTCAGAGGAGCACAGTAAATTGTAGTTGAGAAAGGCCAGATACTGTTGTCACTACAGACATGTGGGGTTTAGTTTGATCAGATGGTCAGGAAAAGGGAGTCTGATGGGAGTCTTGAAGGCTACTATGGCCTCTGTTCATTGTATTTGTAATTACTGTAGTAAATTCTCCATGCGTTTTGTAGTTTGCACAAAAAACATGTGTTTTGTTGTTTTCTGGAGAATTCCCAATTCTGAATGTAAAGTTATGGAGAATCGATACCAAATGAAGCTTTTGTAGTTGTGTTTTATATGCATTGATATGCAAACAAACATTTTAGACAAAGTATTTTTGCTTAGAGTTCTGAAGTCGTCTGTATTGTAGCTTTTGGAGGCTGCATTGTAGAGACGCATGTGTAGCTCACACACAGAGCCTCCATCTGTGTGCCTGGGGCGTTATTCCACCATGTGTAATCATGATAAAAACAAAGTCAGCAGCGCCTTACCGCCCCACAGCGCACACACACGCAGGCGCGTTCACAGGAGCACATCAGATCTTAAACAACACAAGCACACACCAGACGTGGAAAAAGGATGTTTAGTGCGTCTTGGAAAAACTGTAAAGTGGGTCATGATTTGGTTTCCGACTGCACAGGCACATGTGGGCTGAGCTATTTTCACACAAACACACACTGATTTCAATGGAGATGGCTGAAGCCAACAAGTAATACAGCTGTACAATGGCAGTGGTACAGCAAATATGCATTTTAATTTCAAAGGGTATATAGTAAGTGACCTAAATGATTATTAAAAACAAAAGAAAGGATTTACTACATCAAGTACTAACAAAAACAACACTGCTACTTTTATTGCCTGCTGGTTTCCAGACCTGTCTTCTTTGACATATAGAACTTATTTAGGCATGGGACGATATTAAACACAACACAATTATCATGGCAAAAATAATTGGGATTGATGATAAAATCGCAATAATCACTAACATTGCTGATATCTAAATGTTAAAAATGACTAATGTGTCATATAACTTATGTATCATGTAACTTTGAACATTTATCATGAATAAGTCATGTTTAAACATCTGTTATGGAATTGTATTTTTAAAAAATCATGTTATTAGAACTAGAACCAAGAATCAAAATCAGTTTTATTGCCATTGTCATGAACAATTCATAAACTAGGAACTTGCTTTTGCATCATGGTGCAACATAAAACAGTGTATTATAATGATTATAGTAACACAGTATAGACTATGCTAAAAAATAAATTAAAATAAAGGGCATGCAAGATATAAGGGGGAAAAATATGCCACATAACTTCACAACAACAAAAACAAAATAAAAGCCCCCTAAACACTAATAAACAATCCCTGTTTGCGCCTCAGTAGATATGTTATCTTTTCCAACAGGAGAACAGACAACATCTGAGCACAGACATTATGCTGGGTCTGTGATCTTCTTCCAGTAAAGTGAAATACATATTTTAACAGTCAGTAGGCTCATGTCTATAAACATTTTCTCACCTTTTGTATAAGTATGTCTCTCTGGGTACAAGCCAATCAAGAATGAAATATAAATTGTTTAGATATTATTGTCTCAATAACATCCCTTATGTCCTCCAAGAAAAGAGCATTTTCTAAACACAACTAGATACAATGAACATATATACATGTGCATACGTATACACACATATGTACTGTACATGCATACATACAGTACATACATACATTCTTTAGTGTCCCATACATAAGTCTCTTAAGACTCACGTTAGTTAAGATTTCATTTAAGACCTGGTTCAGTCCTGGTGATAGTTCAAAAGTTAAATTCGGTTCTTCCCCCTTGTGCAGCCTGCATTGTCCTTCTATGAAGCAATCATCTCGGAGGCTAAATTTAAACTCAAACCAAATGTAGTTAAGCAGCTAATTGCCTCCTAATGACTGAAGCCTTCCAGGAAGTTTCGAGCATTGCTAATTGAAAAGACAGGAAGCTCAGCTGTGGAGTGAATGTGAACAGCAAGCATGTAAATCACGCTCCTATTTAAACCTAGGAGTGGATTAATTGTCAAATACAAATACAAACTCATTGCTGAGTTTTGTTAAAGAAGCCACAAAACACAATGTTAGCAAATCCTGTTTTCATGCACCCATTGACAAGCAGACTAGGGTGGAGTGCCCAGATGTTCTTGTACAAAGGATACAAAACATTTCAAACAGGTTTGCAGAACTCCTCCAAGGTAAAATCCCAATGATTCCCTTGAAAATGTTATGTGAAATATTGTATGTATGTTCCTATTCCACTTGTTGCATATAGAACCTGTTAAATCAACGTTTTATTGAACAATCAAGAGTGAATCAAAATGAGACATTTTTATTAGATGGTTGCATGGTCAAAGAGCAAAGGTTTGCACGTTTTGAAAAAGCCTATTTTGGTTTCTCTCATCTCCAGAGTTAAACAATGGTCTTCACTGGTCTCACCTTTGTCTGCGTCTGTCACTGTGTTCTGTCCTAATCAGTGCAGCCTCTGTTGAATAATTTACTGTGGGATGTGGGGACGGCAGCTCTTTAATTGGCAGCTTTATTCTCTAGTCTGTACATTATTAACATGCACATTGACTGGGCATTGTTGCAACAGGGAAATACATTAGTGACTAAAGGGCAGTCACAGAGTTAATAGGATGACCCCATTCAGTGAACAAATCCTTAATTTGACACGTTAGAATGTGTGTATGCGACCTCCATACGTACAAGGCCAACAGCTTACTTGATTGCTGTGTAGTCGCAGTGCATTGAGAAAATACATGTATGTTCTTTCATTCCTTCAAAGGTATTGTATTCTTCTGTCATTTCTGGCAGAGGTTAAATCTTACAGTAAAACATTTACAATTTCATTCAGTATACTCAAAGAGGTTTGAGAATTATATTTTCATCTGTGACCAAAAACATATTGCAGACAAATCAAAAAGTTCATGTTTGTCTCCCAGTAACATAGTTCCATCACAAACTTGTTTGGAGTGTCACCATTGTGTTTAGAAATGTATTTAATCAGATGTAAAGCCCCCTGTCTCTGCCGACTGCCTCTGATGACGTTACTTCCCCAAGAACAATCATCTCCTTAAGCTCCACTTCCTTTTATATCCCCTGTGTCTCCCTCCCCTATGGCTTCTTTCACTCTACCAGACCGGGTCTTCCCTCAAGATAAACAGCTTTTGAAACATGCCTGGAATGAAGTTCACCAGACAACACCCAAGGCAAGCCAAGTTTATTTGTAGAGCACAAGTTGTACACAAGGCAATTCAAAATGCTTCACAAAACAGGATTTTTTAAAAATTTGAATCACAAAACAGATAAAAACATAAAAGAGAAGAGTGCAAATAAAATCATATGCACAGCTAAACAAAATTGTTTTCAGCCTAGATTTGAATATTGTCAGAGTAGCGGCCTCTCTCACATCTTCAGGAAAACTTTTCCAGATTTTAGCTGCATAAAACTAAAATGCAGACTCCCCATGTTTAGTCCTGACTCTGGCACCAGCAGGAGGCCGGTTCCTGAGGTCCTCAGAGTCCGAGATGGTTCATATGACACTAACATGTCTGAGATGTACTTTGGTGCTAGGCCATGGAGAGACTTGTATACAATGCATGGATAAGGCTCTCCAGGTCTTTTGATTTTGGCAATGTTTTTTAGATGGTAAAAAGCTGCTGATGTTATTGATCTGACGTGGCTGTTGAAGTTCAAGTCTGAGTCCATCATTAACCCCAGATTTCTAACTTGATTTGTAGGTTTTACTGGAGACTGGAGGTGACTGCTAACACTTTCACTTTCGGTTTCGGAAAAAAGATGGATTGTTGTTGGAGGGAAATTTATGGCAAATTAGATTTTAACTGTTGTTCCAAATAAATATGAAATATCTAGAGTGAAGAATTATGAATGAACAAAAGAACCATATGTTAAATCCATCTTTTAGGTTTCTGTTTTTTATTTTTTTTTGCCTGTAGATTTTATTGGACAGGACAGTGTTGCGTGAAATAGGGATGAGACTGGGGAAGGACATTCTGCAAATAGTTGGAACCAGAGTTTAACTCAGGACGCCGCGGTCGGCTGCACATGAAGCCTGGCATATGTACTAGCCACTCAGCCACCAAGGCAAGGCAAGGCAAGTTTATTTGTAGAGCACAATTCATACACAAGTCAATTCAAAGTGCTTCACACATCAGGAAAAAATGCATTAAAATCAACAAAGACATGGGCAGAAATCCCAAAATACATAGTTCAAGACATAAAAGAGAAGAGTGCAAAGAAAAGCATTTCAGTCATATGCACAGCCAAACAAAACAGCCAAACCAAGCAGCACTAAATCCATTTTATAGTTTTAGGTCAGTATACTCGATACACATTCACTTGGAAACATAAAGATCGGCCCTTACAGTAGCACCAAACTTTACAATCTTGTACGGATTTGATACCTAATTCAAAGCTTGAATTTTAACTCAGATAAATTAGGATTAATTTTAAAAAAGATTTGAATACTGGACGGAAGTTAAGCTCATCGCAGCGTGTTTTTGACACCGCCATCTCACTCAATCTCAGAACCGTGTATGTGGGCCTCAAAACCCCTGCCATGGACAACATAAATGGCCCGACACCATATCTGACATAAGAACAACGGAAAAAAGTTTTTAAAAAACTTGGTAATGGACACATTTTTTAAAATCTGGACTAAATTTGGACCTTGTGAGCCTTAAATCTGATTTTCTTAGGATGCCTTATTTTCCTTAAAACTTATTTTTTTGGGTTCTGCCTTGTTTGTTTTTGTTTTTGTTTGTTTTTTGTTGTTGTTTTAAAGTGTGTATGTGTGTGTGTGTAAAGTCCAACATGTATGTGTGTGTGTGTGTATCCATACTTTTCTGGCGGAAGGACTGCCATTTGCTTGTATTTATCTATATTTGGCAATAAATGTAATATACATGGAAGATAGATAAGTTTTATACAATTCTGCAGAATGTTGTATTCTAAGCGGCACAGTGACCCAACGGTTAGCACTCTCGCCTCACAGCAAGAAGGTCCTGGGTTCGACACGGTTTCCTTTTGTGCGCCGTTTGCATGTTCCATCCGTGTCTGCGTAGGTTTCCTTGAGGCACTCACTAAAAACATGTACGATACTGGGGCCAGAACTTCCACCTGCGAAAGATATTCCAAATAAATAAAGGCCAATAAAAAGCTTTGCCAATGAGTCAAACAGGTGGCGGAACCTCCGTCAGAAAAGTCACATGGTGCACCTTTAAAAGTACATCCGTGAGGGCTGTAACAAAAATTCGGAATGTTCTTTAAAGTCAGATCCGATCGAAGTCAGAGTGAGAGGAGGACAAAAGGATTCAGACTGTGTATATGAGGGCACTGCATGTGGGATTTAACAGTGTCAATGCAATTCTTCACACAGACACCACCTCATGTACAGTATGTGTGCTCCATATCTGTAATTTAATTCTCACTTTTATCCTCTTGTCACCAGCGGAAGTTCTCTGCCACACACAGGTCTGCCCACGTCTACTATGTATTTGGCCCTTCAGTCGCTCTGCCCCTCTTCTTAATCTCAACACTATTAGCTTTTTGCCCTGCACTTGAGCGAAGACAACCACTTTACAACTTCAAACTTTCTTTTCACCCTCCTGCACTTTCGCTGCTTTGAATAGAAAAAACTGTGGTCCCAGGACAGTAAGGGCTAGATTATTGTAGGTGTCTGAGGCACATGTATTTTATAATGTTTCTAAAATAGTTTGCAATTCTCAACATCAAACTATTGGTTCTGTAAATGTCCTTAATACTTAATAAGCTCTGGATCAAGAATATGGAACCAATGTACAAAAACACACAAATAAAGGAACAAAAGATAATACATATTTTTGTTCAAGGCTAAAGCTATTCTCACCATAACCTTTGCACAATAGTGAACAGACATTTCATGCTTATAAAAGAACAAATATCCTGTAGTTGCAAAAACCTATGCATAAAATGTGGGTAGCACTGGTAGTGATAGTTAAGGAAATGGTCTACTCTAATGTCTTGACAGTGATTGGTGATTACAAGAGTTATACATTTTTCATGCTGAGCCTCAAATAGACCAGCGATTAGGTCAAGCCATCCATAATCATCTGGACATTTTAGAAGATAAATGAGAACTCATATACTGTAGGTTTAACCAACTGAAAGATTAACCAAGGTAAAAGAAGGGGCATGTGAACATGATCAAGCAACACTTAATATATCTGAACATGAAATTGTCAACACCCATTTTTGCCCAAAATATTTTCAGCTGCCTAAAAATAAAGGAAGTTTTAGATATTCCAGTCAAATATCTGTTTGATGGACAGAAAATCAAATGGTGAAGGCACCTTCTCGTTTTAGGGTGCTTTATTTATGCTAACCCTTGCAAAGTCACAAATAAATGTTTGATTTGACATTAAAGTTGAAAACAATACAATATACCTCTGGTACTGAATAACCGGAACAGCTCATAATGCAGTTTTGATGAGTAATGCTGTATTAATAAAATGCATGTCATGACCATTATCATGAGCTCCTTTTATCCCCTTTATCCCTTATTCAACCTGCGCGATAACACTGTTGCTCTGTCGTGTCTTCTGTGGTTTTTAGACCTACAGTACATGTTGCAGCCTGTCTGTCCACACAGAGTATCTGAAAGGCCACGTGTGAATAATAGATGAGATGAACACCTCTGGAGAGCAGCAGTGATGTGGATGAAGACAGATGGAACACACGTTGACCATGATAAATGACAGAGGAGACACAGGAACATGCTTGTACTGTGTATTGGAAGTGTAGTGTAAAATGTATTTAACTTGTATTATTTATTCATCTTTATTAAGGACACTGAGGGCAAACATAAGGCCCATAGACCTCCAAACCTAATGAGTTCTACCAGATGCCCCTCCTAAAGCTATCCTTTCTTTGATGTGTGATTACCATAAATATTACACAGGCCTGTGACTTCCTCTGAATTAACAGAGTTAGGGTTAACCCTGACCCCAATCTATTTACATGTTAAGTGTTGATTTTGTCAGTCCAACAGTCATGGTGGAGAAGGTACTAGTAAATAATGGACAGTGAACCTTCATTTTTCTTCCTGTTTTTATTCAAGTCACCTCAGAGGTCAAGAATCTATGGTCCTTAGGCAGATTACGTTGGGACAATAGTAAGTCAGAAGACAAACTTACTCAAGGATGTTTTATAACAAAGTTAAGATGAATGAAGTGTTCTGGTTTGTGTGTTAGCTGTGGGCAAAGACAAACTGCTCCACTTACTGAGGCTGACCTGAAGGAGAGCATTCAAACAGGCTGCGGGATGTCCATGTGTGTGTATGTGGCCAGTGGAGGCCAACTCGCTTCTATTAATGACACTGAGCGCCTCAGTGGAGTCCAGGCTCAGACTGAAGAGGGACAGACCTCCCAAACTCAAACACTCAAACACCTTCCTCTTACATTGTGTAAAAGTGTCAGCAAGAGCAAACTAGACTGGCAACAGTTTAAAGGTGTACAGTGTAACTTTTCTGGTGCAGGGTCAGCCACCTTGTTGGCTCCATCAGGATGTTATTTTTTTGTCTAGATTGTTCCACAGTATGACATAAAACTGATCTCCATTGAGACCACCAGCTGACGCTATCAGGCTGAGTTACAGGTCAAATCTGTGGAGAGGCGCACATTGTATATCGTATGATTAGCATGCAAGAACATTAGCATGCAACAACAACAACAATAACAATTGTGTTGTTACATAGTACTTTATAGCTTTTTCCAATTATTATACATCAATGCTTTCATTTCGGAATAGACCATTTGACAAGATAGATTAGATTAGGTTTTGTACAGCATTTGGGTCTCTTGCATGCCTTTATTTATCATAGTTAATATTCTTAGGATAATTATTGATTGTTTTATGTTGCACCAGTTTGAACATTTTGTTCAATGACAATGGCAATACAACTTATTCTGATTAGTAACCTTTTTAACAGTCTAACAAATTAAAGGTACATCGTCACAATGTGGCATTCAACTTCTCTCCTTCCATGGGGACGCGCAGTTGGCTCCACGGCCAATTTATCAGTCAGATCTGTGGAGAGGCGAGCCTGCTCAGCTATTTTTGCACAATACACATATTTGTAAAATATATGCTAGACAGATTTGTTTAATATGTTTACCCACCACCAAAAATGTTACACAGCGTTCAACAAGAACACAAGACCACCCGGTGGTCGAGTGGTTAAGGCACAGCACACATTCTAGGCTCCAAGTGCAGCCGGCAGGCAGTTTCGTGAGTTTGAATCCTAACTCCGACAATTTACTGCATGTCTTTCCCTTTCTCTCATTCCCCATTTTTCCGTGTCCCCTCCTGTCTAATAATGCCTGTGGGAAACAACATTTTAAAAAGATATTATACATACTGAGCTACGGGAGGCTTAATATTGACAATACAAGGGCATCAAGGGCAAATAATGAACAGAAAATCTTAATTATAACTGACCAGATATGACCTGGGAAGGCTGGCTTCATTTAATATGTAGAATTTAATATCATCTTTGTGCAGCTAAAATATTTATCTCACTTTAAATAAATGGCAGGAGATGCATCATCGAGGACAGCTGCTTTGATAAATTACTCATGATTTCCAAAAACTCAAGATGGAAGAAAAATGCGGGGTAAAAAACAGACTAAATGCATGTGGTAAACACATTTTGTAATGCTGGGAAATAGGGAATGTGTACTGGAAAAGAAAGTTTGGACTCGAAGATTGAGAGGTGTAGACAGGGAGAGACGGAGGTGAGAGACGAGGGGGGGAGAAAATGATGTGAGAAATTTAAGTAGGAGCTCTGTCAGGTGGGAAAGAGAGAGGTCACAAGGAAACAGAGGTGTTAAGGCAAAAAATATGGCTTTCTTCGTGGTTGCAAATGATTAGGTTTGAACTACAGAAGGTTATGTACCCAACTGTTTTATTAGGAAGTGACCAAAAAACAAAGAAATGAAATAACAATCTTCACTTTTACAGATGTACTTCCCTGTTTATAAACACAGGCTCCAATGCTAACCAAAAATAAACCAAACTAATAGAAAATAGATACTGTGCACAATTTTAAGGCGTTTTACTGCTTTAAAAACTACCATTAAAAATGTACATGTGAATGACCACCTCGATCGTCAGGAAAAAAAAAAATAGCATCAGCTAATAGCATCTTTGTCATCAGCACTTTTACAAATACACAAACCAAATCTATGATCAAAAAGGTGGAAATATCTCCTTGGCCTCCCTTAAAACACACACACACACACACACACACTATCAACTATCAAAATGTCCCCGTTTCCTACCCTGCTTTTTAACTTTAACGTCATGTGGTCTTTGTGATGTTGGATGAGTCAGTCGTGTACTCAACCAGCTTTTCCTTATCCAAAAAGACAAATTAAAAATATTCCTCTTGTCATTTCAAGTAAGATGTTTTTCTTCTTCTTCTATATCAGTCAATAGTTAAGAGATAAGGTAATCATCTCTTATTTTTTTTAAACGTTTAATTTATCTATCTTTACGTGTTCTATTACATGTGTTGTGTCTATAACCTCAGTTGAATGGGTGGAGTCTCTGGCTTTCTTAGACCAACATAAACCGGATGTAACGTAATTATCCAGCAGCTGTTCTTAGTCTTACTCTTCTTATTCTATTGTATTGGACTCTTGTGGTCTAAGTGGGACAGAGAAAAAGCTCTAATTAATAGATAAATTCCTGGATTTATAATTCATCAAAGTCATGCATAATCTATTATTTAATTTGGATTGTGCGCAAAAACCTCTGTGTACCAGCCCTCTGTAACATCTCCAAATGCCATAGTTTTAAACATGTTCTGATTCTGCTGTCTGTAAATGATTGCTGAAGAAGACGGGAAGCCCCACTCTCACCGTGCACGTGCACTGAAGCAGTAGAAGCAGTAGAGTAGATGCCTCTCTCTGGTGGGAACAGTATTTATAATGTATACATATCGCCTGCCGCTACTTCTTCATATTTATGAAACCAGAAACCCAGTCACGGGACCTGAGCTGAAAAGATAACGTGCACTTTTTCTTGAGGAAAATGTTTAAATGGTTGAAACACAGGAAAACATTCGATCTTATGTTAAAAAATAAATGATAACTAACTGACCTCTTGTGACTGGATTTCGTAATTGAGGACCTACAGTCAGTGCTGATGTAAAAGGATCCCGAGGTTGCTCTAGGTTCACTTTAAAACTTTGACCCTCATGTCCAAACATTATCTTTAACTGAAACAGAGTTGCACACGCCCCAGTGGGGCATGTTCACAGATAGGGGTTAAACATAGTGGGCAACCCGTGGGAAAATACACGGGCTCTATAAATATTACAGTAGTTTTATTTTTACTTTCTTGTGAAACAGAGCACAGCTATGATGAATTACTGTTGTTACGGTTTGCCAAAGTTTCCAAGTAGGAGTTCCAACTGACGTTTTCTGCATAGGAACATTTGACTTGGAGGACAATCTGAACGTTTGCAAACACCTCCAGCTTAAGACCAAGAGAAAGAGAGATAGGAGTACATTTGTGCTTGTTAAAAAATATATATATATATCCGGTAGCGCATGCAATACACACAATACACAACACACAATTTTTTCTTCTCATGTGCGCAAAACATGAAAGTAATCCTGGGAAAGTAATCTATAGTTCACATTATTGACCACAAATCAACAACCTATCATGTCTCACCGTCTCACCCCTGTTGCCGCGGTTACAGCTGGGCTGTCCGTTGTTTTACAGATGGGCCTGTCTTCCCCTCTCTGTCCTCTCTTCCCCCTTCACTGCCAACCCGGTCATGTGCAGCTGCCCCACTCACTGTACACAGGCTAATATGAACACATAATTGTGTGTACAGGTTCCCTCATCGTATGGGCCGCTACACTGCCCTTGCCTTAATCACTGCAGAGTAATATAGGGTAGTCATTTAATGTGTCAACATAAGTACATAAGGTTTCTCTTCTTTTTTGTATGAGCAAACTATTGATAACTGCCCCATGCATACAGATTAAATAATGCATTATTTTCATCTGCATCACTGGTTTCTGATAGGGGGGCCGGGGGCTCAAACGTAGAAAAAATTACTTTTGTGGCCGGTCATGCGAAACATCATCATTAGCAAAAAAGTAAACAAAAGAGCCGTGGCACAACCCAATAAGCTGCTCAGTCACTACAAAAGTATTCTGATGCACTATTCATGGGTTTCAGGCAAATGATTCCGTCCTGATTTGAAGGATTTTGAGAGGATCTTTCCCAAGTTGTGCAATTGCTTTAACAGCGTAGAACAACTGCTGTGCCAAATCCCTCTAATCAGGAAAGTATTCTAATGCCTGAAACCCACAATAGAGTCAGAATATTTCTGAATAAAATCCATCTTAAAAAATCTCCATTGGTTTAACATTAGTCTAAAGTTCTATGTTTTGTGAAAATCCAGAGCTATATACCGTATGTTTTGCATCAGATGGATTAGCCCCCCGCCGCTGCTCCCTAGAGAGTGTCTGTCTGGTGCTGGTGCTTTCATCCTCCTGTCTCTCCATACACAACCACAGAATGGGCTTCCCTTTTCCAACAGCTCCATGAAAATATGATCAACTGACCTAAATATCCAAGGCTCGTTCTAATCCAAGCAGAAGAAATATGGAGTTATATACCGAAACACATGCTGTTAACTTTTTCATAGCTTTCATTCGTACTGTCTAGAAGGGCATGTTAAATAAGGACTTTAATATGGAGGTAATAACTCCTGCCAGAAGGGGGAATATATACAATTAGGTTTTATATTATATTGTATTCTATACCATGGACCAAAATAACCCAATTAGTATAGTAGTATAATAGCTTTTGGTTGAATGTTTATAGGTGTAATTTGGTAACCTGGCTCATGCCAGATAGATATGTGCATCACTGAACTGACACAAAATCAATCTGGACAGGCTCTCGCAGCAGTCGAAAAAAGGTGTAACTGCATGACGAATACTGGAATCTGATTGGTCAAAGCCAAGAAATCAAAATGTTGTTAAATCCAGTCAGATAAAAGCACAGACTTCTTCTCTGTCCTCAAATAGACAAAGACCTGCTATGTGCAAGTTTTTTCAAAAAACAAATTGTCTACTAAAATAAGCCAAAGTATGTCTGTCGGCGTTGCCATGTTTGTTAAGGTTCGTCCTTTTGACTTCTGCCCAAACTACAATGCTGCGTTGTGATTGGTCAGCCGCTCAAACTGAACAGGATGAGCCTGATCAAATAAAGTTTGCTAAACAATTATCGTGAGGATTTATCTGGCTGGCCACGTTAATAATTTCAGGTACTTTTGAAAATTTGAATCACTCTGAAACCCATGGAGACTGTATAGTCTATAGTTGTTTATGCTGTTTAATGTGTATTTACTTCATTTCTTGTACATATTTAAGGCCAAATACATTGCCTTTTGAGTTAAAAGCTTTGTGTTTTCTGTTTTTCCAGGAACTACATGAAGCTTGAGTGAAGGGAGTCTGCTGTGTGTCCTCACTGAACATCCAAACCTGCTCATTTTCTCAACTGCAACCAGATGTGCATGACCTCCTCCAGCTGAGCAACTCTCCCTGTGAGTGACCCATTTCCTACTAGTCTTCCTAGTCTTTGGCTAGACCTAAAACTGCAGAAAGCGTCCAAGTGCAATGTGTGCAAGGTAGCCTCATTTTAGAAGGTTAATAAGGGACTGAAAATAGGTCTATATTTAACATGGAGCTAGGAAACCACATTAAAAGCCCTTTGGCTGTTCCTGTGAATTGTCCCAGTAGAATTGGCCCTTTTAATAGTGCCTCACTCACTCTCAATAGACAGACAGTCTTTGTTGTTCTATCCTTATTATTAATAGCATGTCAGTACTTAAATGCAATGGATGTTACACCACTGTTGCTACATTTACATTCAAAAGACCCTTCCAGTGCGTTCTAGATGCTTGTGCCGTTTCATACATTGCATTTTCAATGGTAGAGTTAGCGTTAGACACCAAATACCGCAAACTATGAAAAACCAGGGTTGTTTTGGCGGCTGACATCCACTTGAACAAACATGAGGAACACCAGAGCCTTGTTAGAAAAACATTACTGGGTATGAAAGTATTTAGCATATTTATTGCATAGAAATGTGCATACATGTTAACCTGCATGTAATGTGATGATGTCCCTGAATTATAAAGGAGGAATTTTAACTTGTAACGACCCTAAACCCTACTGGAGTGCATGTTAATATGTTATGCTTCAGCCAGAGAAACCTTATGTCTCCAGTCTGATGTTTCCACACTTTGTCTAAGCTGACAGGAGACTTCTCCTCTTAGCCCAGCCATCCAATACTCATTTAATTTAATCTAGAGGAAGCAGATTTTCACTAGCTGCAAACACAGCCATCCTTCTCCATTAGCACAAGTCCTTCCCCTGCTTCCCATTCACTTTACTTAGTGCTGTGTTTTTCTCCTTGTTGATCTATGCGGAAGTGTAGCTGTGCTGAATGTTCGAGGATCGTTGTAGCATATGATGTCAATCTCTCTGGGTGATCTCGTTGAGATTTAAGCACTTTGTTTGAAACAGAAGTGCTGCTAAAAGCATATTGTGTAGACGTTTTTATGTTACACTCTACGGCTCGAGCAAATTTACTGAAAAACAAATACGCAACTAAATAAAAGCAGCACAAAGAGGTATGATAATGCTCTGAACAATTGAAATCAGAATTACTGATGTTACTTGTAGCCCCTAAATTCTATAGAGTGAGGTTTTTTACTAAATAAACAAACAAACATTACTATATCATAAAATTAGAATGCACACTTAATAGGTTTGTAACAACCTTAAACATGTACAATTGGCAATCCTCCAGAACAGGTGGTCCTGACCAAGCTGAGCTCAAGATCTGGAGATGGAGATGTGTTCCCAAATGCTGTAAATTGAGCTAATGCTCCAGACAGGTTGCCCCTGCAGCACTGGCTGAAGGATGGGTCAAATGCATGCAATATTCCACATAGTGGATTAATAAAGTGCCATGTACCTACCTACCGTAACAATGCATTGTGCCCAATGTTTTGTACCGCTTACATGCATTTCTTTATGCATGTAAGTGTCACAATGTGATGTGCTGAGATGGCCAGTTTGGACTTGTAGCATGGAGTTATTTGCATATATTTAACTACAATGTAAAAACTGGACAGGGACATAGTTCTGCACTGTATACTCGTCAAATACTGTGTGACATTTGACCCCAAGGACAGGCCATTTACAACTTTCTAATTGTATAGCCTTAAGCCGTGTTCAGACTGCGGTGGCAAAGAGGCCAGTTTACATTCAAAGTCTATGTGGACGCGCAACCTGTGAATCCAGCGGGTTTTTTTAGCCGTTCACTAAACTCTGCTCACCTCTGCGGGACCCAGACAAGCCGCCGAGCCGATCGCCTGCGTTTTTGGGCTTTGTAAAGTAAATACACCAAAGCCATTCTCTTAACCTGAACTGCCATAGGACACAACTCCTCCACTGCGCATGTGCATTCGCCGCGCGGCCAGGGCGGCTGCCTTCAAAATGTACAGACGTTCAATTTGGGCGGCCAGCGCAAATTTGGCCGCTGCAGTGTGAATGGGCCATAAATGGAGTGCGTTGCTTTATCAATTACAATTTCTTCACTCAGGGACCTTTTGTCCATTTCTCAGGACATGTCCATTAAGTGGCAGCAGAGCAGCATTAGTGTGTGCTGGTATTGATTTGGCTGTATGTAACAGTAACTACAGACAAAATAACACATCTGAAACTTCTAAAAAGGACAAACACATGTACATTGCCAGTTTCTATGACAGGAGATCCGATGATCGAGGCCCAACTGCCGCCCAGATCTCTCTGCACCGACCCCTTACAGATCCTCCCGCAGGTAGCGAGTCAATGGGAAGACAGCCCCGTGTCGATCCTTTGTGTGGAATGACCCGGCCACCAGACTCGCCGTTGAGCGCCACTCCAGGCCTAGCTTCAGGGTGGGCCCCAGGAAAAGCCAATCCGGACGACATAACTGGCCTTGCTGTTTTGCTCATTATAAGGGGCTTCAGGAGGCTTTCAACCGTGTCTTTCGTGGTGTCCTTTAGGGAGTGCACCAGGACAGGAGTATGGGATCCGGGGATGTTTGCACAGGGCTGTCCAGTGGCTTGCCCCATCCGGGTGGGTGGGGAGTCCTTTCCCCAAGTGGAAGAGTTCAAGTATCTTGGGTCTTCATGGGTTCATGAGCAACGGAACGATCCAGCGTGAGATTGACATGCGGATCGGTGCAGCGTCTGCAGTGATGCAATCGCTGCATTGGACTGTTGTGGTGAAGAAGGAGTTAGTTTCCTCTACAGGGTGGCTGGGCGCTCCCTTAGAGATAAGGTGAGGAGCTCAATTAGATGGGAGGAGCTCTGAGTAGAGCTACTGCTCTTCCACGTCGAGAGGAGTCAGCTGAGGTGGCTCATGCATCTGTCCTCCAGCATGCTTCCTGGAAGCCTCCCAGGGGATCCCCCTGGAGGAGCTGGAGGAAGTGTCTGGGGTGAGGGAAATCTGAGACTCCCTGATTAGTCTGCTGCCCCCATGACCTGACCCCGGATAAGCAGAAGATGGATGGATTGGACACAACAGCACATAATCACATACTGGCTTCCACAGTACATGGAATTGTTATTACAATGGCACTTTCAGAGAATTGTAACACATTGATAAAATTGTGTTTACAAAACTATGATCGTGTAATGTGCAAAATTTTGCATGGATATATGAAAGGTTATTTATTTAAGTACTGTAGAGTAAAAACATTGCTGTGATTTCGAGGAAGAAAAAAAGAGAGGAGAGCAACTGCTGATGGCCAGTCTCACCTTAACACAGCCTTTAATTGAATATACTTGATGTGGAAATTAATGTTTGAAGAGTCACGAGTGAGGAGCAGGGTGGAGCTGAAGTTAATGCTGCGGACTGTCGGACTGTCACTTCTCAAGTGAGAAAAGCAAATCTCCTCTGCTACTGGCTACTTCCCTTTGTTTATGCTTTTTTGAGTCATTAGTAAATGCCTACAGGGCTATAAAATGTGATGTTCTGGCTTTGCGTGTCTCGTTCTGCCTCAAACAGGTTATGTTTTGGTATTACCATTTGTCCTGCTCAAAACAATGTTATCCAAACGAAATGTTCAGGTTCTTTTTCTCATCTCTGCATCTCCGCTTTGTCCCAATCATTCCAAATGCCATGTCTTTGTTAATAATGGAGAAATGAACATACGCCAATTTGTACACAATGACGCGCTCATGTCATGGTTTCAGTAAAATCATGTGACCAGCCCAATCATAGTGAGTTCTGACATATTTTAATAAAATGTCCTTTTTCTGTGACCTTGTGTAAAGAGTAGAGTTGCTCTTGATTGAAGATGCGTGATACAACAAGATTGGGAGATGGGCAGAGGGAGGCGGGCACGCCCAAACCATCCATGGAGTTGAATGACGCCCGTCTGTTGCTTCTGGTACCTTTTCGTGCGCTCTGCCATTGGATGCGCGTTAAAAAAAAAAGGTACTCATCGCCATGCTGCGCGCAAGTGGGCGGGTGGAGGCTGTGTTTATAAACCCAGATCTTCTCTGTGGGCGGGAGCAGCAACAGTCGAGAGTGAAAGTGAAGAAAAGAGTGAGGGAGTCCGCGGCAGTGGAGAGGCAAGGCTGTGGCGGCGGTTGTGTTAGAGCGGGGACCACGGAGGGGGCGAGGAGGCCGCCCCTGTGTGCGTCTTCATCCGCGCATGGACGACCACCTCAGCCTCCTTCAATCACCCGCGCAGAGCGTGAACAAAACCCGGGCTGACAACCTGGTGAACCACGGTTATACAGACACGGAGGCAGACGTGATGACTGTTGTATCGTGTGACAACATGCTGGAGGAGTCGGCGGCCCTCCCGGGCCACCACTCACTGGACCGATACGAACCGGACCATGATTGTTGTGAGAGGGTGGTCATTAATATCTCCGGGTTACGCTTTGAGACGCAGCTCAAGACCCTCTCCCAGTTTCCTGAGACTCTGCTGGGTGACCCTAAAAAGAGGATGAGGTACTTCGACCCGCTGAGGAACGAATACTTCTTTGATCGGAACCGACCCAGCTTTGACGCCATCCTGTATTACTACCAGTCTGGAGGGCGCATCAGGAGACCTGTGAACGTGCCCATTGACATTTTTTCTGAGGAGATTCGCTTCTACGAGCTGGGCGAGGAGGCCATGGAGAAGTTTAGAGAGGATGAGGGCTTTATAAAAGAAGAAGAGCGGCCGTTACCAGAGAATGAGTTTCAGAGACAGGTGTGGCTCCTTTTTGAATACCCGGAGAGCTCAGGGCCAGCTCGGGGCATCGCCATTGTGTCAGTCCTGGTTATTCTCATATCCATAGTAATCTTCTGTTTGGAGACATTACCAGAGTTCAGAGACGAAAACAGGGACCCAATAGCCATCGTGCCTGTCATTAACGGAACGCTCCCGTACTTTGTAAGCCCCTTTTCAGACCCGTTTTTTGTGGTCGAGACGCTCTGCATTATTTGGTTTTCTTTTGAACTACTCGTGCGTTTCTTTGCTTGCCCTAGCAAAGCCACGTTTTCAAAGAACATCATGAACATTATTGACATCGTGGCAATTATACCATACTTCATAACTTTGGGGACAGAGCTGGCGGAGAGGCAGGGAAATGGACAGCAGGCCATGTCATTGGCCATTCTGCGCGTTATTAGGCTCGTCCGAGTGTTCCGTATCTTTAAACTCTCGCGTCATTCAAAGGGGCTACAGATTTTAGGACAGACACTGAAGGCTAGTATGCGCGAGCTGGGTTTGCTCATCTTCTTTTTGTTTATCGGTGTCATCCTCTTCTCCAGTGCCGTTTACTTTGCCGAAGCAGACGATCCAGCGTCAGGGTTTAACAGCATCCCGGACGCGTTTTGGTGGGCGGTGGTTACTATGACTACAGTGGGATACGGAGACATGCACCCAGTCACTATTGGGGGCAAGATTGTTGGCTCTCTGTGCGCCATCGCCGGTGTGTTGACCATTGCACTTCCCGTACCCGTCATTGTCTCAAATTTCAATTACTTCTATCACCGTGAGACGGACGGAGAGGAGCAGGCACAATACTTGCACGTGGGCAGCTGTCAGCCGCTCGCGGACACTGAGGAGCTGAGGAAGACTCGCTCATCTTCCTCACTAAGCAAAAGCGAGTACATGGTCATAGAGGAGCACGGCATAAACACTGCGTTTAAACAGCAACCCAACTTCCCCAAAACAACGACTACCACGACTCAGAACAATTCACAAAACTGTGTAAATATTAACAAAAAGATCTTCACCGATGTGTAGCTTTTATTGTCATTGTTCAGCAAGTGGCGTCAATACACAGCAGTCGTTACGCACCAGCGCGTGCAGCAGCGCTGCCACACGAGGAGAGGGAACAGACAGAGCAATCGCTTTGTGCACAGGGATTTTTTTATATATTTTTAAAAATATATTACTAATGTTCATAGCCTAGTTGTGTACGGTGCGCATGTGCGTTGGCAGAACCGAGTTATAGGCGTGTAGCCTAAGAAATAGCCTACTTGAGGAGAAAAACCTGTTGTGTCCAATGTACATTGTCTCTGAACTAAACTAAAAGCTTTTGATCCGTGGCAATGTAAACAGTTAGGACACTCGCAATGTAATAACCATAGCCCATACATTTAATATCCATTGAGTTCTGTGCGATGTCTTAAAACACAGTTTCGTGTTTATTATCTCAACTAGACTGTTCGGTGTTATGCCTTTATTGTGCGTAAAAGTCTAGTCCAAATGCTACTGTCGTTACACAAATAACACAAATAACCCCTCGATGTAAAATGTAGCGTGTTATGCATCATTTTTACACAAATGGGCCTCTCGTATCAATGCTTATATAGAGGGGCGAGACACGTGTGAAGGAAAAGGGCGCGCTGATTATCAAAGATGGAGCGCCTCTCTGTTTGGATGCTTCAAATGCCCGCTGGGTCTCCATGGTAACGTCTGAGTAACCCAGGTCACCGTTGCTATAGCACCGTTGTTACCACAGTAACCTTCCTGATGGCGAGGATGCTATGTTAAAGAAGGAAGATTTGAAAACTAGAATCAGAAATCTTCGTTTAAGGACGTTCCGATTCAAGTTAAAAGACTTCAGTCTCTGACGATGTTTTACTATTACCATCTACTTCCCCTGGGAATCATCATAGAAGCAACGTGGAGAGGCAAGAGAGCGTGGGGAATTATGAATGGAAGTGGAGCACGGCACGTTCTGAGAGCACAACTCCGGACGTCCACTAGAGGCCGCTCCACCTCCATGAAGCTGGTGAGTACTGAGCACGCGCTCTGTGTCATTCTGCCTTGGAAGTAAAGCTCGTGTTTTTACTGTTAGCAGCTGGTTTATTTTATGCTGACATAATGATGCCCCTTTAAGAAAGCCATGCTACTGCCATATAGGCTTTAAATCAGTCGGAATTAGTTTTTTGGAAATTATTTTTGTCACAGACATGCAGCCGACCAGCGGAAGAAATTTAAGAAAGTCTACTTATCATATTCAATCTAACCATTTGTGAATAGTCTAAAAAGAAAAAGAAAGGAAGACACAACTGGATGAAGCAGATGTTGGCAGAGACTTTGGAAAGGACATTAGACTGTAGACTATGTTGCCACGTAGTTTCTTTCTTTTTTTTCTTTTTATTCATGTGATTGTCTGAAATGAGTAAGAACATAAGCTCATTGCCCACCCAGCAGGTCTCAGTGCCTCCCCCCACTGGTCAGATCTCCCACTAGTACAGCATATGGCCCATACCATCATCTGTCTTTGTGCCCACTGTCTTTAGACTTACAGTGGTCAAATGAAGAACATAATAGTTTCAAACAATTTACAAGCTTTATGCCAATACATTCTGTCCTGTAGATTAACGCCTAAATTAAATTAAATTAACAAAATTAATTCTAAAACTGAGTCCAGATGACTACAACTGAATCTTTTTTCTACAAACTAAATTAGAGTTTTATGGTCTAATTTTTAGATTTAAGAACCCAGTGTGCCACTTTAAATCTCCACTCCATGAAGATTTATGTCTAGATTTATGCAGTCTCCTCCCTGCCTGCTCTAATTGAAACAGGGCTGCAGCCTGCAGGCGAGAGGGAAATAAAAAAGGTGGGATAGGTAACCTATTAATCAAACAGATCTAATCACGTTTAGTGCACAGTGTCCCTCCTTGCACATACGTGTGTGTGCGCGAGTGTGGTTATTACACCTCTGCCATGGTTCACTGATACTTAGAAGTGGGAGGGGCGGTTGTGTTCATCTGTAACTATTGCTTTCCCTTCTAACCCTTGGCATTGGCTCATTTTTCATCAGTTAAAATGGCAACACAAGGTGTCACTCCATTGGGAGCTAATTCTCCAATGTAGGCTGGAGCTACTATTGATCATGATTTAAATATAGTTTAGGATTGAGGGTATAAATTAGTCTTCTGAGATTGCAAAGGAAAATATGTTTTATGTAAATATGTGTATTGTTTGGATTTGTAAACTCACCATGACAACTTTCTATTAATGTAATAATAGCCTTGATCATAACTATAGTTCCCCAAAAGAGCTACAGGGCTACAACATAATTTGTTTAGCATCTTAATTATATTACAGAACAACCTTAACCTATGGTTTGCTGTTTTGGCTCTTAATGTTTTGTCTACAAGTAACATAAAGGTAAAATGAAATAAATTGACAATAGGCCAAAGACCAACGTGGACTCAGCTGAACTGTCATTGTCATGCTGTGATTTGTTTCAGGCGTGAGCCGTTCCATTAAAGCTCAGACTTCCAGGAATCTCAATGGGCCAACTGTATGGATCTCATTTGGGTAAATATAACTCACTTAAACACAGTAGCATGTGTGGTATATATTATCCTGACTTGTGATGACCTCTCTCTCTCAGGGATGCAGTGGAGGTGGTCTTCCACAAGACTCAAACTAAATTTGAAGTGAGTCCTTGTTTGTCCTGCACTCCAGTTCTGCTCAAGGTGAATCATGTGATGTCCAGCAGATCTTCCCCTCTATGACACGGCTCGAAAACAACATGGACATAAAACCTTGTATTTCTGCGGCATCAGCAGTCACAATTGCCAAAAAAAAATTACCTCTGCAGTAATAATTTTAGCCATTGGCTCATGCATCTTTTCTATGGACTGTTTGAAAGACACTTTCCATTGCCAGAGGAAGTATTTGTTCCTGCTGTGTAATAATGTGGGATTCAAAATTTAGACAGCAACTTGCAAAGTGTTGATTTATTCAAATCAAAAGCTGAGGCCAACATTGATATACTGTGATACCAATGAAAGACTGTTAACCATATGCCTTTGTCATATTTATGTGCTCTGTGGTAAACTGCAGTGAAATGTCTCCTCTCAAACTACGTTGACCCGAAGAACAATACAAATAAATGCAATTGACTTTGCCTGTATGCTAGTTATTTGTTCTGTTAATTCTGGTCCCTGTATGCTAGTATTTGTTCTGTGTAATTCTGTCCTCAACATGACCAGTCAAAGGAGACTACTTCTGTTGCCATTATTCTGTAACTCAGCTATTGTGTGATGTCTTATTATTCAGGGTGAAAAAGTCGAATCAAAAACAAGCCAAGCAGCAGGTTAACTGCATGATCTCATTTGACTATAATTTGTATACAGCCTATGTTTAACAGCAATAATCAGAATGTAGTAAAAGAGATTCCCCAATTCCAGACTGCTCTCTGACCTGTTGAGTTGTGTCTGGGCTCTGTGGAAAACTTCATTTGGGCCAACTGCCTGTGGGGTAAATATTAACATTCTCAGTGAGGTTTACTGCTGCTCCGCTGTTGGCTGTGTATGTGTATTTGCGCTTTATTGCCGGGGTGACCCCACAGCTCACTTCATAACTCTGGCTGTTGTGTGGTCATATACATTAAAAGTATAAAAGTTGAGTTTTAAAATGGCTTACAAAATTCAGTGACATTTGCATGAGTGCAGAAATTGTAAAGGCAAGCATTTATAAATATAATTTTAATTTGTATTAAATATTAAATACATAAACAATATAAATTCATTACACAACAAAACTGATGTTGAAAAAAAAAAATCATCACAATTGCTTGAAATATACTGTATGCAGTTGCTTTCGAGATCATTGAAATACAGCACCTATGATGTCACTACCATTTCCCATCAGCCATTGAGCCATTTTGTTGCTATGGAAGGAATCTCCATAGCAACACAAGAGGGTTGTAGGAGGGGGAAAAGTAAATGTCTTTACGCCACAACATCACGGTCACCTTCAGAAGACAGGAGCGCAGGAGGAGGCAGGGATTCCTGGCTAAGATGTATGTGCTTTGTGTAGGCTTGTCTGGACGTCATTGAGGCGTTTAACTGTGCGCGTGCAACAGACAGATGGGGCTCACCACGATCTTGTAAAGAAGAGGCCTTTGCTGAAGGCTAATATTGTTGATACTTCTATTTATAGAAATAGAAGTATCAACAAGTACTCAAGTAAAATTGCATACGTAATACATCCATGCATGTAATAATTTGTATATTAATTTGGCATCTGTTTAACACCAGATGCCCTTCCACACAAATTTGGCACACTTTAGTACACTGGCTTGTGCCCCCTTGTGGCTTTTAAGAATAAACACTACTACTGTCACTAATACTGCTATACCATGTATAAGTAACACATTTAAAAGCATTCAGTATTAAGATAAATGGTCTTTTCAAAACCAAAATCACTTGGTTTAATTTATATTTTGACACCTTTGTCTGTAGTAGTTATATTTCGAGTCTGCACCAGCAGGGACTCCGTCAACAGCCACTGGGAAAGCTGGTTGCCGTGGGTGATGATGCTGTTGCTAGAGGATCTTCAAAAATCGGATTACTCCTCAATGCTGATTGGCTGATCTGGAGGCAGTAGTCAAGGTGAATATCCTGACCTGAACAGGATGTCCTGTTTATTGATCGACACATCTGGTACATCCACACAAACACTCAGACACACCACATTTGTAATAATTGGTAATGGGCTTTTTGTTAAAAACCATTACCATTATTCAAATATGTATCAATGTATCAACTGCAATCATGTAATCTGGAAGACTGTGTGTAGACATTTGTCCACATGCATCAGTATTGGTTACTGTAAGTCCGAATAACTAGTAGTGATGTTCCTCGTGGTTCAGGGGTGATCGGCTGCCATTCATCTGAATTGTTGCTGTCAAAACAAGTGCTCAGATGAAGAAGACTTGGTTAGCAGCAGCAGATGGAGAGATACTATAGTGATGCACTGGGCTGGATGACTCATCACATTGTCACGGTGACCTTTATCTTTATAGCACAATCCATTCTACGACGTTGTTGTTCTTTGCACAGGTCGAACAACCTGGTGTAATAATGATATTTCTATACTATTCAAATGTACTCTGTTTCTTCAATCTCATGCTGTCTTTTGTTGCTCTCAAGATCCGACAACAAAAATCCTGCTGCGACAAGCATCTGAAACTTACAGCAACCGAACACATAATAAAGCATGACTCCCAGACAAGAGCTGGTATACATTACATCTCTTGATTTGATTAAATTGACCAGACAGCACTTAACAGCAGCATGTGTGTCTAGAGGGAAATTAGTCATTGCAACCAAGTCATGCAAGACAATAATATAAAATGTGACATTATGCGTCTCACGTCTGGAAGTATTTATAGTATTACTTAACTTGCAAGGATTGTCTTCACAGCCAAACCACACCTCCTGGACTGGTTCAGCTCAGTTATTGATTTTTCCATTTTTCTTATTCTACGGCAGGGAAAACAACAGAAAGTAATTCCACCAATCAATCGTGGAGTAGTGTGCTCTGTGCTGTGACGTAAGGCTTTGATAATGTGGAGTAATGTCATCATTATAATCCTATATTAAGGTAGAGCACTTACTAGGTCTCACAAGGTAGACTGAAGGGAAATGAGCTCAGACTTATGGTATATGATGAAATGGGTAAAAAAACAGGTCAAAATAATAGTATGTTTATGCTGATGTGACTGGGGAAAAAAAGTGATTTAGAACACGACTTACAGCATGCCACTAAATGTATGTACAAATAACACTACACTAGAAGGATATGTTTACAAGTAGCAGAGTAAGCCCATATAGGTGCGGGATCAGTCCTCCTTACGGTTTTGGCATAGGGTTTTTGTTACAGTCCAAAAATAGAATACAGGCAGACTTTGAAAATGATTATCTGTGTAGTATTAGTTTCTGTCAGTGCCTTAACCTCATCGATGGCCCATAGTTGCAATGCTAACGCAAAAAGCTTAACACAAGAATATGCGGGAATTTCTTATTTTATGTTAAAAGGAGATTTTGCAGTGATTCTCAAACTTTTTGCACCAAGTACCACCTAAAAGAATATTAGGCTTTGAGTCTATTCTAAGTCTGAATTTGAGCTTATCCAGGTCTAAATTTGTAGTAGTGGTACAGTATGTGGTTCTAATCAAACTATTAAACAAAGGAGGAACAAGAAATGGATAAAAGTGACTCTAAATCGACAGTGTTCTTTTGTATTTGTATATCCGTATTCACCTTCCGCATCATGAGCAGAGGTCGTCTAGGACACAGCTCCTCCCTGCTGTCTCTGACACAAGCTGCACCATACCCTTGTTTCTCCTTTGCCTCAGCCTTCCTGCCTCTCTTCCCTCCTTTAGAATACCTCGTGGTCTATTTGGAGAGAAAGGGTGGAGACATTTGTGTGAGGGATGGATCTGCTGACTCACACACTGACAGTGAAAGAGAAAATAAGATCTAAGATTTTAACTGAGCCACAAATAGTTAAGTAGTACCCTTAAGTTTAGAAATAATAGGTAAAACGCATTAACCTCCTTGTGTATATGGATTGTGTCTTCAATCAAATGAGGAAAGGATAATGTGGAATGAAATATTTGTGTTTATTTTGGTGCGTACACATATATATAGTGATTATGCATATCATGTGGTTCAATTGTATCCACAATGTTTTGGATTATTTCAATCAATTTGAAGTGCACACCACAGACCTATACAACAACAACAACAACACAGGTATAAAGTCACAAGGGTCAAAGCATTCTTGAGTTTCCCTTTACGGTTCCATCTGGTCTGTCTGGCTGAAAACAAAACAGAATCAATGCTCCCAACCTGGACAGACTTGGCCCAGACTCAAGGTGAGCGTGAATATGAGGCAGACGGTATTAAAAGGCCCCAAAATGTTCTTCCATTTCAGAAAGCATCCAAAGAAGCAAGTTTAAATGTAGCACGCCTCTGATTGTTACCACAAATGACCCAGCGACATTCATTAAATAATAAAATATCCAAAAGCAAATGTTTTATCTGTTTTTATAATGATGGACCTTTGACGCCGCTATAGTACAACAAATTCCAACAATAATAGTACTTTCCCCCGTACCCCATCTATGACGGCCCTACAGAATGTTGAAATGCCTCTTTAACCCAGCCATAGACACTAATCCAACATTGTATGGCCCTTGAATTTGCCCATGTTTAGCTAAGACCTAAAGCCTATTAAGTGCATTTTGATCCCAGTAGAATTGACACTGTACAGACTTTGTACTGATAATGTAAGGTTGTATAATGACAATGGGCAGCAGAAACAGTAGTTAGTCCTAATGTCTTAATAGTTGTATGTTTATGACTGACTCTGCACTGGTCTCTGTTAACTAGCATATTTTTGCAGCAGTAGCCTCCATTTAATGTGGGTCTGTGGTCATTTACATTCACAGACCACAGGGTATTAAGAGTTCCTGACCATTCCTCAGCTTGCTTAGGTAAAACTGTCAATACCTTCCCATTGAGACCTTCAACTTGAGTGCTCAAATGCCTGCCCACCACCACCACCCCAGACATAAGAGAGAGGGGGGGCCATACTGTCCCCCGGCCCCATGTCGTCATCTCCATCATTACTTTGACACTTTGATTGGGAGAGCATACTCTATAATGTTGAACCTGTCCTTGAGTAGAAGCAAGGCGAGTTAATCCAAGGCAATGGTATTGGAAATTTACATCACTTTGTCCTTTGTGCTTTCCCGTGGGATGCTGTGGCGTCATTGTTTCCTTCATGGCCATCTTTATGATTAGTTTCCATATGCTCCTCTATAAAGAAAACAACAAGGCAAATAAACCATGCTGAAGTTCATTTGATTTGAAAGTGAATAAAGCCATTTAAGCCAGTTGCTGCTTCTGTTTTTTTTGTCACCCTGACGGATCAAAGTGATCAAGGATCCAAACAACTAATATTTCAACAACTCTTATGTAGTGAAAGTGAATTACTATTAAATAAGTCAGCGTACAATTATTGTTATGACCTCTGATAGGCTTAAGGCTTGAGATTTGAAAAATATTTGAAAAAGGTGGCCTTGTCATCACTGACCAGTTTTATTTAGTTGAATTTGTTCCAAATATGTTTTCTATATTATTGATGCTTTTGCCTTGATGTGTAGGACTATAATGTTTTAGGCCTGCGTTCTGACAGTTGAAAAGAGACAATGATTAAAAATAACTCGCAGTTTCAAAAATAGCTCTGTCTCTGACCTAATTTCCTTTGCAGTTAGTTGCTTGAAGAATATCGCAATCACTTGGAATTTAAAACAGTTGAAACATTTTGTTTTCCTTGGTGGCCCACAAGTCTTTGTCCATCCGAGCCTGTCTGTGCCCTGCTGCCACACTTTGCCACTGCGTGGCGCTTCGCCTTTAATGTGTTGCGCTGAGGGCAGTGGTGGAGAGAGGCAGCGCGCGAGGAGGACGGGGCGAGGCGCACGAGCTTTTAGTATGCGCTGCGATGTCCAAATGCAGCCAACGCCACTTTGAAGAGAAATATGAGACGTGGAAAGCCGGCACATCCACAACAACCGGTCGTGATGAGATGTCACAGTCGCCGCATATATTGTGCTTAAAGGAGATTTGATGGAATGGACTCAACCTCAAGGCGCTTTTAAAAAGGACTAAGGATAGTACCAAGAGAAACAGGGTGAATTCCTGCATGCCACTATCTGAAATGAATCCTTACTCTCCACTTAATGTTATGCTGCTTTGTTTAGTGCATGGAGTATTATGAGCCACACAGAAGAGTATTGCTAATGGCTTGAGCATGTCTAGCATCTGCCACTTCAAACTAACTCACTTGACAATCAAGTATGACACTGCAGTGAATGTTTGACCATCACAGTGCATGCTCCTGGCTAAGATACACATTGTACTGTTGCCCCGATAGATTTCCGAGCCTCTGAGCGCCATCTGAAGACAGCTGTTTCATGCAATGGGCTGTGAATACACGCCTGCATTTGTTGCGCTTTATAGGTGCGTTCACATGGATTTTCCCAATCCGAAAGAAATATTATTGAATGTAGGGTTAAAATGTTTTAGCCACAACAAACAGAAACACAAGCTTATTGCTTTCCTGTTTGTGGATCAAACAGGTGATTTGATTGAAGCATGCCAGATGAAACCCTCAGCGCCTCCACGAACACTTTCGTAATTATCTGCAGAAATCATATCCTTGAATGGGAGTATACATTTTTAGGCTATTGCATGGGCATCACTGTGTATGCAAATGCTAAACAAACATCTTCGCCCCATCACCGCTTGAGCTGAAGCACACTTCGCTGCCTGCGCATCGACATGTCTGTGCCGTTCCCTGGCTCTTGGGGGGAGACTCCCGGATGCGTCTTCACCCTTCTTGTTCCCTCTCCCACTCCCACGCCGACGCGCCGCTGCAGAGCCGGATGGACCACGGGTGATGGGGTGGTACATGACTGTCAAGGAGGAGACGGTTTGATTGACACCACAGGGGCCCAGATCTGCAGCATCACTGGCGCGTTAGGCGAAGGAGGATTGTAAACAAGCTTCTCAAGTTTCAGTAGCCATAGGTAGGATTTATTTGGACTTCACTAACAAATACAACATTTGATCGGTCTTCCTAAGTCCCTCCTTAGTAAATAGACTACCGCATGCATCAGCCAAACTTTAAATTGGACGCCAACCTTTGTTTGTTTCCATAAATTTGACACAGCAGATGAAAGACCATCGTTATTGTGTTACATAATCTTGTTCAATAATCTTAGTTAATTAATTAGGCTATTTCATCGCCAAATAGCTACATTTCTCTCTCTCTCTCTCTCTCTCTCTCTCTCTCTCTCTCTCTCTCTCTCTCCTCTCCTCTTCTCTCTCTCTTCTCCTCTCTCTTCTCTCTCTCTCTCTCTCTCTCTCTCTCTCTCTCTCTCTCTCTCTCTCTCTCTCTCTCTAGATCTATCTATCTATGTAATATAACAATAAACAGTATTACAGGTACAGTATTTCCTTTGGAAGTCCTAGTTGTACAGACAAAAGTGGAATTCCTTGCACAGAATGTGCAGCACTCAGTGTGAAATAGGATTTGTTTGTAGTAATTGCACCAAGTGTGAGTTGATACAGTATTACTGGAGCATATCGATCTACAGCGTAGAGAGGAAGAGAGAGAGAGCGCTTATAACAGAACGTACACAACAGACACAATGGAGCCTAAGATAAAAAGGTTCAACCCCCTTAAGCCTACGTCTGCCTCACCTCTCCGTTAGGAGAAGGATAAAATGTGTTTAGTAGCCTACATCTATATGAATGGCATTAAAATGTTGGTATTTTTTCCTCGCAGCTCAAAAATCTTCTCCCAGTGGATCAAGTTTCTGGACCATCCATCTGGCCCGGTGGCCACCACCCCGTGTGAAAGCTGCAGGCCCCTTTCGAAATGACTGTTGCCACAAGTGACCCGACAGATGAGGCCGCTGCTCACCCGGGTCAACCGCTGGACCAGTATGACCCTGAGCCGGACCATGATTGTTGTGAGAGGGTGGTCATTAATATCTCCGGGTTACGCTTTGAGACGCAGCTCAAGACCCTCTCCCAGTTTCCAGAGACTCTGCTGGGTGACCCTAAAAAGAGGATGAGGTACTTCGACCCGCTGAGGAATGAATATTTCTTTGATCGGAACCGACCCAGCTTTGACGCCATCCTGTATTACTACCAGTCTGGAGGGCGGCTTCGTCGACCAGTCAATGTTACCCTAGACATATTTTCAGAGGAGATCCGCTTCTACGAGTTGGGCGAGGAGGCCATGGAGATCTTCAGAGAAGATGAGGGCTTTATAAAAGAAGAAGAGCGGCCGTTACCAGAGAATGAGTTTCAGAGACAGGTGTGGCTCCTTTTTGAATACCCGGAAAGCTCAGGGCCAGCTCGTATTATTGCTATAATTTCAGTCATGGTCATTCTCATTTCTATTGTCAGTTTCTGTTTAGAGACATTGCCAGTTTTCAGAAAAGAAGAAGAGGAGATGTATAACTACTTCCCATCAATGTCAAACACCACCTCCACTTATTACACTTCCAATTATTTCACAGACCCCTTTTTTATTGTTGAAACACTCTGTATCATTTGGTTTTCGTTTGAATTTCTTGTGAGGTTCTTTGCTTGTCCCAGCAAAGCTGGATTTTTTGGAAACATCATGAACATTATTGACATTGTTGCCATTATTCCTTACTTTATAACCCTTGGTACAGAGCTGGCAGAGAGGCCAGAAGACCGAGAGGCGGGACAGCAAGCCATGTCTTTGGCAATCCTCCGAGTTATCCGTCTTGTTCGAGTGTTTCGGATCTTCAAACTGTCCCGTCACTCCAAAGGGCTTCAGATCCTTGGCCAGACTCTAAAGGCCTCTATGCGTGAGCTGGGCCTCCTCATCTTCTTCCTGTTCATCGGGGTGATCCTCTTCTCTAGTGCAGTGTACTTTGCAGAAGCGGACGAGCCACAGTCTCAGTTCAGCAGCATCCCTGAGGCATTCTGGTGGGCAGTAGTGTCCATGACCACAGTGGGATATGGAGACATGGTCCCCACCACCATCGGAGGGAAAATTGTGGGCTCTCTTTGTGCCATTGCGGGTGTGTTGACAATTGCTCTGCCGGTACCTGTCATTGTTTCCAACTTCAACTACTTCTATCACAGGGAGACCGAGGGAGAGGAACAGGCGCAGTACTTGAACATTCCCAGTGTGCCTAAGGCCAGCTCAGCAGAAGACCTGAAGAAAAGTGGTCGCAGCGGAAGTGGATCTACTCTTAGTAAATCGGACTACGTGGAAATCCAGGAGGCAGTGAACCACAGTACCGAGGACTTCAGGCCTGAGAGCATGAAGACAGGGAACTGCACACTGACCAACACTAACTATGTCAACATCACAAAGATGCGCACAGATGTATAAAGTCAGCTGCCTTACAGGAGATAAGCTGGGTCCAATGGGACCCTAAGTATACAAGTGTGACAGCCTGTGTATGGCACACACAGTATATGGTAGCCCAGAGCTGATGCCTGAGGTTAACCAAATTCTCTAGTATGGTTGGTATGGTCTTCATGGACCTGCCAGGCCCCGACTGGAGTGAAAAGAACTGCCATTTTATTAGAGACATTATTGGTGTCTGCATGATGTTACTCTTAACTGTGTAACTGTAGTCATCCTGCCTCGCAGTAGCCATATAGTAGCTCAAACAGTAATTATCTACTAACCTTACATATAGGGACCACTAGTTGCTGCCTTCTGCTCAAACTGCCCCTTCATGTTGCTTGAGAAATATCAATAAATGATATAACATTTTAAAAATCTAGTTTTAGAACACGAATAATAATACAGTATACGAAGATCATTCAGTATAATTTCTGTCACTCCCACTACCAGGGTCTTGCACAAAAGCAGTCCAGACAAATGGGACGGGATCACAGCTGTTTATGAGAGGAACCGCTCTGAAAGAGGGAGCTGACACTGTGTTGGATCTGCATGGGGCCCAGCGCTCGCACTGAATTTGGACATGTAGAGGACAAAAAAGAAAATGTATTTCTTTAATACGTTTAAGTGGGCTTATATTTTCTAGATTAAAACAAAAAACAACAACAACTTGTTTACATAATGAAGTGTACATTCATTCTTATGTTCAGTTTATTATTTTACATGCGAGTGCCTATTTAACCTTTATTATTTTCCCATTGCATCTTCGTAGCTCTTTCCTATCAACATTGCCCTGCACAAGGTCAAAGTAATCGGCTTTTAGGAAAAAACTTGATATTGAAAGAAAATGTCTTAATATTAAGCCATATAATTAAAAGATACGCTATATAAGCACTTCTAAACGTTTCTGTTCAAAATTGACATCTCTTAAAAGCTGTAGGAATGAATAAACACTAGTAACACTAGAAACAACACTAGTATGTCCTTACTTGGGCTTTATACAGATGTGCTGCCACTGGCATATCTTACAGTAAGATTATGTTTACATGCGTAGTCTTATGCTTGCATCATTCCATTTTTGCATAGGTATTTTCAAGAGTTGTGGTGCGTGAGGTAAATGTCCTTCATCAGCTTTTAAATGATAGCGTTGTATTGCTGCATGTTAACTATTCATTGTAGCATGCACTGAAAAATACATAACAATCTAAAGTATATATTCATATTACAAAAGCCAAATGCAATAGCCTCTATGACAGTCTAGTCTCTTGTTCAATACACTATATCTAACCCCTGCTAAATTTACAGTCATTACAAATGTTTGCACTCCTCACTTCACTGATGTCAGATCAGAAGCACAACAGCATTACTGCCTGTGAGTCCAGTGCGTTCAATCCTGTCTACAGTGTTTCCTATTCATCTCTGTGTCTATACAAGGCAGGAGCAGATGGGATTAATGGCAATAGAGAGCTTTTAGAGGCACTTAGAGCTCTGCTCTGTGAGACATGTAAGACACTGATCCTGGGTCAGAACAACCTGATGCTCTTAGTTGTTACAGTTCACAACCTAGAGAAAAAGGTTTTGCTTGGAGTCTTTGATGTTCTGAGTAGCTGAAGTCGTTTGTTTTAAAAAATGGCAACCATACTGATGCTACTGAGATTCAAACAACTGCTGAAATGAAGTAACACAACTTTGACAAACACTGCCCACGTTCCTCTATCTTTCTATTCAGATTTGTGTGCTAATTCAACTGCCACGGTGCACAGCACTTAACTGTACTACATTAGTTAGATAGTTGATTTATTTGAGACAGGGACAGTGCACAATAGTTATTAACATCATGAGAGATGCTTTGTACCAGGTTGTAGCTCAAGCTAATTTCCACCTTTAGTCCCTGGGCAGCTAATGTTATTAAGTCCTACTGAAGGGTGGAGCCTATTGTACACGTTTTTAGTGGTATGGGAAACCGGAGCACTCGGTGGAAACCTACGCAGACATGGGGAGAACATGCAAACTCCTCACAGAAAGGTCCCATATTGCTGTGAAGCGAGAGCACTAGCCATTGCGCTACTGCGTGGACAGCTATGTTTGACTTTTTTGTGCTCCTTATCAGGACCCAAAGTCTTCTTTCACACTAAACTTAACCTATAACCTTACATAATCACTGTTGGATATACAGCTGTAGAAGCCACTGTATGGGACACATGTAGCCAAGCACTAGATAGTAAACTGACTGTGTTAAATACCTAAAGCTTCTGCAATGCCAAGTCCCTCTATACCTGGGAATGCAAGTGTTTGCTTGTCAAAATAACCCATAAATAAAAGCTGCATTGCTTGTGAACTATTGTCTATGTTTGATAATGCTACTGTGTCAACCTTTTTTTTCCCTTTTTTTTTTTTTTTTTTTTTTTTTTTTTAATGAAAATTTGTCTCATTTGTAATTAATTTTATTATCTGAATGTTATCTTGAAGCACTTTAAGTCATATAGTACACATGCTGGGACTAAAACATACAGATATAGTGACTGTATGTAAAAATGTGTTAATCAGCTGCATTGTGTGTGGAACAGTCTCAGCTCTGTCTGTGTCACTCAAAGAGGTTTCAAACATCTAAGCCATGTTTTGTATTATCTCAACCAAACTGAACATTCTCAAACTATCACAAACAAAAATGTGAATAAAATACCCCCAAACTTGTATGTAAATATGTAGATAGCGTTAAATGGTTTGTTATTGTTTTAGTCTTTTTCGAGCAGTCATATGATTGTTAACTCCATATAGTGAATAAATTGGCCTGAGCACCACTATGACAGCCCTCTAATGCTGGTGCTTTCACATCCATTATAGACGTAGAGTTGAATTGCCCATCGACCTTCACCTCCTCAGTGGTTCGGTGCCCTACTCCTCTCACTAAGTGAACCTTTTGCTCTTTGTGGTTTACTCAGAAAGCAAAGTGCTTTATTTATAAAAGCTTTGACAATGAATGTGAAGATGAGAGACGCAGTTGAGAGTAATGGTATTAAAAACATTTAACAGGATTCTTATTTTGTGTTTGAGGATTGAACTGAATGGACTGCACAGTATGTTCTGTTGTTATCAGCACTTCATTGTTACCAAAGATTACCAAGACATCTCAGTGTTATCTGCTTAATTATTTGCCTTTCAGTATTTACTTACTAAACTTTGAGTTGTCCAGCGTCCATCCGTCACAGCATCACTGCAACACCAGTGAGGCAGTAATAATCACTCTGGTGGATTCCCGCCTGTCAGCTAGGGAAGTGTCCAGGCACTGGACCAAAAAGGATTATTTATCCAATGATAACTATTTGATTAGCTATTAAAGGTGCTGTATGTAGCTTTTCTGGTGGTGCCTCCAGCTTTTCTCCATGTTATTAATTAGCATGACATTAAACACATCTATTTCGAGTCAAGTAGGTGTCCAGATCAGATCTGCTGAGAGGCAACCCCACTCACAGTAAGATGTTTTTCAAGGTATTTTGGAGTATTAAAAACATGTGTGATTGAATAAATGCAAAATAGATGCCATACAAACATTCCAGACAAGCCAAAAACATTTAAATGGTGCTGATGTTAGAGCTGCAAATGCCAAATTGTAATCGGAAACATTATCTGCTGCTTAATTTTTTTGTGCCAGTTAATTGAATTGATCTCGATACAGTAACAACCTACAGCTGCACTCTCATTTTATCGGTTGTCATTTTGATGGAGTGAGGATTTGTACTTGTATTTTTCAAGCTGTAAGAGTCTAAGTGAATACCTCTTGTGTAGGTAGCACTATGGAGCTGATTTATATCCTAATACACATCCCAGTTAATGGCCTGTCCAATGGAGCCTTCTTTATAGCAGAGTTACAATAGGGGTTCTGGCTGTGTCTTACCATGGTCTACTACTACCAGTGAATGTGTGTGGGTTGGAGGAGGGGAGGCTTTTGGATTCCCCCTATATTAGCCTGTTCTATTTTTAGCACTGTGCAGGTTTCCTTTGTGGAAATGGGGACTGCCTCCTCCTTGCTCTCAAATTATGTACAAGCAAAACATTGTTTTGAGTGTGTGGGTAAACAGCCACAATGAAAATCACTGCAAAAATAGTTCCCTGGCAGGTAGAGAATTGGCTGTTTGGTCTAGGGAGTGGAGGAAAATATCAGGAAAATTTTAAAGACAAGATGATGTTATAGAAAATAAGGAGGCCACAGGGGAGTACCAGCTGTCAATGCATTTAAGGAATACAATGGATTTATGGGGTCGGCCAACATTCTGTCCCTCTTCATCACGTAAAACTTATATCCACGGTGCTCACACAATCTTAAATAAAGCCCAGGAATAAATGGAGAAAGTGGATTTTTTTTTAATAGTGAGATGGACTGCTATAAAGACTCAGGTAATCTGCAGCATACATTTAACACCATTTGAATATGATATGTTTTGAAATAAGAAACAATGTAGGCATTTTTTTAAATACATTTTGTCATAAGGCTAACTAACATTATTACAAAGTTGCACTAATTGATAATGTAATGTTTTTCTTTTAATACATAATTTATGTTGCACCTGTAGCCACCGACAACTGAATATAAATTTAAATTCCTACATTACAGGAGTCCTTCATCTAGAAACCAAAACATTTAGTCAAAACTTGTTCCTCAGGGACATTTTTCAATCTTTTTTAGAAGTATCTGGGCCAGGGGTGTCCAAACTATGGCACGGGGGCCAAATGCGGCCCTCAGACACATTTTTGCTGGCCCTCAGGTTCCTAATAAATTGGTCCAAACAACAAAAAGTAGGACAAATTCTGCTATCTCTGATGAGATACAGTCCTAATATTAATGACCCAAGCCTTATTAAAGGTGTGGAGGCTCATCAAAACTATATCAAAGGCAAAATGTCCAATTATTCACTTCATTGTCATATCTCTGGCCCTCCGCCCCGTAAATGTTTCGAAATGAGGCCTTCAGAGAAAAAAAGTTTGGAGACCTCTGATCTGAGCAGTTAAAAGTGGCTCCTGTGCCCACAGTGCAAACTGTCTCTACTACCTCCTAAAGACTCTCAAAAGAATTGCAATTGTCCATACAGAATATGTGTAAAACAGGCCACACATTCCACATAAATTGAACTCACTCAAAAGTCAAAATTCAACTCAAAATTTTCTAAAAATGTGTCCAGGACTGCTTGTTTGAAGTTGAACTTGTACTTGAAGCTCACCTCATGTTGACTTTAATGTCCATGTTACATTCAAGTAATGTAATTGAAAGAGAAGAGTGCTAGCCAATATCGTTTTGATTTTTCATCTCCTCTGTCATAGGCAGTCTGTTCATTTCTTGGTTTTTGGATCCCGAAATATCCTCTCCACATTAATAATTCATCAACACATCATTTACTGTACCATCTATTTTTAACCTAATGCTCAACTTGGGTGAATATAGCCTCTGTGACAAATTAACTTTGTACTAAAACCCTCTTCTATAGTCAAAATTATCTATAGGGCATGGATTTACTATGAATTAATCAATTTAGACCGAAATATAGGCCTTTTGAAAAATGTGATCCATATTTTTACTACTTGGATGAAATCAGAGTAAATGAGAGAATAAATGTGTGCATCTTTTCCCGATCCAGATCTTTTCTATCTGGATTTGGATAAATTAAAACGTGATTGCACAAGGTGATTTAACTATATCTCACCAGCAGAGGGAGCCCTGCTTCTTCGGAACGGCCAGAGTCCAGACCATCCATGGTCCAGACGGTGGAAGCTTTTCGTCTAGTGCAAGAAGGTCAGGGGTTCATTGGAGATGCTCGCATCACTTTTACAATGTGCGCGGGCCACATGGTGCGTGTACACGCCACATGTTAATGATTGAGCCTGCGTGTGTATTTAGGGAAGTGTTGACTAGACACGCATGTTTAACAGGGTAGAAAGGTTTCAACGGTAGTCATTTGGACAATGTTTATGAAATAGAGACGTTTCAACATCCATTCAGAAGTCCTTTTCAGTCATCTGCAGGTTGAACGAAGCTAGAACACGCGTATTATAGTTCTTAAATAAGTTTGTAATAAACTGCGGCAAAACTTTATTTTGTCTCGTGCCTCTCTCCCTGACCGCCCATATCCATAACGTACCAAAATGCTTTATAACCTATGAAGGAGCCCAGCATGGGCCCTCGGCCTAAACCGCTCAGTCACATGTGTGCAGTTGCGAGACGGAGACGGGAGTCGAGCATGTGTGCTGCCTTAACCACTCGACCACCAGGCAGCACTGATGATTCAATCCTATTCTAATCTCCTTCCTCTCCCCTGCCTCTCACTGCCCCTCTCTGTCAGAGTGCACATGTCAGCTCGAGAACACCATGAGGACGCAAGGATTTCTGCTTGTGGAGAATTGGCCAAATTAATCGCAGCCATGTTGTCGGTGTTATATCACGGTCACATCTGGCCCTTTGTGACTGATTGGCCGGAGCCCTTCCTCCGCCGTGACTGTTGTCTGTGCGGAGCTGAGGACAGGGCGCGCGCAGTGGAGAGTCCGTCTAGTGCGCACCGGACACCATGACTTCTGTGCATCCCACAGGACAAAGTTTATGTAGTACGTGATGTAGTAACGTTACGTCTGAGAAGGTAAGGAACTCTGTAACTTTTCATTTTACAGCCATCCACAGTCGACTTTACATTTGAACAAGTCAAGTCAGTTTCAAGTCTTGTTTGATTTCTTTATAAAGGAACGCTATAAACTAGAAGTAATCTTGTTTTGCACTGATAAGCAAGTGGTCAGTACAATATATGCAGTATCTGTTATTGTCACACAATGAAATTGTAAAGGGTTTATGTGAGCAGGTTCTATATTTAAGACACAGAAGTGTGTTTGGTGGATTCTAAGGTATCAGAAAGTCTGTTACATGAGCCTCTCTTTTAAAAACAGGTTCATTCACACAAGAGTATCAGGTGGTCTTTTATGTGCACGCGCTCCTGTTTACTCATCTCCACTGAACATTAGTCATATGGAATAGAGCCACAACAGATGCCCATACCGGCCTTGTCGGATGCTTATATTCTGTGGTATGAGAGATTTAATCTGTTTCTATTCACTTTATTCCGGAATCCTGCCTGGCCGTCGCTATACGACGTAATCCTCCTCCCTTAGTTAACACAGACTAAAAATCTGTTTTCGGTCCGCCCAGGGAATTGGTGCAATTTTGACTTGTTGGTCAGGTGAACATTGGATATTTTACACAAATCAATGTACTTTATAGCAAGTTTTAGCGACGAGACTTCCCTCCTTCTCCATTTAAACCAACGGAGTGCTCGCTGTACCGGAAGTACGATTACAACACGCTCGCTGTGCTTGTGCGTGAATTAGACTCTTGAAGTGATACCTGACCTTTAAGTGCTGCTATTCTAGCGGCGATGATCCCTTCTTGAGTGCTGTGTATGCAACATACTATAACCTATTGATGCATGTAATCCACTTTGTAGTAGGAAAAGTAGGCTACAAATTTGAAATTAACATTAATTAATATCAAAATGGAAATATGTTAACTACCAAGAATATAATAATAATAATAATTTATTTATATATAGTTATATTAATTATATTAATATTTATATGTATATATGTATATATGTATATATATATATATGATAAAATATCAGTACATCTTTGAAATGTAAAATATGTGGTCAGCTGCCCTGCTTACAGCCTATAAACGGCCACGGTATCTGCTCCTGAAAGTTCAGTGGTATTAACACAATTAAATAAAGCTCCCAATTTAAGACTTATTATTACTCAAGTATAATAATAATACATTTTATTCATATAGCGCTTTTCAAGACACTAAATGACGCTCTAAAATCAATAGTATGAGTTCAAACAGAAAGAATATTCACTATTGAAGTGGGCTACATTTATCTAATAGAGACTCTGAAATCAGATTTGTTTTTACTTGTGTTCAGATGGTATCAAAATGTGTCCTTGTGTGCTCCAGTTGTAGATATCGCTGTATAATGAGTGTATAAGTGTATTTATCAGCATATGAGGCAGTTGTCAAATGGCCAAAGGAGGATTTGGGGCCCAGCTGCTGTGAACGGGGATTTGGCCTGCAGTGCACTCACACAGTCAACAACATCTTTGAACATCTCTCTTATACAAATCTCAAGCTCAACATATGGGCATCAGATGACTTTCATTTACATTCAACAATAGGCAGACAACTACTCTCAACTAAAAGTTTTAAACATGCAACCACTAAAATGTATCGCTCTGTACTGAATGTGTCTATAATCTACATTTAGGATCATTACAAATCTGATTTTGTGAGCAAGAGTTCAATTAAAGACCAAATGACAGGAACATTTTTTAATCATGAATATTTTGATCATTGAAATGAGGTCTGATACAGTATGACTCCAGAAATCTGCCATTGGCACAAGTGTAGTCACTGGTCTTCAAGCAGTTGTTTTAGGTTGGGAGTCCCTCCGTGCATCATTCATGAGTGGGACAGAAAAACATGTGGTGAATTTACGAAGCTAAAGCTTAAGGATGAGGCGAAGTGTGTCACCTAATGAGTGAAATAGAATATGACACCCATATGAAATATGAATGAGCAGGACAATGTGGTCTGCACATTAGACATATTTAAGGATGTAGGACCAAGATGTGAGATGTTATCTCCACTACAATGTGAAACATGCTAATCCTAGAGGGTACCAGTCGCACATGAATCAGTTTCAATATGGTGAGTACATTTATCGTAATGGTGGACCACTTTTAAGTAAGAAAATATATAACATTTTCTGTTCAATACGTTACACCTGCTGCTATTTTAGTGTTGTGACCAGCACAATGTCAACAGCTGAACACTGTTTCATTGATCTTTGTTTATTGAATGTGATGATGGAAATAGTTTCTTAGAATGATGGATTCTATATCCAGAAAATCAGTGTGTAAGATTATCTTCTTCCATTCTTTTAAACGTGACTCAGTTGACTGAACTGCATGCTTACTCACCACACATTTCTGTTTACATTGTTGCGTGTTGATACAGTTGTATGAAAGAGATTAGGGAGATCAGCCTTCTGGCTATGGACATCTTAAAGATCAGTTTTATTTCCACGACTTAAAAAAGCACAGATGTTAAGGTTCCTGTATCATAAGACTCACCCATCTCTCATTAATATATCTGGATATTTCTACAAAAGATATTAAATATAGTTGGTATAAACATATAAACATATTTTCATAGTCTGCAGGAAAAGATTGTCTGGTGCTTAGGGCAGATCTTGAGGAACATCTGCTCATGTTTGCAGACATGTGGAGATGTCACAGCAGTTAGCTGGGCAAAAGAGCAGTAACTTTTTTTTTCATTGGTTTTATTGGTTCCAAACTTGTGTAAATGGAGAGGGTTGTGACATTCAGAGAGCATTGGATTTAATGTGATGACACCAGAACAGAAACGCTGCACAAGGTCTGTTGGTCTGTAGCTTGTCCAATGAAAAACACACTTTTGCTTGATTTTGTATGTGCAGACATGTATGGTCTAATTAATTGAAATGTTTCAATGGTGACCCATTCAAAAAAAACGACAAAATGCTGTTGTGTGTTTTGAAGCTTTGAAATTGGCACAGACTTCTATTTTTGCTTGGTTTTGTGTTTGTGTCCATAGAGCTAACCTCTGACTATTAATAGTTGTTTCAAAGCAGAAGGACACAGTGTTTGAGGACCGCTTGACTTCTGTATGGATTAGAATTCCTCACAATTAGCAAATAGTAAAAGTATTACAAGCTTTAACTGATATGGCAAATTTCACTACAACCAAATAAGAAAGGCATTACTATTTCAGTCCTTAAAATCTCAACTTTATATCAATAAACTTAAATTGAATTAATTGTTAGGGATTCTCAAAGGAAATATTACTTGCACAAGCTTATGTTGAGTGTGTCTGCAGTCTTGGCCGCAGATTATCCTTGACCTCCGCGACCAGTCGCACTTGGAAACACTTGGGGACCTTTGACGGATTAAGTTTCACTTTTTGCCACTTTCATGGTTGAGAGAATTTTCTGTCACTTCGTCCACTACAGCTTTGGTTTTAATTAATGCTGTTGAACTATATGATATAGGTCAAATGCCTTTGTATGTTATATGGCCTAAGAACAAGAAGCCCCATTATTCACTTGTCTTGTTGAACACGGTAATGGAGTTGTTTAACATGAATCTTTTATTGTAAATAAGTCCGATATGGTGATGGGCCGTGTCTGTGCAGTGAGTCAGGCGTGAACATCTAATGGGGATCTTATCACACTGTTCTGGCCGATAGAGCGTGACAGATCTTGTATTGTCCATTTAATTGGATATACTTGAATAGGCTTAGCTCAATGCAGATGTTAAATGTCAGTCTGGGAGACGTTTAGAGACAGTCTTTTTGAACGCTCATTTTGGTTTAATGAGAAAGGCCTCGCAGCATGCATCTGTGTCCATGTGTGTGCAAATGTGCACTGGCCTTTGCCTCAGCTCTGGTTTCTGCAGCAGAGTAAGGTTACCCCAATGCAGTCTGTGATAGATTAGTCATTCTGATCCCGATTGAGGAGGTAGCACACAGCAGCAGCTCAGTGTATTGTTTCCTTCTGATGAGGTGAACGTTATAGTATGATGACGTCTCACACAGTCTATGAGGGATAAAAACGGTAAGCACCATTTTACTACTTAAACCAAAAAATAACTAAAAATAATAATTACTTTTGTGTTGTTCTGTTGGTTAAGCATTATTTTTATTATCATATTTATTTTTAATCTACTGTATTTTGTTGTATATTAATCAATTCTCAGATTTATTAGATTTTTTTTCAAATCTCAGAAACCCTTTTTCTTCCCACAATCTCCTTTAAAGAATGTTTTATTGATAAAACATTAGTTCCCTTTTAATATTGCTCTCCTTTATTGAGGGAGACCGAGGTGACAATCCAGCCAAAACTTCAAAGAGCAGGAGGCAGAGTAAAATACATTCAGGAAATAAATTGTCTTTGCTCATTTTTAGCACAGCAGCTAACCACGTGTTGATCATACAATGCCCAATTGCAATTTATACAACAACTGCCTATTTTGAAACGGATAGATAACCTAACTTTTTTAATTTATTTTTTAGATTTCTACCAAAAGGTTTTTTTTGTTTAACTTCAGCCCTTAATATATTTTTTATTACTGTTCTTTTGGCAACACCACCCACCTCTGGAGAGACCCTCTCCTCATCCTGTCAATCCCCCTAATACTGTGATCACATCTGTCGCTGGGCTATTTTCATCAAATTTGACAAAACATACCCATTATTGGCTGTGGTGTAAAATACATTTTACTTTTTAAAAGGGAAATTAAAGAATTTCAAATGATTGAAAATATTGAAAAATACTCCTGGTGGTATATAAATTCCTTTGCAGTTCAGTTTAGCTTTATGGAATCAGTTTTAACTACATTTTGTCCTGCGTTAAGTCCTAGAACTACTGACACAATAGTGTAGTCCTATTTTAGTTCAGACCTGAAATGGTCCAGTTATAAATCTGGTGATACAAAGAGGGCCAACTATGTCTATTGTAGCTATAGCAGATTTAGATATGTTTGGAATAATCATGTTCATATTTGTTGATGTTGTTTAGCTCACTATTTTGGACACTGTAAAAATGTCACCTGATGGGAGGAGTTCATTAGAACAAAGTATTCTGCTTCAGTAAACAGTAAGAGTATTTTTACTAGAGTATATTTTTTGTCCACAGCTCTTCTCGTCTCTCCTCGATGTGTCTGCAGTAGGATTGGTATCAGTGGTTTTAGGTGGTGACTCATGTGTGGTGTCTTTAATTAAACATCTGCAGTGCCTCTCAGCTCTGTGCATCCAGAACCAGAGTGTGCGCACATCCAGCCACATTATAGGGCTAAACATATAGTATGCCAGCATGTTGATATGGGTAAAACTGACGCCAGTGCAGGTCACTTTTCTGTAGATGAACTCAAGCTTAAAGAGATTATGGTGGTGTCTGACTTGCCTGGGCTATCACTCCTCAGCCAGTTAATTATGTAAAAATGTATGCACAGCCCCAGTTACGTGGCACTAACATCTCCAACTGCAGCCCCAGCAGAAAGTAGGGTCATTGTGGGGTGTTCAGCTTTTTGTTTCTCATATCAACGGAGGAGTAAGGATTATGAAAAAACAGTTGTGTGATATGAATTAATTAAAATAATGTGTTTTCTCTTCAAGGTCTCGGTGAAGACATTACAGCAGACCTTCTCCACAAACCAACATAAGTGAGAGTGTTATATTACCAATCTGGTGGGTGACATTGGCTGAGCCGGAGCCATGGAGGTGGCCCTGGTAGACTTTGAAAGCCTTGAAGACAATGAGAACGAGGTAGACCACTTTGCCAATGAGACCACCGCCCTCACTGCAGACCTGTCCCAGGACTGTAGTGTCCCCTCCAGCAGCTACCTCAGACGGGCCTCTCAGTTCACCTCTCCCAGCCATCTGCCCTCATGCTGCTGGGAATCAAACTCCCCCTGCCCTGCTCCGCAAGCTCGAAGACTTAGTATCCCACACTCCCCAACACTGCCACCTGCAAGTCGTCAGGGGCGCACCAGTTGTGCTAGCATGCTATCGAGCTGGAAGTTACTCCTTAGCAGTGAAGGCAGTAAGGAAAGTGAGAAGATCTTCAGTCGACTTGCAAAAGAGTGTTGTGAGGATTTATTCATTGATAAACGTGGGCTTGATGATGGAGATCAAAAAGTAATCATCAACATAGCCGGGCTTCGTTTTGAAACACAGTTGAAAACACTAGACCAGTTTCCAGAGACACTCTTGGGGGACGCTCAAAAACGAATGGACTACTTTGATCCAATGAGGAACGAGTATTTTTTTGATCGAAACCGTCCAAGTTTTGATGGGATATTGTACTACTACCAATCCGGAGGAAAAATTCGGCGACCAGCAAATGTTCCTCTGGATGTGTTTGCAGATGAAATCATTTTCTACGAGCTTGGGCCTGATGCCATGGAACAGTTCAGAGAAGATGAAGGTTTTATAAAAGATGCTGAGGTCCCTTTGCCCACACATGACATAAAAAAACAGTTCTGGCTTTTGTTTGAGTATCCTGAATCTTCTAATGCCGCCCGAGGTGTAGCTCTTGTGTCGCTTTTTGTCATCATCATATCAATAATTATTTTCTGTATGGAAACACTCCCAGAATTTAGAGACGAGTTGGACCCGGTTGTTTCCACCACAGTGCACTCTTTTAACAAAACAAGAAATCAAACTGCGGAGGCTCTATTTGGAGGGAATGCAACACCTTTCAATGACCCTTTCTTTATCATTGAGACAGCGTGCATTGCTTGGTTCTTCTTTGAGCTTTGTGTGCGTTTTTTGGCATGTCCAAGCAAAAGGGACTTCTTTCACAACCTGATGAATACTATTGATATCATCTCCATCACCCCCTATTTTATTACTTTAATAACAGAACTTGTAACTACACCAGAGGAGAGCTCAGGCCAGAATATGTCTTTGGCCATTTTGCGAATCATCCGACTTGTGAGGGTTTTTCGTATATTTAAACTGTCCCGTCATTCAAAAGGCCTACAGATTTTGGGACAAACGCTAAAAGCCAGTATGCGCGAGCTTGGTTTGCTCATCTTCTTTCTCTTCATTGGAGTTATTTTGTTTTCCAGCGCTATATACTTTGCAGAGGTGGATGAGCCTAACACACAGTTTGTCAGCATACCGGACGGCTTTTGGTGGGCCGTCGTTACTATGACCACTGTAGGTTATGGAGACATGTGTCCGATAACCATGGCTGGTAAAATGGTTGGGACATTGTGTGCAATAGCAGGTGTACTGACAATAGCTTTACCCGTTCCTGTCATTGTCTCCAACTTCAACTACTTCTACCACAGGGAGACAGAGGCTGAGGACAAGACACCCTTTTCAGAGGCGATTGAGGAAGCACTGAAGGCTGACGCTATCAAACAGGGCGACGCTAACAAAAAAAGTAGCAACAGCTCACTCAATAAACTTAATGGCTTATGGTCAAACAGCAAAAAGACATAAAAAAAAGAAATAAATCTACTTTTATATATAATTATGGGAACAGATGTATGTTTATAATTGATACTTTGCAGTGGAAAGTCAATAAAATCACATTTCAAAGGAGGATTAAAATCTAACTTGAGAAACAGAGCTTCAGACAGAGCAGTGCCTTCACTAGTTCTGAAAATCATAAATCATCATAAATCATAATTTTTTTTGTCTGTCTACAGATTACATCACTTATTCTCATTCATTTGTACAAACCCAAAGTATTATTTCGGAACCTTTCACTATGCAACATTAGCTCACAGTTTGGTTTGACTAGATAAGGGACCAGATTGCCCTTAATGACATTGTAACAAATGTCAAAAAGCTAATCACCGGTTTCACAGGAGCGACTTTGGCATCTGTGGAAATGTTAACTTTTTGCATTAAGACTTGTACAACATCTTGGATCTCTTTTGTTATGAATTCCAGCAGTGTGGCTGGCTCCAAAGTGTTTCAGTGGAGTGCCTTATTGGGATGACTTTGCCAATCTCAATAACTGTTATCAATGTTATCAGTATTTTTTACCTGAGGAAATGTAGGTTATGAATGTTTGTTTTTGTTTTTTGTTTTCAACCTCTACCCTCGTTTCCCATAATGCTATACAAAAAAAAAATATCACTTGATATGTTTGCATTATCTGTATGTGTTTTTGGTGAATTCAATAACTCACTGGAAGAAACTATTTTCTATCATCATAATTATTATTTTGTCTGTAATATTTTCTGTACTAACTGCCATTGCTGTGCAAAACTATCAAGCAGAAGTGAAAGCCTTGGTTGTTGTGTTCACATTTAAAATTATTTTATGACTTTTCACTGTACTTGAGTATATATGAAAATGTTTTCAGTAAATCATGCACTGTTACTCAAATGCAGTGTTGTTGTTTTTTTTAATCTAACTGAAAGTGCACTATGTAACTTTTCTGGTGAGGATCCGTCACTGTCATGATATTAGTTTGCCCAGAATACTCCACAATATGGCATTTAACTTAACTATCTCGCAATTATTCAATCATGGGTGTTTTTTCAGTGCTCTAAAATACCCTGAAAAACATGCATCCTGTGAGCCTCTCCACCTGGTCTCCATAGATACATTTAGTTTTGTTTTTTAAGGATTTTTTGGCCCATTGGCTTTATTGAAGAGGACAATGTAGAGTGAAATGGGGATGAGACAAGTGAGGACATTCTGCATAATGTCAAGGCAGAAAATCAAATTCATGACATTGAGGCGGGCTGCACACCGCCTGGCAAATGTGCTGCTGCCTTGACCACCATAATAACATTTCCATGGAGAGAAGCAGGTGACCTATCCTCCACCAGAAAAATGACATAATGCACTTTTGAAAACGTTGGTTTCTTTGAAGAAGCGTAGATAGTCCCACGTTATTGTTGTTCTCAGTCTCTTGTGTAATTCTAGTGTCACACAAAGTCAGATGAAGTAAGGTTTCATATATAAGACATGTAAAGAGGCTAACAGTGGTACTAACTCACTTCACCTGATGTCACTGGACTGCAAAAGCTAGGGCTGTGAGTCCAAGTCACCTGAAGTCCTCAGCTGTCATAAAGGGCTAAAACTGACCCCAATCAATCAAATCAAGCTTGTTACAAAACTGCACCAAAATGTGTATTTGTGTATATATTTTAAAGTGCAATATGTACCCTTTTAGATTATGATTTTCCTGGGATGTTCCACCGCATGGCATTATTATCTCTCTTGAAATAATTAAATTAATTTAATTACAGTTGTTTTATTGCTGAAAAGTAGCTTGAAAAACATGCCTTCTTGGAATATAGATTGGTGCGTTCTGGGCTGTGAGTGGGCTCCACTGATCTGACCTGTAACTGGTAGCACCACCTGCTTGTCTCCATGGAGATTGATAAGTTTAATGCCATACTGTGGACATTCTAGCCAAAGCAGTTGTATCTCCATGGAGACAAGCAGGTGACTGCTCCAGAAAAGTTATGCTCTGCACCTTTAAATTATTCTACCGGACACAGAGACAGTACAAGACAAGTATCAAATGTCTCATTTGCACGGCCAGTGCAGTGCCATTTGATGTGTGAAACATTTATCCCTTGCGCTTAACAAACGTTTTGTCTACATTTGTGATCAAACATCCAGCATAATCACAAAGTAAAACTATTCTTACAGTGAACATTGTTTTGTCTTAAAAATGCTTGGGACATTCAAGGTCAGCAAAAGGAAATGGAGAATGCCAATGAAAAGGGAGAGACGAGGGCTGTGTGACGCTGGAGGAGGCAGCGTTCACACGCGACCTGACCGCGGCTAACAAACTGACAGACACACAGATACCTTATATGCTGTGGAAGTAGGTTACAAGTGACATTTGAGAGCTATACACAAAAGGCAGCTGTCTTTAATCACATATGCTTTACTGACGGTGTTCAACCAGACTGAGGATATTTATATGTGTAGTATTACTAATATGAAAGAGGGTGACATTCAAGGCTGATATTGATTAAAGAAATGGATCAAGATTTCAAACATGCCCCACAGCATGAGTGTGGGTATTTAAAATTTTAAGGCACCAGCCAACTTAGGCAATTAGTAGTTCTTAAATCAAATATCTAAATGAATTATTTTTCAAAAAATAACAGTTAGTTAATCTGAAGGTTTGTGAGTACATAACCGTGACATTGACCCCTTGACACTATTAATTGAAGATTTAATAAAAGAGATAAATATGAATATGGAATTTACAAATGAGTCATTAACAGGTGGAGACACTAGATACGATTGTTCTATATCTTTGGAAATATGTGCAAGCTACAACCAGAAGCCGTTATGGGGTACCGAGTATCCAGCAGAGCTGACGTCTGTAGAAGACGTCTATGGAGAAATCAGGCAACGGATGAGGGCCTCTTGATCTGAATTTTCCTCCAATGACAAAAAAGCAGTTGCACTGATTCACAGATGAGGCCAGTTCTGTCCTGGATCCAAATTTGTTGTAGACTTGAAAAGTTGCAATAAATCCTTTGCTTGAGTGTGAATTTTAATCCAGTTCACATCACTCTAATGAAGCACTTTGTGACTTCTGTCTGTGAAAGGTGCTATACAAATAAAATGTACTTACTTACTTACTGATGGGCACAGGCTTATGTAGGGGGCGAGAGTAAAGTTAGCATCCTTGGTTCCTCTGGACTCTCTTTGTCTCTTGGCTTAACTAACTGGAATTCAACTCGCCTGGAGTGGGCCTGTGCAGTTGAGGCGATGCCTTGAATATTGGCATTGGTCAGATCATCCTATTAAATATTGTAAAATGTGCAATGCTGTTGATAGTGATTAAGTCAGAAAGTTACATAAAAGTAAATTACAAACATTACATTTTGAAAATCCACTAGTTAGATATTGTAGTTTAGGGGTGCATTTTTGTTGTTATTGAATATCTCATTATTTAGATTATTTAATGTATTGTAACTGGATAAATCTTACAAATCATCTTTTAGTTTGAACAGTCTAACTAACTTGAAGTGTTTGGTGCGATTGCATTCCTCTGTGGGTTTGGAAAGCGGCTTTAATTGTACTCCATTGCTCCATTACCGTCATTAGATACCTCATCAAAGTTGTAAATAGTAAAATGAGCTAAAGGTATTACCCAAATAAATAATAGACATTTCTCAATCACTTCGGCTGGTATGCATATTTGTAAATTTTACGTCCCTGTACACACAATTACCACTGAACCAAGATCAGTTTTTGTGATACTTAGGATCTATATGATTTACTTTAAATGAGCACAGATATTCTTTTATTTATATATATATATATATATATATATATATATATATATATATATATTATATGAAGATATGTATATATACAAAAAGCTGTCAAAAGCAGAACAGGGTATATGGAGTTATTTGAGTGCTTTCAGTTGACAATGAAAACACATGTTTCCTTTTGGATGTTATTTACTGTTTTTTGTTTTTGTTTTTGTTTTTCCAAAAGATCCCTGTCCACTGCTGAAACATGCATGAGGTTGCTCTATCGAATGGCTCTGATGGAAAGTTCACAACAGTGAAGAGAATGGGCAGAGTTTGAGAAGGCTCAGGGAGAACACCACAAGGAAAGGTTGACGTTGGTTTTCAGAATCGGGAAAGAGATCGTTATGTGCTCAGTGGTCGAGTGGTAGCACATATCCGCCGCGGCTGGCTGCAAGGTCGTGTGTTTGAATCATGCAATTTCGTGCATGCCTTTAAAACGATACTTTATAAAGGTGAGTGTCAAGGTGAGTGTGGATGAATGCACAGGTCTGGGCAATATGGGAAGATGTCTGAATTCCCATTCGTCAGGTATGAGGTCATGAGTCATAGGCGAGAAATGGACAGAACATGTAAGCATCAAGAGCTAACCTATTTGGGGGAACATGTACTGGTGTGGAGGGCCATTCCCTCTAGGCCTGAAATCCAAGCACACATTCACACATGCAGTTCAAATAAGGTAGGTTCAAAGAAATCAATATTTTGTTGTATTGACCTGATGATCAATCATTTATCAGTGATGAAATTGTTTGAGATAAGGAATTGACATCACCCACAATAACCCACAGTTCAACAAGAAAAACAGCTTAAGTTCAACAAAAGGTTTGCCTGAGAGCCTGCAATTTTCTTGGAATCATTCCTCATCAGGTTAGACCGCATGTTTACACAGCTGAGACAAAATGACTGCCGCAGAATAATGAGTTTTATGGAAAGGGGGTGTTGACTTTCAAAGTATGAGGTTGAGAAGAGGACATAGCATGATGCATATAACTTTGAAGTGTCAACAACATCTGGCAAAATTTGTTTGTGCCAATTAACCATTTAAACAAACAAGGAGACTTGCTGACACAGGAACCTTTGACCCAAATAAGGCTACTACTATATGACTGAGTATTCAACTGTTTCTCAAGTTTATACCACAATAACAGGATAACATTGAAGGCTAGACTGTCCATGCCTTGATATTCAAATCACAATTTTCACCTTCTGTAAAGAAGATAAATAAACAACTCGACTCAAACAAAATTGGTATGGACCATTCTTTCTTTAACTACACTCAATTTTCCATGATGCCAAATGAGATTATAGAAATATCATGCATCAAAGTCATCTCCAGAGAGATGCAGACAGACACCTAATTTTAGTCTCATTCTAATCAATATTTAATGCAGATATTTAAAATTAATATTACCAATCGTATTTGCCACTGACAACATTCAAACCAACATGCATTTTTGAACTGGGGTCATGCTTTGAAGTTTAGCTTCCATCCAAATCCATCAAAGCTCCAACCAGCTGCTCGGGTCTGACTGGCCTGATCAGTGGCTGGTGTATGCCAGATGTAGAGGTTATCCAATGATCCACCCAAAGGAATTATATAAAAGGATCAACCCACAGTAGGCCAGCTGTGTGAATGAGAACATTTGTGTACAGTCATCAAATGGCCTTTACCAACTCACTGCCAAATAACACTGTCCGGAAATACCCGCATTTACATGCAAACACACCACGCACACGCACCACACCACACACACACGCACGCACACAACACGACACACCACACACACACACGCACACAGCACACGCAACAACCCCCACCTCCCGCACCCACACCCCCACACACACACACACACAAAACACACGCACACGCACACACACCACTACCAACACACACACACACACACACACACACACATTATTTTGTCACTACTGGTCTAACTTTAACCTAGGCCCTAACTTTAAATCATGTCTAATGATAAGGTATTTCTGTCATGGGGACCTGATTTCCCTATAAGGGAGGCCGGTCCCATGATGTGAGTGTATTCAAATTTTAGTTTTAACAATGTGATAAATTAAGGACCCCAGCCACTCACACATGTTGGCACGCACACCAGCAAAAATTAATGGAGTAATTAATTCAATGTGGCTCTGTCTAAATCCAGTTTAATGTGTACCCAGAGTTACATGGAAACACCCATTCAAAGATGAACTTGTCTTTGAATGTGTGCTTCCACGTAAAACTGGGTACACATAATACAGTAGCAGGCTGAGGAAAGGAGTACATTCATTCACCATCTATCCATTATCTTCCAAATTAGGGCTGTGTCGCGGGGGCAGCAGTCTGAGCAGGGAGGCCCAGACTTCCTTTTCCACACACACCTCTTCTAGCTCCTCCAGGTGGATCCCAAGGTGATCCCAGGCCACCGGAGAGACAGTCCCTCCAGCATGTCCTGGGTCTTCCCCGGCACCTCCTACTGTGAAATATGCCCATAACATATCCCCAGGGAGGCATTCAAGAGGCATCCGGCCCAAGCCCCCTCAGCTGGCTCAGCTCAACGTGGAGGAGGAGCTCTACTCCGAGCTCCTCCCTTGTGACTGAGCTCCTCATCCTATCTCTTAGGGAGTGCCCAGCCACCCTACGGAGGAAACTCATTTTGACAGCTTGTATATGAGATCTTGTCCTTTCGGTAAGTACCGAAACATACATCCATGTTTACACATTGCAGTGGCGTACACATGTTGTTCAGGTTAACTAATGCCACTTTCCTCAAGCTGATCTTTTTGTTTTGTTTCTTTACTGTTTTATGAAACAGGCACCAACAAGTTTGTTTTTTTAATTTTCTCTTAATGTAGTCATTGCTCCTATGCACTATAAGGTACAGTATCACTGAGATTTTTGTTTTGCTCTTTGCAATCTGATATTTTATAAAGTGTAAAATGTAATTTTATGTCAAATGTATTTTCTCACAAATGGTATGTCTCTAAGTCATAGTATTACCATTACCAAAACTGGAAATAATGTTTAACTCATGCACTTAACTCGTGTGCTTAAAATGTGTGTACACAGTAATGTCAAATAGCCCCCTTATATTTTGCATCACCAGCTGCCACTGTTACATAGTATGGAACATTAGCCAACAAATAGGTGGAAAATAATCACCAAGATTTTTTAGAAAGACATTTCATGGTCTGCAATATCAACAATTCCATGAGTTTAAGACAAGATACAATAAGATAATATAAGATAAACTTATTCATCCAGTGGAGGTATTCCTATTAGATTTGTATCCTGGAATGTTAAAAGTTTTAATAGCCCAGCAAAGAGAAGAAAAACCCTCTCATATCTCAAACATCCTTGTGCTACCCTCAAAGAAAACACTGCTTTTTTCTTCTTTAAAAAACAAAACAAAACATAAAACAACCAAACACACACAAAAACAAAAAACACTTTTTCATGTTGTGGAGGGAGGGGGTCATATTGCTTTTCTACAAGAAGGATGATAATAGATTAAAGGCTTCTTGGGTGGGCCAAATTCAATAGCAAAGCAAGCCACATTAATTTTAATTTACTTCTAACCCTCAGGGACTGTACTACACACTGGCTCCATCAATAAAAAATGGTCTTTTTACTCTCAGGTCCATAAAACATTCTCAAGAATTGATGCTTCTTTATTGATACAGTTCCTCTTCCTTGTGTAAAAAAATATTGACTATAAAGCATAGTGATTTCCGAACATACAGGACTTTTAGGTCTTTCATCATGTCAAAACACACCTTGGAAATTGAACCATTTATTGCTTAATTCTGCAAATCAATGCCCATGACTGTTACATTTTTCCACAGCTTTACTGGGTTATTTCTTACACAGCTAGATACAACAGATTATCCTAAAAAATATTAAGGACAAGGACAAATGAACAACTTCACCAAATCCTGAGTTGGAGAAGGAAAGATTAGATCTGCATTTGCTGCAAGGATAGGTGTTATCTGTCGCATCAACTGAAATATCAAACATTACGCAAAAACACATCAAGAGAGAGTATACCACTTCTCCGTCCTCCGTTAATAAAACCAAATCAAATTCTGATTTGTACACATTGTACAAAAAAAATAATTTTACAAGAAAATGTCAAATAAATGAGCCCCTCTTTTATTCAAAATGTACAATCAAAAACAGCCTCAAACCCTGTCAGAAACAGAATCAGAATCAGAATCAGAAAGGGTTTATTGCCATTGTCAATGAACAAAATTCACAAACATAGGAACTTGTCTCGGCATGAAGGTGCAACATAAAACACTGATCAATAATAAAAACAACATAAACAAACATATAATGAAATCCAAAGGGCATACATTAAGAAACAATTTAAAATTACTATGGTATAAAAATAAAATAGGAATTACTATGTACACAAGATTACCGTTAAATTAACAGTTGTAGTACAGAAAGTGACAGTGCAGTGAGTGATGAATAGTTGCAGTTGAAGTGACAGGTGTTTAGAAGTGTTCATGAGTCCAACGGCAGAGGGAAATTAAACTATTCTTGTGGCGGGAGTTCTGGTCCGGATGGACCGTAGCCTCCTGCCTGAGGGGAGTGGTTCAAATAGTCCATGTCCAGGGTGAGAAGGGTCAGCTGTGATCCAACCTGCTCGTCCCAGAGCCTTGGAGACGTACAGGTCCTGCAGAGATGGAAGTCTGCAGCCGATCACCTTCTCAGCAGAACGCACAATGCGCTGTAGTCTCTGTTTGTCCCTGGCTGTGGCTCCAGCGTACCAACACGGTGATGGAGGAGGTGAGGATGGACTCAGTGATGGCCGAGTAGAACAGCAGCATCATCTGCACTGGCAGCTTGGCTTTCCTCAGCTGCCACAGGAAGTACATCCTCTGCTGGCCTTCTTGATGAGGGAGCTGATGGAGGCTCCCACTTGAGGTCCTGGGTGATGGTGGTGCCAAGGAAGCGGAAGGAGTCCACAGTGGTGATGTGGGAGTCTGTCATGATGAGGGGGGGCTGGGGGCTATGACTTTCCTGAAGTCCACAATCATCTCCACTGTCTTCTGGGCGTTGAACTCCAGGTTGTTACCGCTGCACCAGGACACCAGCCGGTCCACCTCCTCTCCTGTAGACAGACTCATCCCCGTCCGAGATGAGCCAGATGAGGGTGGTGTCGTCCGCAAACTTGATCAGTTTTACGGAGTCGTGGTCTGGAGGTGCAGCAGTTTGTGTACAGGGAGAAGAGCAGAGGAGAAAGTACACAGCCCTGTGGAGCTCCTGTACTGATAGTCCGAGTGTCTGAGAAGTGTCCCTAATTTTGATATTAAAACCAGGAAAAGATCAATGAAATTGTAGCTCCAGTTGTATTAGTTACATTACTTACTTACTGCCTTAAGACAGTAACTTTAGGACTTCTTTATTTGTAATATTATATGAACTAATCAAATATGTGGTTTTACGGTTCATTAATTTAAACCTTTGAGGTGTGACCTCAGTGTATAAGGGTTTTCTTCTTTTAGCACATTCAACCTGCTCGTGTTTAGGCTCTATCCTTTCAGAAGGTTAAATTATTTTCCTACGCAGTGTTGTTGATGTCACAAGTACTTTCACAGTAATGCGTTACACAACCAAGTTACTTTAAAAAGTAATTTAATAACAGTAACTAAGTATTATTAATTCTAATGCCAACTGCCGTGCGTTACTTTGTCACACTGGGAGTTCATCACATTATTGCCCTGTCCCAATACTCGCACTTACGCACTTGTGGACTTCAAATGTGCATTCACAACGAGCCACTGAAGTGTGCAAGATGTCCCAATTCTTTAGAAGGTTTTGAACTGCACTTCATCACGGGCTTCTCTTCACACTGCAGTGAGGCCCCTTCCCAACACTCACACTAAGCACTACACACTTGACTGAAGTGTGCATTTTCTTAAAGTGTATGAAGTGCCGGCCTGGACTGGCCATCAGGAGCTATTGATGCTCAAACAACAACCAGAACAGGGTGAATGGCTTTGGGATTATTTAGAACTAAGGAAAGTCCACACAGCGACATTAAATGACAAAATGTACAATTGTTTTGCATCAGAAAAAAATAAACAAAATAAAAATAAACATTCTTATGTCTAAAAATTTAGCATATCTTACTCTTATTGTGGTATGGTTGTTTTAATTGAGTTTAGAAATGACAACACCAGTATGTGTATTTATAGAATGTATGCATGTGTGTGTCTATACTGATATATGCTCATCTTTTACCAAGGTGGGTGGGTGGTTCTAGTTAAAAGGTGGCTTTCTTTTGTAAATCATATATATCTAATAACTTGACATGCAAAATAAATATGCAAAAGATGATTTACAAAAATAATCTTGACTGAACCCACAATGGGGAAATTCCAGTGTTTCAGTGCACAATTCAGGAACAGCAGGAGAGTAGATATATGCCATCCAAAAATCCAGATTAATAACTAATATCCATCCATCCATTTTCTACCACTTGTTCCCGTTAGGGGTCGCGGGTGACTGGAGCCTATCCCAGTGCCTTTGGGCCTTAGACGGGGTACACCCTGGACAGTGGCCAACTCGTCGCAGGGCTAACACAGAGACAACCATTCACTCTCACACTCATTCACTACGGCCAATTTACAGTTGCCAATTGACCTAACACTTGCATGTCTTTGGACGGTGGGAGGAAGCTGGAGAACCCGGAGAGAACCCACGGTAACACGGGGAGGACATGCAGACTCCACCCAGAGAAATCATGTGATGTAATGTTTGCCCAGGAATCAAACCCATGATTTCCTTCTTGGGAGGCGGGAGCTCTAACCGCTCTGCCACCGTGCACCCCAAATAACAACTAATATCAGATATTTAATTAAATTAGCAATTTATTGCCCATATGAGCCTGAGATTAAATGTCTAGATGTGTAAGCAGCTACAATGAATAATATAAACCAAACACATAAGCATTAATGAACAGTATGCTACAATGTAAATAATCCACTCTACTCTCTACTACTCTACTAATCTACTCACAGAGTAGGATATAAACAGGAGTTCTCAGACTTGTTTCACTGATTGAGAATGACTCTTGGATGAGAGTCGAAACGTTTCGTTTTTTCTAAAACAGAGTCCAGATGACTACAACTGAAACTTTTTCCACAATGTAAATAAATAAATAAAACATGCAGCGTTTTTATTAAGGTTTAACATTCCATAAAGTTTTCACAGTTGCTCGCATAAATTAGAGACAACAGCTAATTTAATACAGACCCAAAGGTTACTATTATGTTGACTCCTTTTATTACACTCAATATGTTCCCAGGAATTTTGTTGCTTGATTCTGAGAAATTGTTCTCGAAAACAAAATCTTCAAATCTGCCCCATGAGTAAGTGAAAGATAACATAACAGTCAGGCAATCAGTTAGACAAAAGACCTACTGATACAAAGATGAAGAGCATAATGTACAATTTACAATCTATGTTACATAATAATTAATACATAAATATAATTACTCCCCAGGCAACATTCAAAAACACTTTGATAATATTATGGTTATTACTAAATGACCTTAGCTGACACTGTTTGCTTAGACAAGTGTCACACTAAAACACGTCTGAGGCAAAATGTACTCTAACGCAGGCTTTGAAGGTGCGTCAAGTTAATAATGTTGTCAGTGCAGGAAACAAGCTGAATGGGTTTAGTGTTTAAGTGGCACATCACAGGACTGAATGTTACCTCAGAAGGATATAAGCAACACTTTAGAGGGACGCCCTGAAGACAAACTCCCAGCTGGACCACGACAACAACAGTCTTATGTGTTCATTGCATTGATTTAGTGGAGGTTTAGAGGGAACGATTTGTGAAAAGCTCATTACTGCTAAAATGCATGCACTCCAGTCAGCTGATGAACAAAGAGCAAACACATGGCAGCTTGAATAACTAAAGGAAAAAAATCTTAAATTCAGAGATAGCAATTTGAAACCTCTATTGGTTTACTGATACATCTATAGAGAAACCGGCTTTCAAAATGACAGTGTCCCATAAATCTGCATATGGGTGCAAGTTGATTAAATAAATGAATGGACAATTGTGTTTTCACATTAAAGGTAATTTGTTGAAAATGCAAACTGAACAAATGAAGAAAAAAAATTGAAGTTTGCCTGCAGTGTCTTGCCTTAATTGTGCTTTTTTCTTTCATTGGTAGATTTGGTTGGATGTTTGATTTCACGTCTCTTGAGTGGGACAGTGGGCACACAGCGCTTCCCCGCTCTTGGAGGTCCCTCGATTTCGACAGAAATATTGAGCCACATAAACAACATCATGATGTTTTTCACCCTGAAATACAAAATAAAAACAGACTATGAGCTTTATGTATTTTGAAACATAAATGTAAAAACAAAACTTAAACAAGCAATCCCTGGAGAAATGTATTGCCATGGTTTACTTGAGTAGCATACAGTTCACAGAAAAAAAAAAACACAACAACTTCACAGGCAAAACCAGGCAGTTTCATATAATATTTAAATGAATATAAGTTAGTTATCTTAAGTTTGGGAGCAGGACCACACCCCTTTCATGCCCCTTCCTGCGGCTACACTATTTAAGCATCTGGTTCACACACATCAGCGTTCGTGACTTCGTGCACACACTCCATGGTGGCGGAAGCCCACGCTCCTTAACTTTCAATGGATCAACTCGTCATCGTTCCTTCCGATGCATCGGCCCGACCCAGGCCTTACCTCGCCCAGCACAGGAGAGCCATACCAGGCCATCTTCCACCGAAATCCAGCCGCCCCCGGCCCCATCATTTCAGCTGTTCTCCCAAGCGCAGCATTCGCTTACGTTCGGTTATCTCCTTTCTATTTTTGCATTCTCCCGCTTTGTCTCACTCACGCTAGTCCGGTAGCTCACTCTCTGGCTCCATCTACGCTCCAAGGCCAGGCTCCAGTCAGCAGGCGCCATGGATCACTCTCTGCTAGTTCTGGATTCAGATTATCCCCTGCTCCTGGGTCTTCCACGAGACCTCGCGTATCAAGCGCAGTCTGCAAAGTCCAAAAACGGAGGCGATCGGCTCGGCGGCTTGTCTGGGTCCCGCAGACACTTCAGAGGTGAGCAGAGTTGAGTCAATATCATTATTTGCTCCAAGAGCAGCGTCTGGCTGATTTTTTTTATCGGCCTGGGGTTTGCTTTGGTCCTTCTTCCGGGTAGTGCTTAGATATGTCACTGGAGTGTAATCTCTGATCTCTGCCGCAAAAAAGTTCAGCCTTGTCCAACTTTTCTGCATCGGCCGTTCTGGCCGCTCGCCGACGCTCAAATGCTCAAAACGCAGGATTTGTGCTGCAAAGACGCTCAAAACGCGCAGCAAAAACGCTGGATTCGCAGGTTGCACGTCCACATAGACTTTGAATGTAAACACTTTGTAACCGCTTTGCTGCAGCGTTGTGAACTTAACTGTAGAAGCTGGCATCTCTCGAAGGAAATGTCAAAATAAATGAATAAACAAATAAAATTCATAACAATAATAATAAAATGATAATAATAATTACAAAATATTTAAGAAAGAAAGAAAAATGCTTTACCCTCCCCTCTTTCCTCCCCCCTCTCCTCGACCACCAGTTTGCTAGATCGTTTCTCTTCGGGCTTCGATTCGCCAGTTCCAGCTCTTTTCTCCGCGGGCATCAAGTTGCCAATTCCCCCTTCCCTCTCTCTCCCCTTTCTCTCCCCTCTCCTCTCTCTCCTTTCTCTCCCCTCTCTCCTTTCTCTCCCCCTCTCTCCCCTCTCCTCGATCACCAGTTTGTTAGATCTTTTCCCGTCGGGCTTTGGGTTGCCAGGTCCCTGTCTTTTCTCCTCGGACATCGGATTGCCACGTCCCAGTCCCTCTCCTCTCTCTCCTCTCTCCTCTCTCTCTCCTTTCTCTCCCATTTCTCCCCCCTCTCCTCGAACTGGTGATCGAGGATAGATATTCTAGATATTCTCTCCTCAGGCACCGCGTTGCCAGGTTCCAGTTGCTTCTCTTCGGGCACCGCGTTGCCAGGTTTCTCTCTCTTCCCCTCGGACACAGAGTTGCCACGCCCCTTTCTCTTCCCCTCAGGCACCGGGTTGCCACGCCCCTTTCTCTTCTACTTGGGCACCGGGTTGCCACGACCCTTTCTCTTCCCCTCTGGCACCATTGCCTGATTCCAGTCGCTTCACCACGGGCACCGCGTTGCTCGGTTCCAGTTGCTTCTCCTCGAGCACAGCGTTGACAGGTTCCAGTCACTTCTCCTCGGGCACCGCGTTGCCAGGTTCCAGTCGCTTCTTCTTAGGCAGCGCGTTGCCAGGTTTCTCTCGCTACCCCTCGGGTACTGGGTTGGCACAACCCTTTCTCTTCTCTATAATTAAACTAAACATACTTAGATCCTTATTTTACACATTGTTCATTGTAAACCGAAATAATGTTGATCTAAAATGTAGAAACATGTCCACTGACTTCCATTTCAAAACTGCAGATCTGATAGATTCCACCTCTGCATAGTGAAATTGCACCATAGAGAACAGAGGATTTTCATTTACAGTTTTTTATCGTCAACAAATGCACACGCCGTTATATCATGGCTAAAAGCTCATATAAGTTGATTTAGCATAATAAATCCCCTTTAATAGCCATCATTCATAATTAACTTACTCAGAGTAGTATTTTTTAAGGATTTTTTGGCCCATAGGCTTCATTAGACAAGACAGTGTAGCGTGAAACGGGGTGAAAGCAGGGCATATGTACTGCTGCTTAGACCACTCGACCGTCAAGCAGCAGCAGCAAAGTTTTAAAGAGAGATTTACCTTTCGTAGATATTTTTCCTGATGGTACTGATGCAGATGCTGTAAAAGAAGATAGGGAAGTGTCTGAATCCTGCCCAAATCCAAAATATCCACAGAGGTGACTCCCTGGACAAAAACTGCAATCTGCACATCACAAAATGCAAAATACAGTAAGAAGGTTTTGGACATTTAAACATTCCTGATTCATAACATTATAAGCAGTAAAAAAAAAGATGACCTATGCCAGCTCTGTGCTACAGTGAAGACCACCAGGAGGAGGGGCAGGAGCAGGTAGGACAATAATTTTCCAGTTACCCCCACCATGGTCTTGTTAGTCATTATATTATTCAGAAGGACTGAAATATAGTGATGAGGAATAAAATGTCAATTTAAAAGAATGAATATAAAGTGAATGAATCATATTATTGAAGTGGATGTGTACCATTTTCTTGAAAATGCAATGGCATTACAGACAGTTTTCTAATTGGATCATCTTTGGATCCCTTAGCTTGTATGATTTTATTGTCCGCGAAGTTGGTCAGATTATTCGGATCACCATCTGCATCTCTTTTGGTTGTCTTCAGATGTGTCTTTTCGTGGGACACATTTAAAGATGGAGCAAGCTCTGTTTGCCAGGAATAAGAGATGTGAGAAATTAAATTAAATCAAGGCAGAAAATCAACCCATTCAATACGCAATGGTTTTAGAAGCAGGCGACTTACCATTTCTCAAAAGGAAATGAATAGCATCATTGTAGCCACTATCAAAGGCTTCCTCCAGAGACTAACAACAAATATTTGAGACATAAAATATCAAATTCAAATGTTTCTTTCAAGTAACGCAAAGGTTTACAATATGAACATAAAACAAAGTGGAGTTTAATTTAACAAACAAACAAACAAAAAAACATATTTGGTGCACTATGTAACTTGCTTGTCTCCATGGCGATATTATTGCTTTGCCTGAAATGTTCCAAGGTATGGCATTAAACTTGTCTATCTCCATGGAGGCAAGAAGGTGATGTCCAAATAACAGGTAAGATCTGGAGAGAGGCTCAGATGCTAGACATAAATGCTAGACAAGTAAGTTTAATGCCATACCGAGGAACATTTAAGGCTAAGCAATAACATTAATGGAGACAAGCGACTGACACCTTTAGATGAAGGCATGGAAAATATTGCCTGTTTTGCAAATAATCTATGAATGTAAAATATATTGCTAAGCATCAAAGTGTGACTAGATTGATACAGATTTATATTATTTTACATCATACCATACACAATTACCCACAAAGCTCTGGCTTTCAAGGGTCTTACCTCTAAAGTCACAGGGTAAAGGGCATTGATGACCCGACCACAGTTGGCACCATTCGCCTTCAGTGTCGTCCCGCCCACTACCATCTCCCACAGACAGGGGGCATCAGCAGGACAGATGTCAACATCCCCAGAGAATGGACACACAGTCAGAGTGGGACACTGGGGGTGGACTGGTTGCATCCCAGTGAAGCCACCATCGAGGTAGCACTGGCAAAGGGGACAATATCAGAAGTGCAATTTGTTCTTTTTGTGAGGGCCCATGAAAATATGTTAATTTCCATCTGTAGCCCGAAATATCTCATTGTTTTAAAAATATGTGGACATTACAGCGCATTTCTTGAAGCTATAAGCAACAAAACTTACTATTGCCATTGTGTCACGTGGATGTAGTATTATTTGCAGTAAAGAAAAAAAAAATAGTTATATAGTAGTAGTAGTAGTAGTAGTAGTAGTAGTAGTAGTAGTAGCAGTAATAGAATAAATGCTGTAATAATAATAATAATAATAATAATAATAATAATAATAATAATAATAATAATAATAATAATAATAATAATAATATCAGACTAAAAACAATAGGCAGTACTTCTTAAATTACTTTTACTCAAGTAATGATTTTCTTGAGTACTAGACTTCTAGACTTCTTCTAGACTTCATTTTAATATTTCTCAGTAACACTACTTTTAACCATGGGCAACAGTGGTGGAAAACTTACCATGCCTTTGAAAGAGGGAGGAGTCATACCACAATAACCTGGGACAAAGCAGCTACACAGCAGAGCCTAAAACAAGTACATGGACAGTAGTAGAGAGTAGTTTCAGAGTAGTTTCTAACCAGTTTACAATGTTCCCAAAACTCACCTGTACAATATCCTCTTTTGAATGATATTCAGTTATGACAATGTGTTCTCCATCTTCCAGTCTGGTCATAGCCACAGCCAGGCGCCCACAGGCCAGTTTGTGAGCATCTTCAGACACATACTTCTGCAGGAGGAGCTCTAACCAATGGAACACATTGATGGACGGGTTGAAAGGTCCAAGTCTGAAAGCCTTCACCTGTTTGGCAAAGTGCAACATCTCATCCCGAATGCAAACTGTAAAGATGAACACATGGTTAGAACTAAAGCTTATAAAAGTGAATGCTTAATAGGTGTTTTATTTGGACTACTGTTTACTAAGGTTTAAGCTACAATCTCGTACCAAAATCTATCTCACAGACAACAGCGGCCGCCACCAGTGATCCCGCAGACGCACCAAAGACGCACGGCGCAGTTTTCAAAATCCACGGTGCATAGTTTAGAAAGCATTGAGCTACTCCTAACTGGTAGGTAGCCATGAATCCGGATCCAGAGAAGGAAATTGGGATAGGAGATTCAAGAAACTGACAGTTGGTTATTCCAAGAGCCATATTGCCAGACGAGTGTTGGTCCTGTTGAGTTTTCTTGTGGTATTTAAAATATAAAACAAGTTCTCCCCATACCCTACAAAGTCAGAGTTGGCTAATGATTCAGACTAGAAGGGGAGAGATTTTTGAACCACTCAATTTGACATAGTGCGTTAGTGATGGCCATGTGAGAAGCCGCTTACAACACTAATCACTGTTCTGGCCTGACCATTTAAAAAAATAGAAGCTATTTCTTAGTTTTTACATAAGCATAAACCAATTACTGGTCAACCAATTACACAAAAAATAAAGATTTCAATGTGGATGTAAAAGGGTGTAAAGTAACTAACTACAAATACTCACATTACAAATACTCACATTACTTTAATTGTGTAGATTCTTTAGATAATTGTACTGAGATTTTTAAACCTGTATCAGAACTTGCAATTTAGTATAATTCTAGCCACGTAAAAGTAACTACCTTAGTACTTTGAGCCCATAGGCTTTATTTGACAGGACAGCGTAGCGTGAAATGCGGATGAGACTGGGGAATGACATGCAGCAAATTGATCACTTCCCTGATCACTGATTTGTATTTTTTATGCACACTTTATATTTTTACCTAAGTACAACAAAAGTATTTTTACTTGAGTAAAACCTTTCAGCACTCTTTCCATCACTGAAGCTAACTGAAAAGATCAATATTTATATAGATAAGAAAAATACGCAGCCTACTGGTCGATATACTCGATTTATTATTATGTGGGCCTAAACACACAATTTAAACATGGTATTTATGTATTCAGTAGTGAAGATGAAACTCACAATTCAATAGGCGTTGCTCTATACTGTGATATACTGACATCTGCTGGTTACATTTCACAGCATACCCTTATACAGTATATGGCTAATTAGTGAAACAAAACAAATGAAGTCACAGTGTCATAACAAAGATTATTCCAAGATGTCTTACAAAAAACATGTTTTTAATAATGACCAACATACATTTTTTAATAATCTAGATAAACACTACAAATTTCCCTATATTATTATTATTATTGTTATTATTTTGTACAAATGCTACAGAGGGAACAAAAAGGTAAACACTGGGATTTCAACATTCTTTAACAAGCTTTAGATGTTTTTCTTTTAGATATTTGGGACTTTTATCTGACTGGGGAAGTGCGTCCTGGAGGAGACTTGGGAGAGCCGTTCTCAGGGGACAATTGAAAATGGTGCTCTTCTTGTGTGGGACTAAAGTCAGCGTAGTCCCCGTCATGAGCTGGACTGTACTCCTGTTTTCTCATCTTGTACAACATGTTTTTTGATATCTTGAGGCGTCTTTAGGAATCTAAGGGTTCACAATGAAAAGGTATTTGTATGTTTTGGATACAGTACAAATGCATCATGTACCTGAACAGAAGTTTTTGGCCTCGCTCTTTCTTTATGATGTTGAGTTTGTAGTAGTGTCTCAGTGCGCGGGACATTTTTTCATACGTCATGTTGTCTCGATTCTGAAAAGATTGCACTATTCAATAGCTCTGTCTCTTTGGTCAGCCTTTGTGAGGTGTACCACGGAAGCATACCTTATGGTTCCCCCAGAGTCGTGCCAGTCCGTTGGGGTCCACCACCCTGAACACAAGTTTGTCCGGGTCCTCCCACCTGATGTACTCCTGATATCGTTCATCACACAACAACTGGTAGACATAGTCCCACAGCAGCCGGCACTCTGGTAACAACAGAATAGTTTGATCAGTTTTGTTGCATGAAAAAGCCAAAATGCACCACATTTCCTGAAACATACTTTGGATTTTTGAATCATTAGTCAGCTTTATCAACAATATAGCATGAACTGGAGAGAGAGATTGGCATATGTTTTAAATATTTTAGACAGATGCAGAAGTATTAAGAAAAGTAGTAATGTAATGCTTATAGTACGCCTCTAAATAAAAGGACAATTGAATTATACCTGGGATGCGCCCATTAGCTGCTTGAACTGGACTTCTCAGCCTCTTCCGACTGACTGGAGAGGTTCAGAGGCTCTGGGTCAGGGCTGTCGCTTTGAGGGGGCTGTGCTTTTACTGTGGCTTGATATATAAAAAAATAAATAAATTAAAGTTATGTTATCTGGTTAAAGTTATCTGGTTTCGGTTGCATGCACCCTCAAATTCTGATAAGCTACTTGATTATTGAAATGATACTGTTTCTGATTTCTTTCTGATCAGGGTCCCTCTGATTACTCACATCAGATTTTGCAAAAATCATAATTATCAGATTTTGGTGTGCATGTAAACATGATTCCAAGAACTCCTCCCCTTGTATCAAGTAATACTCACTATTTTGAGTTTGTGGCGTGTGTGGCTGGTGCACAACTAAAGAAGGGTTTCGTAGGCTGCACTGTGGTGGGGCAGTGGTAGTGGTCGCGCTGGGAACTGTTGCAGTCACAGCCACAGATGAGAAAGAAAACAGAGACTTAAAATAAAATAGGGAAATGTAAACTAAGCATAAAACTGAAAGCAAAAGTGGACACCTGCTAGCTAGGCAATAAACATTAAGGAAGGGTATAAGAGTTCACTACCTGTCTGTCTGTGACGTTGTGTGTAATAGGTTAGAACGTTATTACAAATGTTTTCTATACACATTATAATTATCATTCCCATGGTTGTCTAAAAACAAACAAGGCAGGCGTATCAGGAAGTATTTTTCTCATAATGTTACCCAGTTAAACAAGTTTATAAAAAAAATATTCATGTTTCCGTATTCCGTAGAGCAGTTTTTGTTTCTGTCTTACACACCTGGTATGGCCGTAGCAGGTTGGGCGCAGTTAAGGGGGCTCTGGCTACACACTGGGCTTTGGTTTCGGACTGGGTTGCAGGTTTGAGGCAACTGGGGCGTTTCACAAGGTTTTCTTCTTTGCCGTTTTACACACTGTAGAATCTCGTATAATACATCACCTGAAATAGACAGATTACAAAGCCCACATTACTGATAGCATATTTGCCAGGTAATTGTTTCTTACTTGAGTAATTATATGGATACATTTTAAAAAAAAAATTGCAACTATATCTTCATACCTGAACTGGGGCAGCGTCGCCTGAAATCTTCTTTAGTCAAGAGACACAACGCACGTCCATTCATCTCAAAATGTCCTTTTTCAGGAGAGCGCAGTGAGTACTCTCTCTGAGCCCAGACAAGCCACAGAGCAACATCATCTTTGTCCCACAGCGATGGGTTTATACCTACAAAAATATGTTTTGTTTTATGTAATAAGGCATGTGTTACATCAATCATATACAATTTCAATAGTAAGACAGTTCAGGGGAGATAAGATCAGTGGGACTTACGCAGCCGTCCAGGTAAATGCCACAGGTCATCTTGCATTGAAGGAGAATGAGCCAGAGGAAGGTGAGAGGGGCTTGAGTGATGCAGAGCCATATGCTTCTCTTGTGTCAGTGGCTTTAAATGACTATCTGTCTTCTCTTGCTACAGAAAGAAACTACAAAATTAGTTAATTCTAGTCATTCTAATATTATTCAAATATAAGTTTACATGGGAAAATACACACTTTTAAGCTAGATATGGTCCTAGACTTCAACTTACCTTGACCAAAACTGTAGGGCAAGCTTCTCCCATATTTACATTTTCTAAAGGCGATGCAAAAAATGCTGTGAAAAGACTTGAAATCACAAGTAGCTGTCTAAAATTATGGAGACTACGTCCGCGTAAGCTTCAAAGTTCCAAAACCGAGTCACACAATTTCACATTTAATCCTTCCGGGAAATGAAAACGAAAGAAACATATCCCAAGCGTGGGGTGTGTGCATGGTGAGTGCAGGAAGCTGCTGCAACATGGACATTTGATGAGTTTAATTTATTGTACATTTTAAAGTATTAAAGTATTAAAGTAAGTATTGCTTTATTGTTGGGTCCATTTATTTTTCATTCTATTTTTTTCCCCCCTTTTTTTTTTTAAGAGAGTAACAAACTAATTCAGCTATAACCTTTCACGTGATGTGTCATGGATAATATGTACCAGGAAGTAAAACAAATGAAAACCGATTAAAACACGGGAGCAAGAGTAAAGCGACCGCAATATAATAGATCCATGCCGCAACCGCATACAATACGTCACATCACCTCTGCAACAACGTGAAGCGCAAACTTCACAGACTGCGAATATGAATCATGCTTAAAATGACTGCAGTGATATGTTTTAGCCACAAGTTGTTTCCTTTAGTGGGTGGAAGTTCGCTAGTAAGTAGATCCAGTAGCTCCATGAAATGTCACTGTTATCTTCAATTGGGTTGTTTTAAGCCTTGGGTTGTGACTGCGCAGTTTGCGCTTGTCATTTTGCCTCTGTGGCCGAAACTGCCCGGTGTTCTGTCGAGACGTGCGCCCCCTTGCGTAACGTGAAAGTGTAGGACCTGTAGCGGCAAAATGTACCTCCGGACTCTAGGGGTCACTGGTCAAGGCTCTATTAAAACACCTGTGGCTATTTAGGGGGGATAATTACTGCTGCAGGCGTTGCATCTGTCTTCTGACCGTGTTACAGGAATGCTTTGAAATAAGGGTCATTTGTAGGGCACATTTTGGAGTATTGAACTCATTCTTTTAAGGAAATACGTGTCTGAAACACCACCAAACTTTTGCAACCTAGTTGCTTTGTGACACGGTCTCTATAAGACCGTTACCATAGTGATTAACAATTTGAAACCAAATATTATCTTGTAAATGAGAAGAATTTTCGAAATGTTCCACATAATAGGAACCTGAAACCTTCAGTGATTAACTGAAAGTTTTTGTAACAAAAGAGGCAACCATTTAGAATTTATAGGGGAGAAATATCAGTTTAGCCTTACAATTGTATTTGAGGTTCACACAAAGTATAAAGTATTGTCCCTGTGACAAGCTGGCCCCTGTCCAGGGTGTACCCGCCTAAAGCCCAAAGTCACTGGGATAGACTCCAGTGACCCAGCAGTAGAAAATGACAGAATTAAATGTCCAGTAAAACCCAGGAGGATAAGCTTTATGTAAACAGTACTGTGATGTTTGATCCTTTCCTCTTGAAAACCAAGAATTAGCCTTCATGTAAAAGTAGAATTGACATTACTAACGTTAAAAATGGGATATAATCGTCAGCCGAGATCTGGCAACTCGTTACGTCATTGTGTAACTCTAAAACGAGGGAAAGGCAAAGCGTTTGACATTCGAGTGAGTTTGCTGTGCGTCTCCTAATGTTGTCTCTCTTTGACAAGCACAAGTTGCACAACAAGATTGGGACGTATTTGAGCTACGCGTGAGGTTATCGAACGTTAAGTGTAAATGCAAGTAAAGCGTGACGTGTTCTATGCATGGTTCTATGGTATAGCGTAGTTGCTATGTAGCTTAGCTTCTATCAACTAACTTAGTTATATTCTTCTCTTGAAGTTGTTGCTTTTTATTTTTTACAAACAGAAAATGCAGAGAATTTCTCGTTTAAAGCGTGAACTACAGATGCTGAGCACGGAGCCTCCTCCAGGAGTAACCTGCTGGCAGACCGAGGACAACATGAACGAACTCCGGGCTCGTGAGTAACGTCACACTCCCTCTCAAAGCTGGCAAAAGTAGACAATTGTGTGACTCATAAACAAAGCGCACAGTGGGTATGTGGTGTCCTGTACGAATGCTGACTATGTTTCCCTCTTTCAACACTGTTTTTTTTTCAATAGAAATAGTTGGTGGGTTCGGGACCCCATACGAAGGCGGGATCTTTTCACTGGAAATCAAAATCCCAGAAAGGTAAATGGACGATCTGAAATTTTCCAACTACCCTGTAATAACTGTCACCCCCTCCAGATATCCATTTGAACCTCCAAATATGCGCTTCATAACCCCCATCTATCATCCTAATATTGACAACTGTGGACGGATTTGTCATGATGCTCTCAAACTCCCTCCCAAGGTTTGCAAAGTAGAATATTGTTTTTATTAAGTTTCCGAGCCTTATATACTGAAGTGTGTATTTTTGAAGGGGGCCTGGAGACCATCCCTGAACATCTCTACAGTCCTCACCTCCATTCAGCTGCTTATGGCTGAACCTAACCCAGATGACCCTTTGATGGCTGATATTGTGAGTACAGTTTAAATCTACATTACTAATCTTGAACAAAAAGATGCACGTATAAAAGCTAAGGACATTTGTTAAAATGATTAAATGGTAGGCATTGTACGCACTTCATAATCAGGTTTTTATATTTACTTTAGTCCTCTGAGTTCAAATACAACAAACAACGTTTCTCAGAAAAAGCCAAGAAATGGACTCTTGAGCATGCAATTCACAAAAACGAGGTAACCTTTTTTAAATTTATTTATTTTTAGTTTTTTTTTGTATTTACTGTGAAAGTGATAGATTGACTTCATTAATGTTAATGTTAGGTGTAGGGATGTAACGATCTGTTGATACACGGATGTCGTCGTCTGCTCTCGGTATTAAACAAAATGAATTTGCATCAAGTTCTGTTCGCTTCATCGGAAAACGGAAAAGGACTACATATCCCATGATTCTGTGCGCCGCGTCACCGGCAGAGGCGCTGTTTGAGCTACCCGCTACACGCTTTCCCCACTCACGTTAACGACAATAGCCGCGGCAGGTGGAGGGCGCGATGTTTGCAAAGAACAACTAAAAGATTAGAGCAGAGACTGCGCAAAACCCGCTGCTCTTAAGTCCCAGGAAAAGGGACGACAAACGGTAGCTCATTGATCTATTAAATACACGGGGAATACGAACTCCAACAGGACTTGACAAGATAACGCTCATAAAAGTTCTAGGAATTCATTGGAAATAAAGTTCAGTCCGGGCCTGTACAATTCAACTTGATAGCGCCTCTGCCTCACAACGGCACAAGGGCCAGACCACAGAAAACACAAGGATCCGTGTGTTTTCTGATGTTGACAAAAACATTCATGTAAACCATACTGCAAAGTTTTTAATGACCCATCAGATTTTCATTTTATTAAAGGTGTTTGTAGAGCACAAAATTGCAATAGGTCATTTTTTAAATATTATTTTATTATTATTTTGCCAGGTTGTTCACAGTGTGTGTTCTTGACAGAACATGAATGTTGCCCTTTAGTAAATTAATCACTGAATAAGAATGAGCGGATATGGCCAATATGCTTATGATTGTAAGTAAAACTTCAATATTGTGGACCCTTCAATTATATCATGAGCCACTATATCACAATAAATATGGTATCGTGAGATTTGCGTATCGTTACCTCCCTAGTCAGGTGATGACTATCATTACTCTTCAAAATGTAAATGTGTAATAGTGTAGTTATTCACTAGATGGCAGTAGTACAAAGTGACTGATTCATTTTAGATACTAAAGAACAACTCTTTCTCCTTTTGGATATGTTATAGACAAGTGGTTGTATCAAACAACATTGAGACTATGTTTGTTTACATTTGGAAAAGAGCTCCACAACTTTATTTTAAACACTGCATGTTTTATACAGAGTTCCTTGGAAAACAAAGAGAATGCTGAAGATCAGAAACATTCTCATCGCAAGAGAGCGGCTTTAAGTGCACATAATACAGAGGAAGCTGCAAAGAAAACTCGTTTATAGACATTTCTGATTCAGCTATAGGTTCTTTGCAGTATTTGCTTTGTATAAATATTTAATGGTTCTTATAATATTCAAAATCGTAATGTATTACTTTTGATCAATAAAAGTTTATCAACAAGTGTTTTTGAAATATGTGGTGTAAATTAGTTCAGAAATAAAACTATACATAATACAATGTGTATTTTTATTCATTTATTTATCAGTATACAAAGTATGTACATCCTAATAGCAAGATATGTTTTTGTACAAACTAAGAAATATATAGTTCTCAATATATAAAATTATATATTTGCTGTTTATAAAGAGGGCAAAAGGCTGAGCGACAACGTGCTATTTCAGAGGTAGATGCATTGTACATATTGCTTACACAATATAAAGAAAAGCTATTTCTGGTTTGAGTGAGACTACTTGGCTCTTGTTGGCCACATAAGTGTGAGTATGTGAGACAAATGTAAACTATATAAACCATTATGTGCAATGCCTTTTCAGTTGCAACTGTACACACACAAATGTAGAGCTGGCAAAATGTTTGATAAATGTGATAAATGTTAGCTTTCCCTGGTATAAAAATTACCTGTTTAATCCCTTTATTTCAGCCAATGCCACCGCTATAACAAATAAAGGAAAATAACTTTACTTAAATACAATACTACAGTCTGTAATCTCTAACTGTATTTTCATAATCACATTTTGATGTAAAAAAAACAACAAACAAAAACACACTTAAGGTTCTACATAATTATCTTGTGGATGAACCACTGAGTTGTCTATTGCTTATTATTTACCAGCACTTCAGTCCACTCTGTATCTGTTTCTTTTATCAGAACAGCAATGCCAGTACTCCTTTTAACAATCATTGTACAGGACAGTTTTACTTGCTTCCTGTGAGCAAAGGCACTATTGTATTCATGCTGCTGTAGTGACAGGCCTTGAATGTCTATAATGTCCCAGCAAATCGGACTGCTGGCACTCAAGGATGGGGAGAATGAGCAGGATGGTACATAGGACACGTGTTATTAATCAACTCTTGATCCAAATTGTTAAAAAAATCATCGCCAATAAGGCTTCCTCTGTGTGACGTCCTGTCTCTATTGGCAGAAGTGAACTGACATGTGATGAGCGGGACGGAGGATGAAGTGGAGGTGGAAGAACAGTGTGAAAATCTGATTGGATCCAGTCTAGTTTGGGCTGAGAGACCATTACTGCACAGTTTATCAACTTCACCAAGAGACAACTGAGTGGAGGACTCGGAACAGGAGCTTTTCTCTGTCTCCACAGAAACCAGTGAGTCCAGGGTCCGCTCACGCCGCAGAGTGTGGTCTTTGGGGTGTGGCCAGAAGAAAAATTGGGACTGGTCTCGAGTGAAGAGGAGGAAGAGCAGAGGGTTTAGACAAGCAGGTAAGGGCTGGAGGAGCAATAGAACTGACTTAAGTACCTCATCCCCAAGAGATAACAGACCAAGCAGAGAGCAGAGAGACAGAAAGGCCACAGGGATATAAAGTATTCCGTTGGTGAAGATTAGCCAGGCGACATGTTTGATCATAGCACAGTCCCATAAACTTTCACACTCTCCTTTGAGTAACTCCCAGTACAGGCGGATGTACGAACCAGTGACTATTAGTAAACACAGAGTATTCATCATTATGAGCGCCAAAGGAAACCCCAGGGAGGAAGGCAGTCGAGAGGCAGGTGCAGGCAATGGGGAGGGCAAGCACAGCGGAGAGGACCCGTATTCCCCAACTCCCAGAAGAGGTAGAGAAGCCAGAGACAGGGCCAAAGTGAGGCAGAAGAGTGCACATGTACGCACACTTCCAAGAGAAGGAGATTTCCCATAGGCCTGCGCACATGTCACACTAACACCACACTGCACAGCTGCCAGAGTCAGCAGCAGCACACTAGCCTCTGAGGCAAACACCCACACCCACCCAGTGGCCTGACAGCCAGGGCCGCCCTCCCAGTGAGCACCGTGATGACCAAATTCTCCATAGGTCAGCGCATCCACCAGAGCCAGAGTGAACATACACACTCCTGCGAGCAGGTTAGAGGCTCCCATACAGGCCACAGTGAAGCGTAGAGGAGAGAGGTATCCTGGAGAGCTGAGGAGGGAGAGCAGCAGCAGGGCGTTTCCCAGCAAAGAGATGAGGGAGATGGACCACAGCCCCACACGTACCAGCCAGCTGCCCAACAGAGAGTCACATGGGCGGAACGGACCTGGGCAACATGAACCACATTAGATTTAGGAATACATGGCAAATCAATCCTAAGAGAAAAGTTGCAGCAAAAAAGTATCCGAAGTACCTGGAATGGGTGTGCACTGTACGCTTGTTTGAAGTTTAGATTCTTCAATTTCAAGCTGAAACTCCTCCAGGTCAGGGTCATCTGGAATATAACAAAAACCTCAGTTTCCCTTGCTTTGAACTAAAATGTGTGTGAGGTTTCTTTGACTGCACGTAAACTTAATTACAGTGGATAGATATCATTGCACACTTATGGCACAGTATTGTGGTGTAAATATGCAAGTATATTTGTATAATTGGAGCGTAATTGTGTATTTTAAATTTCCTCTAATCCTATTGATTCTACTGGAGATTAGATTTATTAGAACATAAGAGCCGACGTTTTTGGTGGTGCCACTTGAGTATGACTGACATGTTAAAATGAATGCTTACAGTTTGTGGCTGTGTGGATTGGGTACATGGCCACAGTTCTCTTATGAATGTCTTCATCTGAACTGCTCTGCTCGGTGTCCCACTGGTTTACTGTCTTATAGCTGTCACAAGAGCCATACACACAGCATTGGTATGCGTAGGGCATCTCAATTATTCTGGAACGCATTAGAAAAAACATAGACATTTAGTATTAGGGAAGCATTTATGAAATGTTGCAAAACTCCTTAAGTATTTAATTAATGAGTTTAATAATTTCTTTAAACTTGTTTTGAATTGTAAACATTGTAATGTTGATATAGCAGTGTAGCTTTACACAACTGTTGCCGTGACTGTCTGACATACATCCTCATTTTGGTGTTATTTCTACAGTGCAGTTGACATTGCTACTTGATCACCTGCCATAGCTGATTCCTTTGATCTGTGCTTCACTTTTGACTTCCAGCCCTCCAGGGATACTAACCCTCTGCAACAAGCATTAACATGCTGCCCACTATTGCCTCCTCATTGTGGAGATTCAGTTTTGAAATCGCTCAGAGTGCTATAATTAGCTTGGCTGTTCCCAGTACATTCATCATACTAATAATATTAGAATGGTATGGGTAAATGAAAGGGTGCTTTGTTTTTAACAGCCAAAAGATATACACCTGGCAAAGGTAGCTCAGAGGGTGATGCACATTATTGAAATAAGCATTTAGTGTCTTACCTCATTCGTGGAAAATTATCTGGACTGAAGGCATCAGATAATTCTGTGTTTCCTCTTAATTTGAGATGAGTGAGTGACCCCAAGCCTGCAACTGGTAGTGAGCGGAGGTGATTCTCACTAAGATCCCTACGGCAGACAGAAGACTAGATCAGTCATTGTTTTTGGTGCGTGGGTGTAAAAAGTATTTTATTAGGAAACAATAGTGCCTAAACTGTTGAAATAGCACATCTGATACACAACCTTTTTACACAATCGGTCCTTGTTTAAATGATAATTATTTATTGACTTTTATCTAACCAGGAAAGTCCCACTGAGATGTTTTTCCGGGGAGTCCTGGCCCCAGAGGGAAGGAGCCTATTGTACATGTTTTAGTGTTAAGGGAAACCGGAGCATCCAGAGTAAACCTACGCAGACACAGAGTGCAAATTGCAACGCCACCGTGCCGCCCCAAATACTCTATGAGCGCATCTTAAAACCCCTTAAATGTTACAACACAAACAAAACAAAACTTTATATCTCCAGTTGCTATATTTTTTGTATTTTTTTTTTTTTATAGTAATTTCTAAATTGTTTCTTAATGCATGCCCTTTTTGATTGAATATATGTTATTTTATTATTGATCAGTGTTTTATGTTGCACCTTAAGGCCGAGACAAGTTCCTATGTTTGTAAATTTTGTTCATTGACAATGGCAATAAACTCTTTCTGATTCCGATTCTGATTCCGATTCTGATTCCGATTCTGATTCCAATTTAGTTTAAGGGTCACATTTGTGCTTAAATATAATTCAGATCTATTACTAAACTCTCTGAATTGAATTCTCAATTAATCTTGCTGGCAAGGTTAGGGGCGACCTCCTCACTTCCTATCCTTAGTAAAACAATTAAAGTCATTATTACATTATTCAATGTAAATTAAAGCCATAGCCATTGATTTTGTACTTACAGCTTGACCAAAGAGTGAAGAAAAGCAAAGGCATCTTGGTGGATCCACTCTATCAAGTTCCAACTTAGATCACTAAGAAAAAAATAAAATCTTAAAATACAATTTCATTAATTTACTCGCAACATTACATTGTTTTCAGAGATCAATCGTATCACATATTTAATTTCATACACTTTATTAGAACTCCTAGTCTTTAATATTAATTTCATTAATTTATTCTGGATCCCCATTAGTTATCACCTATCATTACCAAAGGCCGTTTCATGCAGTTGCATATATGCATTGCATATTTATATTTTATGCATTGTGTTCTTTAATGTATTAAACTAACAAAGTGGGAGCACTTACAGTGTTCTTAAAGAGTTGAGCTGATGGAAAGTATTGGACTCTATCTTCTTAATCAGATTGTGCTGCAATCCACTGGAAAAACGGCAAAACAACAAAAATTAAACAGTCCAATATAAAACCAATGCCTCTTCGTGACAAGTTTGAAAACTTACATTTCTTGCAATGATGAACAGTTGTAAAAACTCGGCAGGACTTCTATTTCATTGTAGGACAGCTCCCTTCAGACACATACCAGTTAGTATGTATTTTGTGACCAAACCAAGCCCCGTATAGTAATCTTTATGTTGTACTTCAGCAGACTCGGTTTCATACAGTAATTTGACTAATGACGGCTGGGGGCATCGTTTTAGTTTTATGTGTCCATATTTTATCACCTCTCACTGTGTAATGTGTGTGTATACTTACAACACTCTGAGACGAGGCAGCTGCTCACACAGGTCCAGAGGCAGAGCAGAGACGCCAGCTCTAGTGAGAGTCCTGTTGAGTATAACATTGTTGACATTTGAGCTGTGCAATTAATCGAGATTTAGTCCTGCCTAATCGAGAGGTCCACAACCAACTGTCTGTCAGTAAAAGCATGTGGTTTGGAGCAGAGTTTATGGACTTTGAACGAAGTCTCTATTCTTTATGTTCAGAAAATGCATTTTGAAAAACATGTTTCTTTGTTTTGAAGGAGACAAAATCGTGATCAGTCAATATGTGGGGGGGAAATTGCAACTGATATATTTTTTGGGTCAAATTGGCCAGCCCTGGATGAGGTTTGTATACTGAAGTGTTCAAGTCTAAATTTGTACATTAATATTGTACTTCATATTGCTGATAGGCATTCAATATTCAAAATGTCTTGAGTACAAACAACTTCTTTACAGTGCTTTAAACTACACCACTACTACTACTACTTTTAGAGCATAATGCTGCCATTCAGTCTCTCTCCTAGACTTTATGAGCACACTTAGTAACGTATACTCACAATATTTCCAAACTTGTTGTTCCTTTAAGATCTGGGAACTCTTGAATCTGTGTCGCTCCATTCAGAGACCTACAAACAGGACAAGTATACACTTAAGTGAGTCTGTATCCCAGTTATCAGAGGCATAGTATGTACTTATAAGAACACAGCCTTTGTCTAACAGCTCATTTCAAGCATCTCTGCTTTTTCCAACATCAACATCAGGCCGTTTTGGCTCAGACAGTAGATATAAGTCACACCATTCAACATGTTCTTACAACACCGTTTCTTACCACATGCACAGCGCACTAACAAAACATCCTTTCGTGGGCCATACACATGACTGAACTCTCACTGCGAAGGACAGCTAGTGATTTACATAGTGTTTGGGCTAACTCGTGGCCCTTGTTACAACTAATGGCAAACTTACAGTGTGTGGAGTTTTGGCAAGAACTGGAAGGCAGATTTTCCCACAAACTGGATGGGGTTCTCAAAGAAGTGACTGTAAAAAAGAAAATAGGTTACATATACTATTCTGTATGCAATTGTATATAAATTTAGTAAGCTAAAAATGGCATCTTACATTGTCTGGAGATGTGGATTTCCCACAAAAGCCCTTTCGGGTATAGCTTTAATATTGTTGTTATGGAACCCACTGAAAATATAAAAGTCAATATAAAGATAATCGTAGTTGTATTTTGATAATTGTAATTGTCTCCTGGACTATACAGATTTTAAGTTACATATGAAAATACCTTTTTATAACAAAGACAGTGCTATTATTAACTAAAAATGTCAACAACAAAAATGTCAATAATACGCTTTATTAGTAAATATTTTCTATCTAGAAGCCTTGAGTCATCATAGTTTAACCTTAGTTGGTTGATAATGTAACAAGTGTCAATGTACAATAAATTAAATCATTTGACTAATTGATGAATCAAAAAAATAATCAGTGCACCTTGGAGCGCAACTCCTGGTGCCGCGGCTGCCCTGGGACAGGCTGACGATTGATAACGATCAAAGTTTGGACTCACCGTCTCATAGCTTTTCTTTATCTTTACTACTTTCTACATTGTACATACATTCTGAAGACGTCGAAATATGAAGCAAGATGTATGGAATTATGATATAATTATGTAGCAAAGAACAAGTGTTACAAGAGTTATCAACTGTAACTGTAAATATGTTTTATACTTAAAGATTCAGATTCCTCTCCTTTGCTATATAGAGAGCACAGCAAACCCTTGGCCTTCTCTCTATGATTCATGATGAAGTCACCCGAAATGCCGTATCATGGTTCATTAGTGGAACGTTAAGAGTGATCAAAGCAAAGCGTGGCTATTCTGAAGAATCCTAGCATGTTTGGCGTTATTTCACACTTTTTGTACATTCCATAAGTGTCCTTCATTCATAGTTTTGATGACTTCATTGAGAATCCACAATGTAAATAGTCATGAAAATATGGAACATTAAATGAAAAAATGTGTCCAAACTTTTGACTGGTAGTGTGCACTATTCAAACACTGAAGGTAAATTAGTGCTAGCTGCAGGCTGTATTTGATCACATAAGTCAAGTCAAGTGCTGGCCGCATGCTGCACCTGCTATTGCACAGCTGAAACATATTTTTGGAGATGTAAGTGCGTACACATACTACTAGTGACACATACACACACTACAACAACATCTGCTGAAATGGAGGGAAAGCAGAGTTGTGCGTTTGTGAAGGCCGCACCTGCTCAAGGCGAGAGAGACTGTATCCGAGTGCCCCATTAAAATCACTTAACAGGATTAGTCCGGATAAGACAAACATGACAGTCATGTAGGGCAGGTGCGTGCCGTATACTCACAGTTCCTGAAGCTTGCTCAACGTGCGGATGGCCACGGGAAACTCCTGGAGGTTATTGTAGTTTAAGTCCCTGCAATTGATAAGTGTCAATGATTAGTCTTGGAGGTTACAGTTTTAGTCTTTATATTATATTATTGTAATCTACCATCACTTCTAGTAGGATAGCTCAAGTTCACAGTGGTTGGAGTTGTAATGCACGATTCACTCATGTACACAACTTGAAAAAATTTGTTAAGTTTAAGTTAAGTTTGCGAGCTCCTTTTCCTTGTGTGACCTTTTTTGGCTAGATTATACTGTACAACATTTTTTTTGTAAACTTTAGTTTCTAATTCTAACTACACATTAATTAGTCTTAATAAAGCATGAACAAGGATTCGATTCTTAATGAATAATTAGTTTGATAAAAAAACAATTCAGACTTAGTAACTAACTGGCTTAATTGATACCCTAAGCCTGAACAATTCTTAATAAACAATGTGTTAATTATGAATTAAATCTTTTTTCAGGCTTTATTAATTAGGCTTTATAAAATGTTACCATTCACTTTTCCCACGTTTGGGTGAATCACTTGGCTGTTCCAAGCACACACTTTTTTATGGTTGGCAGTGATCCTCTCCGGGGGCTTTCATTGTAATGATTTTATAATGCAGTTTGAGGGCGGTATAATGTAGATGGCCTCTCCCTTTTCCCTTAAGCTTGGCGGAGTGGGAGATTAACCCTTCATACCAGCACAAACTTTCACACGTCAATGGCACCTGTCCTTCTAACTCACTGCTGAATCATGTGTTTCCCTCCAAACACTTTAACAGACACTATTCTGGTCCAGCTTCCCTTCACTCGTGCTCCGGTTTCATCCTTCATTTGCGTTAAGGCTTCCTCGGACTTGCACCTTATTCCATCATTGGTTTGAATATTGGCTATTAGAATAACTGATATGTGTGTGGGCATTTGTGTTACCACAGACCAGTTATATAACCTTAGTGCGTTATAGGGTCAATAAGTTCTATGTAAATGCCGAATAACTGGATAGAGATATAATATTTTACCATTTTGAGATTAAGGTGGGCAATATTGACAAAAATGTATACTTCAATATTTTTTGGAGTGTACCGATAACAATATTCAAACAATATTATGGCAATCCAACAGAAATGTGTTAAAACATGTCTTTATATGTATTATACAAATGTGAAATAACTGTTAAATGACTCTCACAAAAGCAGACGTTTATACCATTATTTTGGAAATTTAAAACAAAACCTTCACCATTTCCATTTTTAATCCACTCTTTTTGCAGCATTTTATTTATTTTATACAGCCTTCATAAGGCCCACTTCTAGTTGAGATACAGGCTGAACATAAGATTTTTTTATTTATTATTGTGAAATGAAGACATCTATAGAGGATTAATGGACAAAGGAAGAAAGATCTTCAAATCAGTGTTTCAAACTTTATCTTATTAAACCAATTACATTCTTAAAAAGCTGTGAAGACCACATTGTATAGCATAGTTTTGATGTGACCTCCTTGTATGCTACTGTTTTTCTAATCTAGATAAATCAAGATAATTTTCACAACAAAGTCTGCAGGCTTCCACTGCACAAAGCAGTCTGACTGAAAGATGACACCTTCAATTAATCAACATTGTTTAAAATGTAGAACAATCCTTCATTATTCTTTGGCCTGCTTGTTTGTTAGATTTATAACTACACTTTCGGTACATTCTCAAGCTTCTCCTAACACTTACAGTATACCATCAGGAGCAGGGGCACACAAGGCCTTAGTAATTGTACTTCATGAAGTTATTTTTCATTTGGTTTATCATAGGTTTATACTTGGGTTGTGTGATTTCTGTAAACACGATCGTAGCAATTGTATGTTGGGTCTATACCCTATATAATTATTATTCCACCAGGGTCCAACCCAAGGTCAATGTTTTGCCAAACATTAGACCTACCAATTTAGTACATCGGCATAATAAGCGTAACATTATGACCACTGGCCTATTATCTTTGGCCACAAAAGACTACTTGTCAAATACATCAGATTGAACAAATAGAGCACTCTTTATGACAAATATAAGAGTAGGCTTTAATTTTTTGTTTAAAACCTGAAGCTCTTTGGTTGACGGCACTGGCCTGTAAGTTATAATTTGTCCCCTATTGACTTAATTCACTCAGTACACTTGCACATTATTCAAAAGGTTTACATACCCACAGGTGAATAAATAATGTGTGGCCATAATGAGTCAGTTTATTGTGTGTTTGTGTGCGGAACTCACAATGTCTCTAGACTCTGCAGTCCTTCGAAACATCTTTCTCCCATGCTCTGGATCTGATTGTTGTGTAGATGCCTGCAAATGACCACAAATATTTTTCATCAAAATAGGATTTGCCCCATAATCTTCCCACGCTACAACCTTCACTTCCTATTCAACAGTAACTTCTAATCCTATAGATGTAATAACAAATCAAATTTTGAAAAAGATTGAGACAATGTGTAAGATGTAAACAGAAACAGAAAGTTAATTGTGCCTTGGCAGAGATATCTTATCTTATCTAGTTATTTTTCTAGTTTATATGTAATTTGTTGTAACTTTTTACTTGTTTACTTTCTTGAAACTCTTTCTAATACCATTGTGTTGTACATACTAATTGGTAATGATAAAAAGGTTATTATAAATGCAGATATGAGCTATTTACTACTAATTGTTGCATATTTAGACTCGGATCCACTTGAATTAGTCACTTACAGAACCACAAGTGCAGAGAGGTTTGTGAAGGCGTAGTCCGGGATGTGAGTGATCTGGTTCAGAGCCAGTGTCATGGCCTGCAGCGAGGGCAGAGAGTCCAGGGCTGTCACTGGGATGTCTGTCAGGGAGTTATCGTCCAGCCAGAGGTGTCTGAGGGAGCGTACCCCTCTAAAAGCCACTGATGGGACTTCACACAGCAGGTTAGCATCCAGGCGCCTGCGGGATAAGGAAGAACCTAGTTTAGTAACACCATCTCCAATCATTGTCGTTTTACTTCAACAAAAATGAATTGAGTTGAATTGACTAATGTACTTGTCTGTCCTGTGACTGACTGACTTACTTACTTACTTAGGCTTACAAGAAAGTGATTGTGAGAGGTACTTCAGTTTAAAGTTAAAATGTTAGCTTCTTCATAGCATTTTACAGCCTTCTCATTATGACTTCTGCCCAAATCTCTCACATCTAGTGTTACTGACAGAGACATGCAAGATGAGAAGGAAATGCAAACTTACACTTGTGTAGGGATAAATGTGGCAAGACTTTCAACTTTACAATTTTTGTCCAATACTATGGAGGACCTTGAGTGCCACATTAGGCACATTAGGAGTCCTTAAAAGATGATTTAATACACAACTTTTTGCTTTTGCTTTTATTAACCAAAATTTTAAAACACAATTTGGTAAATCTTTTAACATATGGTTTTAGTAAAACAAGTACTTAATGTTTTTACAAATCCTTTTAGGAAAACCTTTTGCAAATGATTAGCGCACCAGAAAACTATTATTTGTAAAACAAAAAATATTTGTAAATTAATAAGTAATGATCTTACAAAATTAATTTTCCTTTTGCTTAGTCGCAAATAAATGTAACATAATCTGTTCAGGAAACAACCTGCAACAGCTCATGATCCAAGATACCACGAAAATAAGCAAGTTAAAAAAAATTGGACGATACAAACAGTGTCTGAGTGTGCTGAAAACAAAATGTATTATTTTTGATCATCGAGAATTTAAGTCCCTAAGTGTTAATTGATAATGTTGAAATTTAAAGAGTAAACATATTTAAATTTGTAGGATCATAAATTATGTTCCATGTCCCCGGAGTCAGTTTCTGTGTCCGGAGATCTGGTCGGCACTCTGCACCGGTGTTCGCCGTTCGCTGTTGAGCACCCACCCCGGGCCTGGCTCCAGGGCGACGTAACGGGCCCTGTTGTTGAACTCATCATAAGGGGCTTCTGAACCGCTCTTGGTCTGGTCGATTTATCGGTCGATTTACCGGTCAATCTACCTCCCTACCCTCATGGTCATGAGCTTTGGGTGATGACTGAAAGGACAAGATCTCGGATACATGCGGTTGAAATGAGTTTCCTCCGTAGGGTGGCTGGGCGCTCCCTTAGAGATAGAGTGAGGAGAGGAGCCAGCTGAGGTGGCTCTGGCATCTGTTCTGGATGCCTCCTGGAGGCCTCCCAGGGGAGGTGTTTCGGGGATGTCCCACTGGGAAGAGGCCCCGGGGAAGATCCAGGAGAAGTAGGAGGGACTAAGTCTCTCGGCTGGCCTGGGAACGCCTCGGGATCTCCCTGGAGGAGGTGGATAAAGTGTCCGGGGAGAGAGGAAGTCTGGGAGTCCCTGCTTAGACTGCTGCCCCTGCAACCCGGCCACGGATAAAGCGGAAGAAAATCAATGGATGAATAAATTATGTTTAAAATCCCATATCACAAATATCCAATTAAACCCAGTACAAATATTGCTGTACTGGGAAAGGCAAAACCGTTTTTATTCACTCAATCCCTTCACATATTATATTGATCTTTTATTTGGCCCAACTTGAGCTATGGCGTTCAAGTATGGTGACAAAACAAACACAGAACCCTAATTTAAATCACAAAAAAAGGCAATGAGAAGTCTACATGGAGCAAGTTATTGAGACCATTCAATTATGTTTTTATATTCCAAAGATGATTTAGTCAAATTCAAACACTACAATCGATTTATTAAGTCAGACATCAACAATTACCAGAAAATATCCAAAACATGTCCAGTGACAGAGAAGGAAACTATCATTTTAGGAATCAGTTGAACTTTAAGAAACGTTTCTTTTGCTCAACATTGAAAAAAATGTGCATCACGCGATGCAAGGTTGATTTATGGAACAGCGTAAATGAGGCGCTAAAGAACTGTATAACCACATACTGCTTCAAACAACTCTACAATTATAATACACAAAAAAATTCAGAGGCAGGATGAAATTCATTGCAAAAGAAAAAGCATAAATACATCACAAATGCCGCATACTGTACTTGCCTTTTGGTCAAATAAACAAACATATTATTATACTATACTACTATAAAAATTGTCTTTTAAAAAATTCTTACTAGAGCATTTGTTTTTTTTAGGCCATTTGAAACTTTTTTACTTATCTTTTACTCCCCATTAGGGACTCACAAAGGCACACACACAGTATTCCTGGTGATGATGATGAATGATCCCCCTGGGCTTCACTGTCAAACTTGCACTACTTCCTCCTTCTATTCCTCTCTGTCCCTTTACTCTCGATCATTCATCTCTAGTTCCTCCCAGCGGCTAATTTCATACACTTCTTCATTTATTCACTCTTCGGTCACTTGCACATAAAACAGCTAAACTCCTCTTCAAATACTGTTATTGCTCTGTCGACCAAGTGCATTTTCTTTCTCTTGAATTAGATACATTTTCGTATCAAGAGACTAGTACAAAGAGAAATGTTTAAATGTGTTTCACTTTTTTTGTTTTGCTCAAGTAATGGTATGTTGAGTTTGGTAAATTACCCCATCACAAAGTAAACTTGAGAAAAATACATATTACCACAGTGACATAAAATAGTTTATTTGTTTTATTTAAATTATATACACCCATTCAATACATATGTATAACAATTTTGTTTGATTTATGTTTTAGTATTATTGCAGATTACACTGTAATGTGACTTATCTTGACTCCAGAAAGAGAAAACTGTGACTTTAAAATATCAATATCAATATCAATATCAAGGTTTATTTATAAAGCACACATACAACTTTAAAAGTCCAAAGTGCTGTACAGCAAAGTGCAATAATACATGTATACAAACAAATAAAATACACATGACGTTAATAAAAATGATAACATTCTAGTGTTCAAATTAAAAGTACATTGTATAAATGACTCGTAAAAAGCAACAGTTTTTTTTAATTATCAAAGTTGGCCATACACATACAGTATACACATACATTATATTTGTACATTGTCTTTTTATAGTCTGACATCTGCGACATTTCCTCAATTTCCTTCATTTCCTGGCCCCTCTCCAAATTCGCCAAACATCATCAAAGTGAAATCAGAACTTGAACTTTGACCCCTGGATGTCTCACCCAGGGGACATTTTCCATCCACAGAGGAGGCATCTGTATACATACACAGATGGTGGGACAGGCATGCGCCAAAGCAGCCCTCGAGCCCAAGTGCTCCTCATCTTGTACACTTCCTGACACATACTTTGTCAGTGCCAAATGTCCCCCTTGTGTTGCCATAGCCCTGAACTGACTCTCAAAAAGGATGAAAGCTACGGAAGACCCTGCAGCCTTCAGGGCAGGGCACAGTAATAATGGGTCCTCTGGGAGGACTTGCCAGGGTCGCTAAACATCCAGACAGGACCAAGAATGTTCCACAGCAGCCAGCTATTTCCCATCGATCACATTCAAGTCTTCAATTCAAACAGTAGTAGGCTATAAAAACTGCCTGTCCTAAAAAAAAAGTCGCCACTAGGATTCAACTAAGCAAATACAGTAGGTACGAGCCTCCTACTGGATAATCGCTGCATGTGTGATGATCTTTGCAACACAGTATTTAAAGCAAACTGATGCAGTGAGTGGCTTCTCATTTCTGAAACAACCATGTGGAAAGACAAATCCCGTGGTCATGGAAAATATGTCAGTGTGTTTGAGAAGAGTCAAATCTTTGGCATCAAGCAGAGACAACGTCTAAAGAGAAGCAGAAACTAAACTACAACAGATCTGAACCCCAGTGAGAGTCTTTGGGATGAGCTGGAGAAGGCTTTGTGCAGTGGTCGCTCTCTCTATCATCAATACAAGAACAACTGGTGAAAAATAATAGAGCACTGGATGGAAATATTGCAGAAGCTTATTGAAACTATGCCACAGCAAATGTGTGTTGTCATCAAAGCTAAAGGCAGGCAGTGTAGTAGGCTGCTTTCCCTAATTTTAGTTGAAAAACACATGTGCAAGGACTATGGACAGATTATTAAAAACAAACATAAAACCTTCACCACACGTAACATGAATATTGTTGTTGCTGTTGCACATGCGTTTTCCATACTTATTGACACACAACCCTACTTTGTTCAGCGTTCAGTTGGTTGAAAAATATATAGTGTGTAGTTTAAATATTGTATATTTTTTCATATGTTATATATGTATATTGAATATGTGCATAATATTGAAAAATGCAGATGTGCATAAATGTGCTTGATGTTATCACTTACAAATATTTTAAGTATCTCCCAGAAGATTTATTGCCCTAAAGGAAGTATTTGGAATAGGCCTCTGTAAAACATTTTAATCCAGTTGCTGAGTCAAACTGTCTGCCTTTCTCTTCTCTTGTGTTTTATGTCACTGAGAGGCGCCGACAAGCTTCATTCTCAAAAGCCCTTCCAGTAATCTCTCTCTGAGCTTATCATTACGATAATGACAAGGTGCATCCCAGAGCACTGTCTTGTGTGTTGTACATTCATTAATTGAATCCATCTCAGAAGTAGCAGTAACTCAAGTAGAAGACCACACAAGCACATTTGTATAAACAGGTGGTTGAATCTAATCAACATAATGCTGACAGATATTATTTAATCCAGATATGCACATGTACATCAGGCCATGCTCTGTCAATGACAACCCCTAGGTATGGTTAGAGGGAGGGCAGACTCAGAAACAAAGTAGGTGGTACATGTGCAATGAGTAAAGTAGCTCAAAGAATCACTAATGCAGTCAGCTGCCACAGTGGAGTGAGTCGTGAGAGGAGTTGCAGATGAGGTGGTCTCGCACACACATTACACACAATGTACACAGATACCCTGACCCCACAGATGAGGCAATTAGGCCACCACTCATTAGCCAGGGGGCTGTGTGGGTGGTGAGGTGGAGGAAGAGGGAACTGATGGAAAATGGGGTAGTTTCACAGCTCATTGGAGATGCTCTCCTTGGCCTGCACTGTCTGCTGTTTCCCCTCATGACTTCCAGATGCAAATACAAAAAATCAAGTTGACACACGCAGGTTGTGATTTCTATAGTTGAATAAAGATGCCTGGAAGCTAAAGCGAGTTTTACAATATTTACAGCAGCTGTATTTCCTCCAAAAACACTTTTCAACTTGAGCAATGTTTTCATAGGCTTATTATGTGGGCAAGGCCTAGCTACTAGCAATAACCATGTGCCGAAAACTCTAATACAAAAGTCACTAAAGTAATTCATGGCGTTGCTTTCAAAACATTCAGTAAAACCACAGCCAATGCTGTGCTGTATGCGAGATGTGACACAGGAGCATTGACCCCATTCACAAGCAAAACCCAGACCAACAACAACAAACATTTTCAGATAAATAACTTATTTATTAATGAATTTATCATCAAGTACAGGTGAATTAAGGCACAACTCAACCATGCCATTACTAACAGAATGTCGGGGTGTATAAATGTTTTGAATTTCTGCTGCTTTAATCACATCTGTCCCTCTGAGATAGCCCCACCCTCTAGCCTGACTCCCATTGGCTGAGCTGTGCCAGTTTCTGCCTGTTCTGTGCTGCAGCAGCTGCATCATCAGTGGCCCACAGTTTTACTCAGAGTAGACAAGAAAAAAATTATTTCCAGCTTCAAGCAAAATGAAAAATCTAAATTCTGAGTAAATTCAACTGTATTCTAGCAACAGGCCAATGATCAGTGCCTTGGCAGGGGTCGATGCTTTTGTTTGAAGGCATCTGCTTCCCTTCTGTTTTGTATTTTCTATGTGCTTTAGTTGTTAGTAATGCTATGTAAGTTGTGTGTTGTTTGCCAAACCAGTGTTTTTTTATTACATTTTTTTAGATGGCTACAGAGACAAGTGCATTGATGTGCATGTACTCACAATGACAACAGATTGGGCAGGTCCCATGGGGTGTCCTGTGGTAATCTTTCCAGTTGGTTATTCTGCAGCATCCTGAAACACAGACATATGTCATTAAAACGCCTTAGTTGGTATTTCACCATGACAGAAATCTAACGCATAGGTGAAAAGAGCCAGTGAGAGTTTGAATAGAAGCAGAAAATGAAGGGCAGTGGACGGAGAAGCTCCTTGGGTGGGCTGCAGCTGATGTCATCCTCAGAGTAGCGCAAAAACTATGAGGAAGTGGAGTAAACAATAGACCTCTCTCTCCTCACTTCTCTCTATTCTCCATCTTTGTAGATTACAGGAAAACAGGAAAGTGATGAGTTCTTTGCATGATTACATGCGCATGAATGTATTTTTATTTTTCAAAATATGGGCAAACTGACCCTCTGGAAAAAACAATTATTTATGTAGGGAGAGTATTGTTTTGAAGGGAAGGTATTTCATGGAAGTTGCCTTTTTCAAAAAAACATTTAAGCATTCCAGCTGACCATTTTTTACATGTGTTGATGCATTAATCAGATTGGTCATTGAGGTTATCTTGAGGATGGCGGTTCACTTGTTCTTGACAAGATTTGTTTTTTACCAACATGTTAAGGGTTACGTAAGTACGTTTTTGACGTAACAATCCTGGATTTGGGACGAATTCTCTAATGTCTGGCTCAATTTCACAACACAAAGTGGAATAGGTTTAAATTGAACGCCTGGTAATCCCTGTGAATCCTTACAATCACAAACCCCAATTCACAGACTGACTCCATTTTCTGTATACTTTTTTGGAGATCTAAAAGGACTGCCAAACTTCTAATATGTTTCTCTTGCCTCTACATTTCTTAATCTTTTATGGTTGTGGTACTCTGTTTTTTTTTTTTTCTTCCTGTCATGCATTTGGTGGTCCATGGATCATAACGCCACTGTATATGAAGTGGGCAGGGATTCGATGGAATGCCGTTTTCTATATAATCTCGGTGGGTGGTGTAACTGGGAGGTCCCACATTACACCTGTGAGAGAGTGTGACTCGCAAATGAAACTTGTTTGGAAGTCGAAGGAGCCATACTTGCAGGCAGCCACGCAGGTCTCCCGCAGCCCATAAACTTTAACTGCACCTAATGATCCATGCGCTGTGTTTTTTAGTCAAGCCAGGAGCAAGAACTCAATCCCCTAGAATGGCTGCCTGGCTCTGAACTACCCACCTGGGAGGAGGCTTAGGGTTAGGGCTGGATGAAGTAGAATTAAAGGCACTGGGGTGTAGGTTACTCACAAGACTTTGAGGTTGTGGAGGCCCTGGAGAGCGTGGCCCGAGATGTATCTCAGCTGATTCCCAGAGATACGTCTGCAAAAGAAGACACCAAAGTTTTGTTTTTGCCTCTATATATTATAGACCTTTGTCTGAATCGAATGCTTTTTAAATTGTGTGGATGTACCAAAGCTTTGGGTATTACATCCCCAGAAATAGCTGTAATGGTAGTTCCAATTCAATACATTTTAAACTAAAGTGCTATAAGTTTTCCTAATTAGAAACTGGACATTGTCTTTTTGCTTAATTTAGGGTATTATAAAAATAAAAATAAATCACAATCATTCACATTTTGCCTCAGAAGTACAAAAACTCAAGTTTGACAACATGTGTGCGCTTTGTCCCGTATTTGGAGGAAAATGTTAAGAAGGGGGGCTTTGAGGACAGTGAGGGAGAAAAACCACACACATTCACACAAGCAATCCAATCAGTATGTTTATCAAACACAGCACCTAATGGTCAATTGTATGTGTGTATAAGATGTCCAAATAAATAACGTTTTGTCCAATAGAGGAACGCTGAAGGTCACAAGCTGGAAACAGATTTTACTCAGCTCCTCACAGTAGACCACCCACTTCCATTAAACACTCTTATACACACGTGTTCAAAACTGCTTATTTGAGTGCGACACTTATTGCCACACAGGTAACGATCTCATTTAAGCCTTTCCCTTTGGTTAACATCTTTCATCACTGCCAATTTATTCATGTATTCATTTAGTCACATATGTACAAATCGTTAATGTACCTTTTTTGTGTGTGTGGTTTTTGTGGTCATTTGTTACACTGTGTTAATAGGTTCTGTGCTTTCTTGGTTGAATTCTGGTTAGGCCCTGAGACATTGAACTTATTACTTTGCTGCCCGTTTGTTGTTCAGTCCTTGTTTATGCCTGAGGTGAACATGGTTTAGTTCTATTTTGTCTATTCCCAAACAACTTTCTTTGTCGTGAGGAATTGTGTGGAAAGGCAAAGAAATCCGAGGCAACACTGACTAAACACTGACTAAATTAAAAGTCCTTTATTTAGTTTAGTTTATAACTGTACACAATTCCTCACGACAAGGCAGGCTGGTTTTCCTAAGTTAATTAGATCATCATTTTTTGACCTAGGGACCTAGGGTTTCTGCACAGTTTTTTTCTTTGACTTTGTCTACAGTTTTAGTCTATGGTACTTCTGTACTCATTCAAAAATGTAAATATTAATTTAACAACAATAGCACTTCAAGTCAAATGGTTGAGTTTGTACTTGGTATAATATGTATGAGAACTACTGCAACAACAGTCTCCCTGAAGCTCCCCTTAACATCTGATATTAACGTTAACATGTCTTATTTTATTACTGTGTAGTGGCAAACCACACAACCTAATTCTCAGCTGTCAACACAATACAAAATACACAGCCGTGCACTTCATTTCTATCCTATAACAAAGTGATCAATAGCAAACCACAGTCAAAACTCATTCGAACAGTTCTCAACACAATACCAAATAGAACTCAAATCTCTTCAAGATGGTGAATAAGCTGCTGCCTGAGCAATTACATTTCTCACACAATAGGCCATTAAACGAGAACTAGAATTTAAAGAAAATAAAGGAATCTATTTACCATATGTTAAATCACAATTATCTCTGTATTTCCAATAATATGTTGTAACTACATATTTTTATCATTTAATAAAATTTTAACATCTGATTTATTTTGTTTTGATTGGCTCTATATGCAACTATTTACAACAACAACATGTATTCCTTTTCAATCAAAAATAGACTAAATTAATACTGCTTACTTTTGCATCCCCGCATTAAAAGTACAGTTGGAATTAAAACAGCCATCGCCTGTTTCCATTATATCAGCTTATTATGTGAGTGTAATCTTACTCAATGTTCCACATCAATCTCTTTTTAATGAACGGCGCCTCGCTCTTGTCAAGGCTCCCACTGTTTCTTTTGTTAATTTGATTTGGGGATGGCCAGGATTTTTCTTGGCTTTTTGACTGTGTAGATACACACTTTCATTTTGGCTAAATTGGGTCAGTTCTAAGTGATTCATAGATGCAATAACAGAGAGAAGGCTAAAGAGGGTGCAGTCCCTAATAAGTGTGGGACCACCCTGATGTTATGACAAGTGTTAAACTGCTGATTATCCAGTGCAACATCTTTAGCAGCAAGAAAAACACAGTAAAATGCAGACAGCAAAGCAAAGATATAGGCCAATACATAACATTGCTATCTTTGGTTCTGAGTTATAGTGGTAGGCAGAGTGAGGAGGTTGATATGAAGACATGATGAAAGAAGCAACCGTTATCAGAAAAAAGGTTGTGTTATACAAAAACAGTACACATGCCTTTGACCCCTCTCACCCTCATTCCATCAATAGAAATGTTTTCTCTTCCAAAGGTCGAACTCTGAGTTAACCGCTTAACCTGGCTTTAACGTTTAAAATTACTGGGGGGAAAGACGTGTGAAAAATGCTGTTGTGTGTATTTGTTGCCAAGTGTTGCTTAACATGGTGATGAGTGTTGAAGTGTTTCCATAGAACAAATGCATTTTGGATACATGTTTTTTAGAGATAAGAGATTTTCCATGGCCCAAACAGATATTTTTCAGAATCCTGAGCATCCGGTAGCCGATCTTTTTGATAATTGATCTTTTTGATCATTAGATAAATAATTTGAAATTAATATGAACTCAATTACTCTCTATGCAGTACACTTCGCTATGAATAGAAAATGTATGGCAATGACGTCCACAAACCTTTTTAGAACAAATGTGCAAGAGAGCCGTGTTGTCATAATTTGTGCAGTGCCCATTTTTCTTTAAATAAAGCATTATGTCTTTTGTTTAATCAGGTGGTATCCCCAAACAAAACATTGGTCCTTGAGGACATTTATCACTCGGAATTCAATTCAACTTATTTTTGTAACGCCCAAAATCACAACGGCAGTACGGCCGACAATAAAATAGAGAAACAGAAACAGAACAAGAATTGAATTCTAAACATCAATTGCTGAAGGTGATAAGGTTGTTCAAACAAATACTTCACGCTGATTGGTAGCAGCGTTACATCATCAGAATAAGCCGAGAAATCAAACTTCAGAAAACCACAGATATCTTTCTCAATTGAAATGCACAAAGCGTATTCCTGCAATTTTAGGTGTTTGAGAGCTTTACCTTTTGACTTCCCCCCAAACCACAATGCTTCCCTGTGATTGATCTATTCCCACCCCACTGGGGGTTTGGGCCCGATCCTAATCGAACGCAACTGCAGAAGCTTAACAAGATGGATTCTCAAGAGTTTGTGAACTTGCTGGCAAGCTCGGCCACTAGACGATGCATTTGAAAGAGCAAATATTGGGGTTATCCCCTACCTACATTACACATTTTTTAATATTAACAATTTGCAATCCTCACTTTAGCAATACATAAAAAAATGATGTTTATATCCAGTGGCTTTTGTTGTGATGATAGTTTTTTTCAAGGAGAAGGCATATCATAACGGCATTCTTTGTTGACCCTGTTCGTCCCTACACTCATTACAGAGCTGTGTTTACTGCTGCCTGTAGCTGTAACAGTTTTTCAATCTTACGATCCCCAGTCATTGGCACATTGTGTGCTAGATAATTGTAGCTCATAAGCTTCTGTAGCACAACACAGATGCACAGAGTGTTCAAAATTTTTCTTGACTGGAAAGTGTATATATTGCTTTCCTTTTTATGTGTGTTTGCTAAATAGTCTGGGGACAACATAAACTACATTTTTAACAGAGGCTAATATTTGCAATGTTTGAGAAATTGCACATTAATTATTATTTTTGAATGAAGATGCTAGCAAAGGGAATGTGATGCGTTAGGAAGCCCTTTGATACTGATACAGCAGGAAGCTTGAATGTCCCTTCTGAAGTGTTTTTATGTGGAGCACTTTTGGGAAGGCCATTTAACTCCAGCCTGTCTCTGTAAATGTCAATTAGATCTGTAACACAGATCCTTTATATCCAAGGGAAGTGTGTAATGAGAGGGATACCTTTTAATATGTTGTGAATAAGTAGTTGATCCTGCATTCTCAAGTACCTATGTTACTCCTAGTCTATCATTAAAACACTGTTTACTGCCTTAGTTCTCAGACTTTGAAGGGCACTGAGAAACTTTTGCGAAAGGCCATTTACTATGGTACGAATATAAATTAGCAGAGAGGATATTATATACAATGAACAAAAATGTATATCAATAATAATCCATCCCACCTCACAGGTGGCATACCGAGATGCTGATGAGACGGCATGAATATTGCACAGATGTGCTTAAGACTGACCACAATAAAAGGCCACTCTGAAATGTTCGGTTTTGCTTTATTTGGAGGGTCTGGGGAGGTCAGAATACCTGTCCTTATCCAAAATGGCAGCCGCAGTTGCTGGATATTGGCAGAAACTGGAACATGCTATTGTAGTCACCGATCCAGAGCATCCCAGACATGCTCAATGTGTGACATATTCAGTATTCAGTACACTTATATTCACTAATGCTACAGTCTGTCTGAATGTAACGTATTTTTTATAGTTCAGCATTGACAAACACATTATGAAAATTAGAGTCAATATTTCACCCTTAAAGAGTGTCTCTGAGCCATTCCTAAGCCAGAACACGCACCTCAAAACTGAAAAATATGCAACAACTGTCTTTGTCCAAGTACAATAAGACCAGTTGGTCTCATCATGATCAACACGCCATGAATGAGGCTTGTCAGCACTTTTTTGATTGTCTAATTCCAAGGCACTTTATAAGCAGTTGTGCAGTTCTGTTGAAACCACCACTCAAGTTTTGGGTCAAGAAAGAAATTTTTGTACTCTTGCAATATTGTAAGTGAGAATTATTCTTAATAGTCCTCATCATTTATGTTTGAATTTTGAAGTAAGTAATTTGTCTCGTGCAAAAACTGGTACATAGTTGCAAGATGGGACCTAGCGAAAGGAGGAGTGCAGACGCCGATCCAACATCAAACACTAGTCAGTACACCAGTCACAACATGCCTGGCTCCTGCCTCCTGTGTGCTCCCAGCGACTATAATGCAGACCCACATCAAACGTGCTCCTTGTGTTTGTATCTAGAGCCTGGTTTGTTTTCAACCACTATAACATGATGATGTTTGAATGTGTCATATCACTCTATGGTTTTTCAAACATTCTAAGCGGCATGAAGATAATGTCTGCACCTCTAATGCTTCTTGTTGATGCATTTATTCACAATAATATTCTTGAGAATGGAAACATATTTTAGCAGATAGCAAGAAAAAAGGGTGTTCATTTCACCCTAAATATAGAGATAAAACCTGGCAAACTGTTTAGTGATTAAAAACTGATTAAAAACACTCTTTATAAAGCCACAGAACCTATCCATATATCGTCATGCGCAACTTAACAGAAAACACAAGGCACAGGGCTATAAAATACAAGCAGGGATATTCTCTGGACAAAGTGAACAGTAATGTCCTGGACCTCCACCCAACTCCCATTGTGGGAAAATGTCAACATCATATTCAGCATCACTTAAGATTGAATGCTTATGATTATTACAAAAGTAGAATGTTATTTAATGCAAAAACATGATTAAACTTCTCATATAAAGGTCAAAACGCTGCATGCCCTCAGAAGGTCAGCCAAGATTTTTCTTTCTTGACCGTGACTCACAATGGTTATGCATCTAAGCTAACCTCTTGCTTTCATCATCATTAGCTCATGCCTCAAAGGCTGCAGCTGCAAGTATTAGCAAAGACAACATTAGGTTGTTTAAACAGCCCAGACGTGCGCAGCAAGCTCCTGAGAAAAATAAGTCAGGTATATTGACATACGCGCTAAAGCCCCTCTTGATTTAGCACACAATCACTTCCACACACATGCACACCCGGGGGGCACGGCTATGGGCAGCTTTTGTCATACTTGAGACCCATTTCAAATTCTGCTGAGTGATCAGATCAGATATCAGCGGCTAGGTCAACTGAAAACATGTCAAATAGGCCCTCCAACTGGGATTTGGAAGGGTGCATCCTTCACCCACAAATAACTGTATAAGAGAAGAGGTACAACTCACATCTTGCATTCCTTAAAAAAAAAAAAATCCTTGGAAATTATAATAATTCTTTTCATCTCTACGATTAATATGGATGATGGTTATACATACATGGACGTAACTGCAGGAGAGGGGAAAAAAGCCTAAGCTGCTTTACTTTTTCTAGAATCCTGGTTTTCTTGTTGTCACCAGCAGATTTCACTACGACCAGAAGGACATGGGGGCACTGAACGGGGGAAATTATTGTTTGAGATGTCTCGGTCCGCATTATAAAGTTTGATAGCTATTGTGGGCTTTTGTGTTACCTTTTAACTGATCCAAGCCATTTTGACCATGAGTTTATTCTCGTTAATTTACGAGTGTATTCTCGTTAATTTACGAGTTTAATCTCGTAGTGCTCTGCATCTTGTTTGGGGGGATGTTGGCCCTCATACTCCGTCGTATTTTACCAATTTAAGTCAATGTTGGTGGTAAAATAAGACATCCTGACACTGGAGCATTTTAGGAGTTGTGTCTTGTCTACTTTAGCTTTAGCCATGTTTCACAGCCACACTAACATGGACTTACTAAAGGTTTTCTGTGAATAACCGAAATTGACCTAATAAAGATGAACAATAATATAGGTATGATTTAGATTTTATTTACAGACACAAAAAACACAATAGCTGGGGACACAAACTGAGAGCAAAAAAAATAAAGTAGCAATAGATTTTATTTAATACAAAAACATTGGTTATGTTTGGTGACATCAGATCACGTAGCAGACCCCTGCAAGCCGGGCCCCGGGCCCCGCAATTTTAAACAGAAGCGGCCCAAGATGCTCTGAATTCAACCGTCTGGGGGACTCAGGCCTGTGTATGTCAGTCCAGTCCTTGATATCCTCTCTTTTTTGTTCCAAAAGTATGGATGTTTATTGTGTCCATGGCAGGAGTATACAAATACATAGTTCTGAAATCAATGGCAATGTCAAAAACAGTCTGAAGTGCTTCGTTAATCTCAGTCGAATATTTCTGGGTAGTCCCAAAACACATGGTAATGGTTTGCTAGCTGACACCCACAGTTTCTCCAGCAGTTTTTTATTCTATTGAAAGGGCGATATTCCCTTTCAATCGTGGGCAGTTTGACATTTTTCTAACACAATTCTTTCCAAACATGACATTTTGTTGTCTTCCTTTGAGGCATATATATGTTCCCATTCTTCATCTGTCAAAATAAAATAACTTTCTCTTTCCCAACTAATTTTAATATATTTAGTAGGATGGCTGTCCAGAATATGAATGCATTTATATAATTGTTATTCCCCTTAAAAGTACTGATTTAAATAGCTTGATAAAAATTTCGATCAAGGTACCTGTGTAAGTGCCTGTGAAAGTCCTGGGGTTATATATATATGCATACACACACACACACACACACACACACACTATCAAGTGATGGCAACATCAGGAAAAAGGAACACGAGAAACTGGAGAAATACCAAGGGCTCAGAGAAGAGCTGGAGAAGGCGTGGAAGGTGAAAAGTGCAGTGGAAGAACAGAAAAGATACTGCGCAGAACCCTCAAGCTCCCCTTCCTGTGGACCCTGAGGACCCGAGCTTAGAAAAAGGGACGAGACCACCCGCAGAGGGTGAATATAGAATTGGAACCTCTAAATTGGCCTAAGTGAATGAGAGTGAACGGTGGCATGCGTGTCTATGTCTTTGTGTTGACCCTGCGACGAGCTGGCCACTGTCCAGGATGTACTCCGCCTAAGGCCCAAAGTCACCGGGATAGGCTCCAGTCACCAGCGACCCCTAACGGGAACAAGCGGTAGAAAATGAATGAATGAATGATTATAATTGAAGCCTGTCTTCTCCGGCATTTGTGTTGCCATTCTGTTCTCTATTCCCTTCAACACTAAAGTTCTGACAAGTGGATATAGGCCTAATTTAATGATATTACAGAATGAAATAATCTGAAAAGTCTGCATGCCGCCATTAATGATTGCTAGTTAGACGGTTAATGAAAATATGCTGTATTTAACATCATTAACACATAGAAACTGGATCACTTTGTATTTAAATGATCCCTGAACGGATTGAGACTAATTAAAAACTTCCAAAGTGCTAAAAATCTCCATCAGTGCACGTAGCACCAGGACCCTTGAAGCTGTGGTTGTAAGGCCTCTGGTGCTTGTTGCAGCAGCAATCCCAGAACCTGGTGGTGGAGGCTGGAAGTAAGGCATGTCGTCAACCTGAGGGAGCCATATCAAGCCTTGTTAGCTTGTGGGATTCCGGAAGCAGCTGACCAGCATCGGTAGGCCAAGCGGTTGCCGAGGCAAAAATTCGGAGGAGTTCAGAGAGGCCATGGAGGAGGACAATCTGTTGCGACACCACAGGAGGGGGAGGAAGAGACTGAGGACTCAGACGCACAATTGTTCACCACCCAAGCTGAAGTCACTGAGGTTGTTGGCAAGCTCCTTGGTGGCAAATCTCCAGGGTTGATCCATCATGAGTAGCTAAAGTCTCTGGGGAGGGGCAGTCTGGTTCAGTACCTCTAGATTGGCAGACTGTGGTGGTGGTGGTGGTCCCTCTGTTTAAGAAGGGGGACCGGATGGTGTGTTTTTAAAAATACACTTTGACCGATAGTCGATCTTCCGATTCAGGAAGATTGTCGTAGGACTATACTCTCCACTGGGTGCTTGAAGGATCATGGATGTTTGCCCAACCAGTCCTCATGTGATTTGTGAAATTTGTGACCAATAAGAGACATGTCTAGAGTCAGGACGGGACAGTTCATTAGGGCCATTTGCTACCTGAACTTTTGTTGTATCCGTTGTTGAGTTGACAGAGATACCTCAATGACCCCAGGATCAGATGATCAGAAAGAGCATAATGCGCAACCTAGGGTAAAGTAAAGCACTGACCCACAAGAATATGAATCACTGGATCCACATCCCATTTGTCACTGTCAAGCTTCATCTATTCACAATAAAAGTTATCTTTTACTTTTTAAATAAAAAATGTTTATGTGCATGTTCTGGCACTCCAGGTGATATTTAAAAGTACCTTCTGAACTCTACAAAAACAAACTCAATTTCCCAAAATCTGGTCTTTAAATGCTTCTATAGTAGTGTATGTGTTTGTCTTCGCAGAATTTCCTATGTGTACATGTGCCTGTGGTAAACACAGATCTGTTTTTCTCTTTAGGTCTCGTCAAGTCTTTGATTGGGTTTGATGTGCTGTTGACCTTGATTGTACTTGGATAATGGGGTTGAACTTGTTTAACTTCGATCGGGACTTGCTTGTCCTGTGTCAGTATTGACTTTGTCTGGCTTTGGTCCTGGTTATTACTTTGTTCAGGTAGTTATTTTTTGTCCGTTATTGTCATTTTAGACCAGGTATTATGGAAGGGGGATTTTTCTCCCCTAAATTTCAAGACACAGCTGTAAAAAAAATGAACTGCTTGGACTGTTCCTCTGTGAGTCTCAGCCTAGAATTCTGTCCAGGATTGGCTGGTGTATTGCTGAAGGCAGTTTCTTGGTACAACAAAGATCAGAGGCAGCCCTAAAGTCATCAATCTGTATCAGCAGTTTATGTGTATCAACTGTGTGTTTCTTGCCATAGGTGAGTTGTGACGTGAGAAATGCATTGTTGGACCCGCAGGGATCGCCAAAGTACAATAGAGGTAGAGTTGTAGTGCAGGTAGTTGTGATATAGAGCTTTTTTTGGGAGAGTTGACCTCTATTTAACTGTTACTTGCAGTGTTTGAAGTACTACATTTTGTTACTTAAGTAAAAGTACAGATACAGGGACACAAAATAATAACATTTTCACATGCAAAATCTATGTAAAAGTATTGAAGCACCCCTTTAAAATGTTCTTTGTGAGTAAGAGAACACAGTCAGATGTGGTGATCTTGATAAAGAATTGTCCAGAATTTTAGTTGAGATTTTATTTATTCATTTTCCTGTTCTATACCTTCAGGCAAAATGTCTCCATAAGCATGCTTAAAAATAACCCCCTCAGCCATTTCAACAAATCTCAAATTATAAGAAAAAAACAAAAAATTTTTTTTTTTTTTTTTTTTTTTTTTTAACCAAAAAAAAATTTTTTTTTTTTTTTTTTTTTTTTTTTAACCCGCTTTTAAGTACAATCAAAAAATGCAGTATCGTAGAAAGTAAAGATACCTGGTCTAAGATGTAGTGAAATAAAAGTTAGAAGTATCCACTATAAAATGTACATAAGTAAACTACCAAGACCTAAAAGTTGTGCAGTACTTACTTGTACTTAGTTACTTTCTACCACTGGCTGTGTGTTAGTGCTCACAATTTGGTTCTTTGATGTACAGTAGGGATGGGAATATCAATATCGAAATATCAATATACAGTATGCATGCTGACTCAGTCAAATTTGGGTATTGATAATGATTTGCAAATATCAATACTAATTAACACATGCAAATTATTAGTCAAGGCATTCATTTAAGGTCCATTTCTTCATTGTTTTGTGTCAAACACACGCATGCAGCAGTAGATTGGACTGATGTCGGATGTTCAATTTGTCCTTTACAGCCTATTTGAAACTGTTTTTCATTCATATGTTTTTTTAATTTTCTTCAAAAATAAGGTTGGACCAGGATCAGTATTGAAAAGATTACCCCCAAAGTACTTGGCATTGTATCGATATCAAAAATGTAATATATATGTGTAAATGCCCATTTAGTTTGAGTGTAGGGATGTGTCCATCTTTTACAATTGGTAACTCTCACTCCTTGTTTTGCCATTGTGGATTTGTACTTTTAACCCTGCTTATATATGGTGAGGGTACTTTTATGCAAAAACACTGGGAACCACTTCCACAGCATGTACTTACAGTTCGGAGAGCAGGTGCAGTCGGTGGAAGGCTCTGGGCGAAATCTCACTGATGTTGTTCATACTCAAGTCCCTATGGATAAAAAACAAGACAGTCTGCATCAAAGGGAATAAATCACAATTTGTGCTTGTTCTTGTATGATAAAAAAGCAATTTGGGGAATTTGCTTTTCATAAGACAGATGTGGGGTGGAGGGTGGTGATGAAGAGAATTTTCCCCAATGAATCACATCAAATTCTCTCTTTGTCCCAGACAGTTTTTTGTTTTGTTTTTTTCACCAGATGTTCACCTACCTAGCCTTAGATCTTACCCTTCCGTACCTCTGTATCTATCCGTCTCCTTCTATCCCTTCATCCGTTTTGGCTCAAGTTTATTTTGAGATCTTACTTTTCGCTTTGTTATTTGGAAAGGTAACATGAAGTTGGCTTTTTGCTGCCTCCGACGGGATGGGCGTGACCAGTGTTGATGCAGCTGTGCAGTGGATGGGAAGGAGTGAGGGTTGAACTTATTTGCTGATACACATATTATAACGTGCTTTTTAAGTTTCTGTGTCAGTTACTGGTAAGAAACATTTCTAACCATCTCACCTTGGTCATGTAAGGTCATTGCTTTGATGAGTTACATCAGCCCTCCTTTACTTTCACTGCCCATGGGGTCTCTACAGGAGTCTGCTGACCTGGTTATGTGTGTGTGTGTGTGCATGAAACTAACCATTACTCATAAAACCAGACCACCGGGCTTGCGAGTGTAAACTATGCTCTCAGAAGCCCTTCGCAGTTGGGATTTTTGACACCAATTGTTTGTTTGTGGAGTCAGTCGAGCTGACAGGGTCTGAATGGATCTATTACCAGCCATGATATATATCCACTTCAAGGAAATGTGGTGAAAAAGCTGCCACACCAAAGGCCTCTACAGGAATCAGATTGTTTCCATGGTTTTTCATAATAAGGGACTTTAGACAAGACAAATACAGCCAGCCAAAAATGTGGTTTTCTGTCAATACTGTAGGTAAGAGACACTGGATTTTGTTTACAGTTTTGGCATAATTTTCCAGTCTTTGCTCTCATTAAACTTTTTCCTTCTGAACGTAGGGTAATGGTATGTTCATTTCCTATAACGTTAACCCTCTGCAGAGGGGTCCGACATCTCTGAAACAAGGAGAAGCCAAAATGTTAGTCAATTACTGGGCTTGGAAGTATGTGTTACTGGCCTGAAAATTAGCTCACTGTTTTGTAGCAATTGTTACACACCACAACCTAAATCAAGTCCTCGTTAATGTAGACTATTACTTAAACTTTTCCCCATTTCTGCTGTAACAGTACGACTGGAAGAATTTTGTCATCATAAGCATAACCTGTGTGTTGGGATCATGAATTGGAGGTCTCCCTCGGAGCTCAGCAGTGATGTCATGTAAATTATAAGCCTTGTGTTTGTCCTGAATTTGTGGTGTAGTCTGCACAGACTCCAGTCTTTCATCTGGAGAATGAATACAACAAGTGTAATTCTGTATTAGATGAGTGAAGTCAGGAGTAAATGTCATGATATTAATGTTGCTATAGAAATGTCACGGCTGAGTTAATAATAAACAGATTTGTATAATTTAGACCTGTGTCATCACGACATAGTCCTGAGGCCTTTTGATCAGTAATCTTTGTCTGCTTTAATTCAATTAAATTTATTTTTGCAGCGTCCAAAATCACAACAGAAGTTGTGAACAAACAGAAAGTCCAATGAAACAGTGATACGTTTTTTAGCATCACTTTTAGGCAAGATTGTCTCATTTTGGCTATATTATGCTAATGTTAATAGGCTGTTTTACAGGCTTGAATTAGATGTGCTGTGACTGAGAGCTCTTGGTCAAAGACTCCAAGTTTTCTTACAGTCTCACAGACGTTTAGGCCCAAGTGCAATGACCTGTTTTTTCAGTGATAAGAAGCTGATAATTAAGTGTCATCCAGTTTTGTATTTAAAGGTAAAAGTTAGGGTCAAGGTACACTTTACTGTTCCCGTAGGGGAAATTCCTTCAAGTCTGTCTACTTGATCGGTCTGCTCATGTTTCATTGATAAATACAGCTGTGTGTCGTCTGCATAGCAGTGAAAGTTAATGCTTTCTGATAATGTTAGCTAACTGCAGCATATAAAGAGTAAACAAAATTGGAGTACTGAACCCTGAGGCACACTATAGGTAACTTTAATTATGTTCTACGTTAATAATGAGTTGTAATAATGTAGCACATTTCCAAAGTTACATTCACCTTCTGGGGATGCATCTTCAATTGTCCTATCTGATTCTCATTAAAGCAGCTATAAACGTTCTTTGTGTGAAGTCTATAACAAGCAGCAGCCTTCTCTCAGACAGATAAACATGCAGCAGCAGAGTGTAAAATGTTTAAAAATAAGACTCACTCGGATGAGTCATGGAGAAAGGTTGAACACAGCTCATCTCTGCTCTTCCACCAGCTCACTGGAACACAGACATTCTGCTGTTCAGGCCAAGGCCTCCACTGACAACTTGACGTATCGTTGGAAGGCGCAGGCCTATGGCTTGTTTTTAAAATCAAATAACAGCTGTGGCTTTTTAAAACCATGATAATTATGATTGATGACTACCACATGTGTATTGTGTCGGCTGGTGCTATGATGTATTTTCAGCACAAATAAACTGCAGCAAAACAAATTACAATGGTCATGACAATTGCAGTTTAACAATTGCAGTTTGTGTTTTCATGTTATAGACAATTTTAATCTGTGTCTGTGTCTGTTTGGGTGCTGTCTGGCATTATATGGGCCAATCAATACAGATGACTGTGGTGTGTGTGTGAAGATGTCTGTTCATTTTCATTGATTTCATTGAACTTGCGAATGAGCAGTTTCTGACATGCTCTCGCCAGTTTACATGATTAATGTGGAGAATTGTAGCGGATTGGAGAATGACAAACAATTACTGGTGTATGTTTACATGAAATATAACAATTAATTTTGCTACACAACCAGCTAAATTATTTTAATGTATTATTATCTTTATCTTAAACTGTTGGTCGAACTTTTAGAGTTTAAAATAATTGTGTTCCAACAAAAAGCAAATACATTTTGTAATGTACTTTGAACCACCATATGCAAACACAACTGTCTGTGTCCATAGCAAACGAAAATAGAATTATGTCAATTGGACAAAAGTCTTAAGAATGAAGATGTTTCAGCACTCATCCAAGCAGCTTCTTTAGTCCCTCTGTCTGAAAACTGGTGAGTCACTGTCTTATATCTGTTTGAAACTAACACAAGCTAGTTGTTTACAGTCAGGAGTATCTGTTGGTGGTTAAGTCTTATCAACGACTCTAAGGTGTGAACTGTCACCTGAGTCTTATTTAGCATAATTGTTCATGCCCGCAATGGGTCATCTTAATCTTTTTAGCACGCTTTAGCCAGTTTTCTGTCAGCGGATCGGAAGAAGTTACTTGAATGAGTGCTGAAACATCTTTACTCTTAAATGTTTTGTCCAATTGACATCATTACATTTTCTTTGCTCTATGAACACAATTGTCATTTGATAGAAGTCGTTTTAACTTGATCAATTTGATAATTTTATCAAATTACGTACCCTGTGTTGTATTGCATGCATTTGCATGTCTTTGATAGAGGGCAGATTTATTGTAGAAAAAATGACGAAACTATCTAGAATACTGATCGTTTTATGCCCTGATTGATTGAGTGACCATAATTTAGCTCATTGTGTAGAGAGCAGAAGCATAAAGAAACCTTTAAAGACTTTGGCACAGCTCTTGTTTCTTCCTTATTAAACCACTTGTCCACTGCTTACTGACTGTGTTTGAAATTTCAACTGGAGCATGGCGCTACACAGTACATTAGTTTCAAGTCTATTTATCACATAAGTAGTGAAGTATGCTATCGATAGTGTGATCAAAGATGCTGTGTGTGGGGGGGTGAATTTCCCCCCTAGCTTCATTGTAACATGCTTGAGGCTGGAGGCTAGGTGGCCAAAGTTGATTATTTAGAACAGGAAAATATGTGGCCACATCAGATAGAATAAGATAATGTCCACAAGCACTTTGGTAGCAGTATGCCTGCTATGTACTTAGGAGGGTATAGGCCACCCATGTGAAACAGTCAACCTCAAAGTAATCTAACCAACAATCTTATTCAAATCCAGACTGATCCTACAAGAGATTTGACATTGTGTAGAAAACTGTGTCCAGAATATACATGCAGGTATTTTGGAAATGCTGCTTGGCAATAAATGAACACTGCGACAATGTCCAATGACCTTGAAAGAAACGTTTTATGACTTTCACTTTCACACATAAAACACTTACCCTGAGAACCTCCCAATTACACCTCCTTTCTCTTCCCTGGTTTTCTCACCCTTCCCTTACTCAGGTGGAGGCTCTTACCAAACAAGCACTCAATAATGGTGGTAATCTGTGCTCTTTGAAGGTGGCTTATCCGTAGGAACATTAGAGTAATGGATCTTTACTGCAGCAGCAGAGCTGTGCCCAGAGGCAGAAGTTATGCACTGGCAGAGAGGGCCACACCTCGGCCTGTTTTTGACTGTAACTATGACAGTTATGTCTTCAGTCGGAATCTGTGTCTGATCCACTCTGCTTAGATCTTTGAAACAGTTAAGGCGGCGATGAAAGAGCCACTTTTATTCCACACAATGGGAGCAGTAGTCAAAGCTTGGGTTTAAACAGGGCCTTAATGGCTGTGCTTTGTGTGAGGGGGGCTGAAACAGTGCGTTTGAATGTTGAGGGTGAGGTCTGAGTCTGTTTGCTCTTTTCTGTCTGAATAGATCAACGCTTTGGCATTCAGTTTCTGCTGCTCACACACAAGGTGCACACACACAAAAAGTCAGGAAGGAGGGCACAATGCTTTCCTCCCCTCCTCCTGCATCTAAAGATGTGTTTTTTTTCTCTCTGCCCCAGACTTCCTGGGAGGGGTACACGGCCTTTGTTTCCAAAGTCACTTGCTCATTATCTCTCTCATTCTCATTCACAAAGACTGGGGCCAAGGTAAGCAGTAGCACACAGCAGATAACATCAAAGATGGATATGTGTCTGTGTGTTGTGTTTTCCTGTTTTGCACTTTCCACTCAATGCGGTCAGAGAATGACAGCCGGATGTCTGGGTGGAGAGGGCAGCTGTTTTTCTGTGACCTCGTCATGGGAAGCATATCCATGCCCTATGTGTCTGTACCCTGGTATAACACACACGTGCATCTATGGATGCACACATCTATGAACGCTCTGCATCCTCCCACACACACCCTGTCATGAGACAGAGGGGCAGGGGTTAAAGGTCAAGCACTCTGCTAATGGAACAGGAAGTGTTGGAACAGTTGCTCTACACAACACGCAAATGCCTCAACATGTGGACTTTACTGACAGGCAGCTGCTGGGCAGCTCCAGGAAGAAGAGGCATCAACAGCTCAGACATATGCAGTACGACTGAGTCTCTGTTTGAAGCAAAGTCTATATTCCACTCACTGTGTGGAAGGGAATAGTTATTTCACCACTCACACATCCTGAATAGCCATCTTTTTCAGATTTCAGATTCTGAGGGGATTCTCACCGGTGGATACTAGAGTCTATGAAACCTGATGAGTGTTAGTGTCAGGCCCTATAATGACTTCATTTGGATGAATGGCAGAAACAGGAGGGCACTGATCAAATCTACTCCTCCTACACAGCGTCACCCAGACCTGAGATCAGTTCCTCTGGTTCAAATATTTCAGAATAACCCTGGATAACATCTAAAACGGAACCGAGCTGAGCATTTCATGAAATCTTAGCCCCATACGAGTGAGGACATGTTGCTGCTGTTGCTTTAAAGAAATTTAGTTTGGCCCTTTGCCATGCATGTAAAAAAATCCAGATTTCCTCTCTCGCACCAGATGTAAAGGAGACAGTGGTAGTATTTCCTCCAACTTCAGCTCTTTACAGCAGATGGAAAATACACCTGTGAGGAGTAGGCTGAGTAACAAGTCAAATAGTTACCACATGCTAGTGATCCAAATGCTATGTCTGCTTTTTAAATTCCTTTTGATATACTGTAGATTACCTTTACTATTCTCCGTCATAAGCAGAGAGGGCAAGGAAGTCCATGATTAATCCTTATCAAACTAACAATACTTCTTCTGGTATACAACTGTTCTTTCAGGAAAGAGCCCAGGTCTGAAAAAAATTCACGAGAGCAGTAAAATTGCAGTGCCATCTGACTGCTGCTAGCTCGCACACCCATTGTAATTTGTATTTCCGGCTAAACGGGGATTCCATTCATTTCAATATAGAACTAGATAAAAGTATTGCTGCTAAAATATTAAATAAAGGCTAAGATTTGAGTAAAATGTTTAATGTTCATGTGCACCAAGTAAACAATGGACTCTTTCTCTGGGTGGCTTGAAAATGACTTTGCAGTCTGTATAGAACTTATTTGCTGTTGAGAATGGCAACTCTATGCAAAACCATACAACATAATAATGGCAGTGCCTGTGACACCTTCCTGAATAAGATTAATATGGTTCAACTAGCTGTTGTGTTATAGACCAAATGCAGTCTGACATACACTTGCCAACTGAGCTATGGATTTGTTTTCACTACAGGAGTTTTTTCGAGGTGAGCGTTTGTGCCGGTTTTAGTTAGTTATTTATTTATTTTTACTTTCATGGATGCGATTGCAGCTGCTTTTCACAGCACGATCAATTCCCACAATATTTGGGACGCAAACTCAGACTCCATCTTGGACCTCTCCAGCTGCTTCGTGATGACTGGGCCCACTGGATGACCAGTCCAATCAAAGGGCCGCATTGTGGTTTGGCCGGAAACATGGCGACTCTGATGGACATAAATTGCCCATTTTTAGCAGAAATATGAACTATTTTATTATCAAAAATGTGCTTTTCTTTCAAATGAACTGATCCGATTTATCTGCTTGATCCACTGTTGGGACGCTTTACTCAATCGGTTTGAAGTATTCTTCTGATTTTCTTTCTTCTGTGTTTTCTGCCTTTTCCTGATGACTTTCAGCAAGGTAGAATTGATAATGTGTTAAACGTGTGAGTTGTCTGCACACATGGCTGTCATTTAAATTAAATCGCTTCTTTCTTCCCCTTTGCTACATTCTCTCACCAATAGTTTATTATTTAAACTAAATCCCTGCTAATACTACTCCTTCTCTCCCTGAGCTGCTTTGATGCTGCACAAATAGATCCTGGGGTATTAACCATCATTATACTTATTTATGAGTTTGTCTATGCCTGTTTTTATTTGCAATGCATTTCCCCATGTGTAAATGTGCACTGGGGTCTTTGTTATAGAAGGCATTAACTATCATTAGCCTTATACCAGTCATCACCTGCACACTGCCAGAACCAAAAGAGCCACTTTAGTGAGCAGGGCTGGCCCCAGATCAGACAGACAAGCAGACCGAGACAGAGAGATCCATGTCACGATGCAGTAATGAACTATGTCTTACACCACTGACTACCACCTTAGAAAGTATGTGGCTTTCAGTGGAATGACCATTGGACTAAACCAGGACTAACAACACATGTTACTATAGTAATGTTAATAGTTTAGAAATCATATTTAAACCAATTGTTTAGTACCAATAGTACTGTACCTGCTCCTCAGCTAATGTAAACTTTTAATTGAATGCCTTAATGAATTATGTATGTACATGTTTGTGAGAGAAGACAGTTGGAGACATTTGTCATACCACAAGCCCTGAGACTGGACAATGACTTCTCTGTGATGGAGAGGCAGAGGGCAATTGTGTCCGGATTCATGTGCACACACAAACATTCCCATGGATTCGGAAATGAGGGATGAATAGAAATCTGGGCCATGCATGCATTGTTCACTCAGTCACAAGCAGCCATTCACTTTCCACCACACATCACTGTGAAATGCATTCTTCTCTAGACCCTTCATCATAGATGGATCACGCAAAACATACATACGTTTTTGTTGGGTGTTAAGGAAAAAAAAGTGTTAATTATAAAACACATGCTCTTTATATGTGTGCCTGTGTGTGTGTGTGTGTGTGTGTGTGTATATATATGTATATATATAAAATATATATTTTTTTATACTATATATAAAATATGATATATATTTTGTATAATGTGTGTGTGTGTGTGTGTGTGTGTGTGTTAATCATATCTATAACTTATAACAAGACACAGTTGAGTACAACCATCATTCATTTCCATTCATAAGCACCAACTTTCCCACCATGCAACAGGCCGGACACACATACAAACAGCCCTGCATCATCAGTCTCCACCCTATTTGCCTCAAGATCTCATGTCATGATTGCTTTCTGCGGTTTTCTAAAGGACAGGATATAGAGCGGCTCAGCACACTATGGGCCTCTGTGTCTTCCCTGCCTCCTGCTCCTGAGGGAACAACTATTGTTCTCTTTGTGGCGCTCTCTACCTGCCTACCAGCCGTCTGTCCCCGGGCTACGTTTAAAAAGCCTCCAAGGTTATTTTCTGGAAACCACAAACCTCTGCTATATCCAAAGCGAAAAGGAGCTGAGCCTTTTTCCCCAACACCCTATGGCATAAATATCACTTTTGTGCATGGCGGAAGTGGCTTTTTGTGCAGGTGTCCATTGCAGGCCTCAGGAGAGTTTGGCATTGAGAGGAGGAATTGATGCTTTGAGGCAGGCACTTAAACGGAAGCTGTACTGTTTAATTGTAAAAATAAAATTTAAAAAAAGTGTGTGTGTATGTATGTATGTATGTATATACATATATATATATATATATATATATATATATATATATATATATATATATATATATATATATATATATATATAATATTGTATTATTTTACAATAATATATATATTTTAATATAAAATGTATATTATTTTTTCAACATTTAAATGTATTATTAAACACTATTCAACATTTAAATTGTATTATTAAACAGTGTTTTATTGTTCTAAATAAATAAATAATAGGATTTAGGATTACGCCAACAATAATCCTATTGCTTTTTTTTATCCTGAAAACACAATTAATTTACATTACATCTCTGTAATTTATATTGTCTCTTTTTGAACATTGTTATACTGGTTTCACACCTCTACATCACATCTTTGGATCCTTTGGGAGTTTTTAAGTTAAGTACTTTCATTGAACTCATGGTTATTTCTTTATCTATGTTGCAAGACATCAATCTCTTAACATTGTGTTGCTCCAATTTGTTAATAAAAGCATTCAAGACAGTTCCTCGTGTGTAATCAAAGTGTTCTGAAAGAGCCAGTCGCTTGTTAGGTTTCCAAGTAGTTTTGTACATTTAAAAACTGATTTGCTTTTGTGACTCGTTTCTAGGTCAGGTATGAATCTACTAAGGAAAATTATGTAGCTAAACGATGAGCTTACTGTCAGGCTGTGTTAAAAAATATAATTTTCATAATACGTATGTTGAGATCTGTAAGGTGCAGTGCCAGCTCAACTCGGGTTCAGTTGCTGACAGTTTTCTGGTTTAGGGCCAAAGAACCTCCCCTTCGCACACGTCTATGCTCCCCTTGAAAGTATTTTACACTTTGGCATTCACAACCTCCTGTACTTCTTTCTTCCCTCTGCCCTGAGCTACTGTAATTCCTTTTGGTTTTGAGATACCTTAACATTTACACATAACCAATTTCACACACCTGCTCCTTAGAGACATGCTCACTGCTTGAATTTGTATTGATTGCAAGGCTTAGGCTCCAGGTGAGATGAAAAACCAGGACCTCTAGAGGAGAGAGTTATGGGACAAGAGGCGGGGAGAGGTGGGACGGGGGGAGACTGTAGAACCATAGACGTCTGGAGCCAGGACATTGATGCAGGAGCTGATAACTGATACAGAGGACCCTGCTGATGATATTACAATGTTCCCCTTTTGTCATTTCCTTTTGCTCTCCGTCTCCTTCTCATCACTCTTTTTTGGAGATTTATTTTGCTCCTTCAGACATGATGTTTATAGTGTGACCCCGGACCACTCATGATAGGAATCATTCCATCAGCGTAATGGTTAAATGACACGCACGTGGCTGATATGCTGCCACTAAGATTGGATGGATCTAAAAAGAGTCTAGAGTAAACTTTTTCCCTGCAGTTTCAGATCATACCCTTATTTGCAATTTGTCAAACTGGTCTTCATCCCGTTTGCATTTTTCCCCCCGGTTCTTTCTCCTTGACTGCATTGGCTACAGAACAATTCCCCCGGCAGTCTGGGTGGTCTTTGCTCACACACATACGTACATACAGACACACACTCCTTAGTTTTCTTCTCTCTGGTAATGCGCTGGCATGTGAAGGCAGAGGCCAAAAACACTGTCAGAAATTCATTGCACTTACCGCTACCACAAGCATCACCTAATCGTGCCTCAGACCGGCCTCGCTCTGGCTCAGTGGTGATGCCTAAAGGAACTAAGTCAGGTGAAAACACCTGCCAACCGCCATCAGCTTCAAAGATTTGTATTGATTAAATACTCTATATGATCTTCTCTGTGTAAGAGCCAGGCCTGAATAAATGTAATAATAATAATGATAATGATAATGATAATGATAATGATAATGATAATGATAATAATAATAATAATAATAATAATAATAATAATAATAACAATAATAATAATGCAATCTACCAGAACACTTGGGCAGTTCATGACCAAGTATAGGCAAAGTATGTTTATTTAATTCTTCTACATTAAGATAACTTCTTAAATAAAAAAAATTCAGTAAAAAATGAATTCTTCATCACATCATCAGTTATTATATTTGTTTGTTGAATGCCTTGCTCAAAGTGTATTCCCAGGTTTTTTTACAGGAAAAGGGTACAGCTAACGTGATAAACAACACATTTACTCACCAAGAGCTTGGCAATGTAGTAGATCTAAAAACAGGAGCATTCTGTGCAATGATGCTTGAAGCTAAACATAAAAAGCATAAATCCTCCAATTGACTGTACTTTTGCTTTATGGGTGCAAACACATGGAGCCACATGCGCTCGCTCCCCTGGGCACTGTCTTTCCTCTCTAATCTGATATCAAAGCGAGGGCCTTTCAAAGCTTCTCACATGACAGCTCAGTTCATATGTTGCCCACGGAAACAATTATTGTCATAAATCTCGATGCACTGTTGAGTTGTTTTTAGCACCTACACCTTGTTTGAATTCCTTTGCAGAGTCAACCAATGGACCCACCTACAAGTGACGTACTCGAGTTGCACGGAATTAATTGTTGAAATTTACTTTTGAACTGATCACATACTGTTACATTTACTTCCTTTATGGATTTCAAATGTTATCACATTTTAGTGTTGACTAATTCAATAATAAACGTAACTGTTTTCCACACAAAGGCATGATTATTAGTCAACGAAACTGAACATTTATGTACTGTAATTGCAGCATTTGGGTCTATTGCTCTTTTCTTTCAGTCGAGTTTGTGACATCTTCCTTTGAAGCGCAAAGGTTCTTTTAACAAACCCAGATCTGGCAACAAAAGTGAGTGTGTCTTACATTGCCTGGATTGCCCTTTCGGCACTACAGCAATACAGTTCACTTTGAAAGGCTCTCAGATGACGGGGCTCAATGATGTCATATACTTTCACAGTTTTTAGTGGATGTGGATGCTTCCCAAGTAAATTCCTGTGACCTCCCCAGCCTACGGTCAGCTCTGAGGTTTATCCATGCTCAGCTGCACAGTGGGGCGTGCAGGACCATTCCACACATCCTGGTGGGACTGTAGACCTGCTCTCTGATGTTGTAACCTCTTACACTTCCAGCCCAAGGCATGAACTGGATCTGATGAAGTACAAGTCAATATGTGTTTATTCGGTTGATGTTTGATTTTTATCAGCAGCTCAAAGGAAAAAAATCTGCATTCATCTAATTTGTTTGCGGCATCTTTCACATTTTCCCTCTCCTGTGAGCATTCCCTGTTAGCGTGGGTGTGTGGTGGGTCGTCCAGTTTATTTATCTTATTCTAAATCAGACCTCAAACTCACTAATTCGTCCAGTTCCACTGTTAGGTAAAGAGGGGAAATGAACAATTACTCCTGTGTTTGTGACTGGAGCTGAGCAGTTAGGAGTGATTTAGATTTCCACTGAGGGACACCCAGATCGTCAGGGCTTTCAGTTTGAAAAACAAACTTCTGTCTATAATATAGTACTATTCTCTGCAATACTCAAAAATGACTTTAATATATAAATGTACATACTATTAAAATATATATTTGGATTTCCAATAATATGGTACAATGCCTGAATTTTCCCCAGAAAATTCTAAAAATCCTATAAAAATCTATTTAAGTATTTCTGGGGAAAATCAGGTTTTAAAACAGGACTTGATCAGGAACAGACTCCTGACTACCATCAGCATCAGCAACCACAAGCAACATACCATTGAATCACAGTTATTTAGTTGGTTAGATTAGTTTTGATACTAGATTTAGTTAATTATTTAGTACTTTTATAATATTTTTCAACCTAATAATCCTGGCAGCATGATCAGAGTTCTGCCACTGATGTGGATTTACCAGAGAGCAATAGTTTTTCTTTTTTCCTGGATCTGACTTCCATCACTTTGATATCACTTATCTTAAAGTCTCCTCATCTGTCCCCTGTGCCTTGTGCAGTCAAGCTTTGGAAAGACTGGCCCTGTTCCATAAAGGCCCAAGTCAAAACTCCACAGATGTCTTTTCTGCTTTTACAGATTTTTAGAATAATTTATGAATTGAACCATCATGGGTAAGCGGTGTACTCTTTGTGCTCCACGCCTAAATGAATGGAGATGGTTATGGCTCTCATGTAAAAACATATTACTATTATATTGTCAACATTTTTAATATATTAGTAATCTGTTACATTGATAATCATAATTGTGTCACTAAAGTATTAAACCTGGTTTTCTTATGACATACATTTATGCTAAGGAAATCAGGTTACTTTAGATACACAATCTCAGATACATTTTCCATGCTATCTCTTGTACTTATTGCGCAGTTGCGTAGTAGGACATAGTAACATTCAGAAAACTGTTCATTAAACCTCCTCCACTGGCCAGCTGTGCTCCTCTAGCCTCCACAGACTTCACAACACACACACACACACACACACACACATGCATGCATTAATGTATGGAATAGTAAACACAGGCACAAATGCACACAGCCTAATGCTGGTGCTCTCCAGTTGGTGCTCAGAAACCTGACACTCGGAGACATGGTCAGTCACTTCGCCCTAATGGTCAACACACATTTCCCATTTGGCCCTGTCTGTTTTTATCTACACTTGTGCTGCTGGCTCCTATACTCATTCATTCTAACTCCATTTGAAAAACAGACTCAACTCAACCAGCAAGAAGTATCCATTTTATGTTCTTGTATCAATGACAAATGGTTAGTCAAGATGTGCGGTGAAGAATTGAGTCGGTAACTTTCAAAATTAATAATCCAGCCAAAGTCTATGTCAAACAAAATCACTGCAGAAAAGTATGTCGTCGTCATGAATTAATTGTGGAGAAACATGTTTAGAATACTCAGTGTGTCAGCCCCAAGCCTAAATAAGGCATGAAACCTTTGCCAAATTAAGCGTGTTATTCCAATTTGAAGATTAGGAGCCAGGGATTTTTTTGTGAACTCATAGGTAAACATTTGTAAGGAAGGAAAAGGTATAAATATGAAAAAGACAAACAAAATATTAATCAATTAGCTGACTTTTAGAAGATAAAGCATTGCCTTGTGCATCACTTACAGGTATGTGGTTAGCGGGCTGAGGTTGGTTGGCACATCAGATAGTCCCAGCTCGGAGCAGTCCACCACGATGAAGATCCCATCCTCTTCACACTGACATGGAGAGGGGCACTCAGCTGCCACAGAGCTCTGTCTGTCCTGGATGAGTCCGAACCCCCATGCTCCAGGGTTGGACCCACAAACTTGTCTGGCCGCACAGAGGAGCAGGAGCACGGGCAGCATGTCTCGCTAAACACCTGGATGGTTACACCTAACACCTGGGTTCTCTCACAGCTGAACTCTGTAGAATGAGTAGACTTGTCCAACTTCGTTACAACCTACAAACTAAATATATATATTAAACTTAGCATCACAGTCTCTTTGTAGCCTTATTCTGATTTTACATTCACGGTCATAGTAAAACCACTTTTTGCCTTTCAGACTAAAACACAGTGAACATGTGCCTCTGTCTCGTTGTATATAAGTATTGCCCTCTCCGTCTCCCTCTCCTTACCTATTGTAGAAGGAGTGCATGTGTTGTGAATGAGCAGCCCTCATTGGTCCAGTTTGGGGATGGGATGGAGCATCTCTGTGGAGTGGGAGGGGCTCACGATCCTCTAACTTTTCACTCTCCACTCAGCCGGGCTTGTGTTCACAGTTCAGAGAGCTTGGAGAGGTAAATACAGAAGTAAGCAGGGAGATCATGGACAAACTGACATAATGGTTTGTTTGAAGATCATACATCTTATTGCCTTATTCTGCATTCAAGAAAAGTGTTGTTGTTATTTGGGAGTATACAGGGAGTATATACTTACATGTGGTGGCGGTCCAGACATGTTTTGCAAGCTCTCATTCCCTGTTAATATATAAGAGGCTCTGATTGTCAATGTAAATCTCTTGGAATGAGTCTATAGGAAAAATGACTTTGGCACCTCAACACCCAGGGGTCTGAAGGGGCAAATGCAGTGTCTTGAAAGTGGCACCTTCTCATGTTTCTGAGACTGGAATGTTGTGATCACATACAAGAAACTTACTTGGTCTTCCATGATGGCATAAACTGTCTGTTTATAAACCATCATATTCAATCATATTTTGAGCAAAATGTATGCATCTCAAATCTAACATATTATACAAATTCAGCCATAGGACTTTAGGCTACATGGGCTTTTCAAAGCCTGATTGAAATGTGGAGTTTTGTCAGGAAGTGCTTCCAGCCAAAAGTCTATGTGAAGTTACATGGAATAATGTGTAGTGAAGGGAGCACAGAAAAGTAAAGACATTCTTGACATCGGATGAATGAAATTTCATAAACTAAATACCAGACTCCTGCAGTATGCATACTGTGGTATGTTACACAACTAAGCTTTACATGCTGTGCACCTGTAAGTACAGGAAGTTACATAATCTTCTTCTGATGCAATCTGTAATCAGACGTTAGAATTAAAGAAAAAATAATTGGCTTGCCTTCAAAGCCGTGCTTTATTTTAGTTTGTGTGTCATATTTTATAAAGGACATTTTAAAGCACAGACTTTGACGCTATTGAGCAAATTAGCCACTATTTTACGTTTGAGAATTTTTTATTTCAATGCTGATACCATTCTGAAAAGTGGACAAATTAAGATAGTAATATGTAAACACAAACATACTAAGATTTGCTTCCATCTCAAGAAAGTTTACTTTTCAAAATGTATTCCATGCCTCCCAACTTTAGGAAGAACAGTCAGATGTCAACTTGCAAAAATATGATGTTATCTCGCTGTGTTAACTTGGACAGTTGAAATAAATGCATCCATTGTGGTTTGAAGTGCACTAAAACGTCTCTGGTTCCGTCCCTTGCCTGTGCCTATCCCTGATCTCTCTCTCCTTTATTCTCTGCAGGCTGAATAGTTTCTCATTAATTAATTAACATTCCTGTGCCACTGTGTTTTCAGAGGGCCCTTTGTTATGGCCCCACAAAACCTCTTTGAGATCTTTTCTAATAGTCTCTCTCCCTCTTTCCCTCTCGTTTTCTTTGCTCTTTTCTCTGCTGGAATATCTGTTATGCTTTGGCCTGTTGCATAAATCAGTGGTTTACTGTGACGCAGGTGCATTGTATGATTGTTGAATTTATAACTCAGTTGTGTGTCAGAATTACTTCTACTGTTATCTAAATACAGCAATGTTTTATAGGCACAGTTTTGGCTTGGTTTAGTCCTAATCTCTTAATGTAATTCTGGTTTAGGTATTTTATCTAAGACTGTAGTACCCAGGTGTACTCAAAAAGAACCTTCTTTAAACTCATATTTGTACATTAAATTGGCCAAGATTATGGTATAATAGGGTTTATTAAATATACATTTTTAAAAAGTACCATGGTCTGTGAAGTCCAACCCAATATTCGCATGCTACTGGCACTGAACCTTCAATATATTGTAAAGTTAAGGATAATATTTTTTTGTGTAACTTTTGATATTGCATTATCATGATTTGGCCAATGTTATTTCCCCATGTTGTTGTGCTCCATTTCAAACGGCACATTCGCATTGGCACGCATATACATTGACTAAATATGCCCTGGATACACCTGCAGACCGCTCCACTCCCTGTGCTCCTCCTCAGCTCTTGTTTTGCACTGCGCCCTGTCATTTTTTTTAAATGCTCTTTAATTGTCTGGCCCTGCAGCTCTATAACACACAGCACAGTAAAAGCCTTCACATCTCGTCTCATGTCTTTCTGTCTGTCTCCATGGCCGCTTTTCTTTTACTGTCTGATTTGAACATTTTGGTGCTATCATTGGTTTAATTGACCAATCAGTGCACCTTTATCGCACCAGTGTTATGCGTTGTTGTGTTTCCCACTTTGTAAAGTCAAATGGTCAGCACATCACTAGTTTCACTGCATAATGTGGACTTGTATGCAAAGTTGGAATGATGATTAATAACTCATGTTATTGCTTGGCAATAAATGTTTACAAATTCAATTTTACAAAATAAATTATAAATTGTTAATGTTGAATGACCATTATCTATCAAAACTATATTTATCCTGTTACAATTGACATTTTACCTTCGCAATTAATGTTGTGATTGTTTGAAAAATAGTCATGTAAACACTGGGCTTTGTAGTACTCCCAGTACTACTGACAACATATTGGCATGTAATTCAACATTGTGCTTGTATGAAGTACAAAATTCACAATTTGACAAGGGTTTACCACCAATTGAGTCTTATATGTTGGATAGACAGGCCTCTTATTTCAAAGTCTTTAAAGTAATTTCAAAATATGTAAATTGTAGAAAGCAAACGTTTGCTTTCAGCCAAACATCATTCAATGATTACGTAAGTTCATCATTCATTGTTTTAAGCTGTATTTTCTTTCCAATGAAGTGAATGGCTGCATCTTTGTATTTTTGTGCACACCCGATCTACACACAGTCTCCCTAAGATCAAAGCAGTGCCCCCTCACCTCGTCTCCCCCTGTGTGCAGTGCTGCTCTATGGGCTGTGAACACTATCCAAGCAACTGCAGCCTCCAAGACATAAAGACAAGAAGCCACCTGACACCTGAAGCCAACTCCAGAGCCTCAGTGGCTCTGCACACTCACCAAACTACCTGAATGCCCTACGGCAAGCTCATTGAGAGCGAGAGCTCCTATCCAAACACAAGTCAAGCTATGGTGTGAATCCAAACTGTGAGGATGAAAGGGCGGTAGATCAAGAAATATGTTGTTGTTGTTTTTAAGAAAATTAGATATAAGGCAAAAAGGTCAACACATATGGCCAACCAAATGTAGTGGATTGTCCATTTTTAGATATGAATTTGGGCCGTAGCTCTGAACACCATTATAATGCATCATTAATCTAATGTCTTGTTCAAAACGCCTCCAGTTTGTCTTAAAAACCTTACATAATTTTCCCACCCCCCCTACTTTGACTTTTTGTTGACATCTTTGGACTTACAGTGAATTTACCATGGAATAGGTAAGTGCAATTATGTCATGGTGCAGCTGAACTGAAACACAGGTAGTGCTCAGCGGAAGCCAGTGAGACGCCTTGGGTCTGGACTGGCGGCAACCAAGGTGTGTTCTGCGGCTTTTCATGTGAAACCACCTGAAAGCACCAACAAAAGCTGCTCCTCCTCCCCCTGGATCTCTTCCTCTGCACAGCTCACAGTACAAAGACCAGACAGAATGAAAGAGTGATGGAGGGGGTTAGGGTGTGGGAGAAGAGGGTGGAGGCGTCAGGGTAGAAGAGAGCAAAACATAAGGAAAAGTGGTTTGCTCATTAATTAAGACATTATGAGGCGCCAAGAGTCTTATAGGTTTATTTCACTGATGCTTGTGACTAGTGCAGTTATTTTGTGACTTTGACATGCATTATGAGTCTGTTCTGTCAAATTGAGATTGGTTTAAAGGTGCACAATGTAACTTTTCTAGTGGAGGGTTGACCACCTGCTCATCTCCATGGAAATGTTATTACCATTTCCAAAGTATTCCATTAGGATTATTTATCTTGCATTTATTCAGTTACAGGTGCTTTTATTGCTTGAAAAACAAGCCGCCTTATTGTTAGCGGGCTCGCCTCTCCATAGTAACTGTAACCTGTAACTTGGCCTGGTGATGTCACACAGTATAATGCAATATTGTACAGCAATAAAATAGTACAAATACAAAATTACTCAAGCCAATAGTAGCACAACAAACTTGAAGTGTGTGTTTAAAAATGTACTTTAGGAGTTAAAAGTAAAAGTAGCTCCAACAGATTTTTATAAGGAATTGCGCTTATTTTTGATCAACTCTAACAATTCCCATCAATTTCCTATTTGAATGAATTATATGTATAGATTTGTATTTGCTCAAAGTCAGGTTTGCCTTGAACTCAAAACCTTTCACAGGATGAAACCATGACCATACTAAAAAAAATTTACCCATCAAACATGAAAAGAACCTTTTTACTTTACAGTCCGGTTAAAAAATGCAGTAAAGTAGAAAATGCAGACACCTGTTCTCAGATGTAGAAGAGTGAAAAGTACACCGTACAAATAAGCCAAATTAATAAAGTACAGATATACAAACATTTTACAGTACAGTAAGCTGCTTTAACTTGTGTTACTTAGTTACTTTCCCCCACTGAAAATGTGCAAGATTGTTTACTCATGTCATTATACATGTTATGAACGCAAGTATTTGTAAATATGAGAGTAGCTCACACTATTGCGGGACTGTAGCCTTTGTACTCGTATATCACAGTACAAAGTTGAGTGATATACGAGGGTCAATTTGATGAAATGGGCTGCGCGGGGCAGACAGGTCTCCACGCGCAGAGACGCCCCAGTCCATCTGATGATGACGCCGTTCACAGGTCCTTGGGTCAAGTGAGAAGAACTAAGAATGACTATGAAAGAATTCAATGACTGTAGTACGCGCTACTCGTGGTAAAGACAAGAGGGTTTTAGCACATATTGTTGTGCTACGGTGCGTGATAGTATCTGCGTGCGTGCCAGTCCTCAGGAGAGTGACGTGGAATGTTAACAGTGACTGAAGTGCACTGTCTCCACACAAACACAACCTCAGTCGAGCAGAACTCTGATAGCTCTGTCTGGAGTCGCAACTCGTTCAAAACACTGGACATATTTTTGATTTCACACTCGCCCCTGCAGCATCACTCACGCGCAGTGGGCCCCCAGTGACAGGATTATAGATATTATCACCAAATGTAGCCGTCTGAGAGACTTGTGATTACTCAAGGCGTGATTATTATAATTACACTAACTCGTGTGATTATGGTGCATGTCTGAAGAGGTCTTCATTATGAAAGACAGACTGAGTTGGAAACGTGTATCTGTGGGTTTAGCGCCATCTTTAGACCAGATTTAGACTGCGATAGCCTATAATTCATGAAGCCGCCAGCAGATGGCGACAATGCCAATAAATGTATAGGCCCAATTCTAGATTTCCATCATGAACAATTCTAACAAATAATCCTTGTTATATGATAGTAAATTATTCTCTATAGAGTTTGAAATGTTACGTTTAAATATTACACAGGTGGTTTCAAGTTGTTTGTTTTTGCATCATTTAAACTTCTACATTTAAGTCAATGCCTAAGTGGATGCTATTTTTCATAATAATTGTTTCCCTGTGAAGATTATTTATTTCAATAATTTAGTACAACATCCCGTTTCAGTTTCGTATCCATCCAAGCTGTAGGTCAGTGCATTTCCACTTGCACTGATGTTTGGTTCTCCTTGATATGCAACAGGGGGAGAAAAGGAGAAGTGTAGAATTTTTAACATCCCTCAGACACTGGTGTAGTTTTCTGTGGAAAGAGGAACCACTCAAACCGGATACTTCTTACTTTAAACTAGCGAATGCTGACCGTGCTACTCTTCTGTAAGTAACTCCATGCCTGGACTCTCCTAAAGGTGCAAAATGTACAGAACTGAAGAAAAAAAAAACCCCACTGGATGTGATTTCCACTGTGAACTAGTCGTGAGAATCAGAAACGCTACGCTGTTACCTCTATTGTTGTTTGCCATCTTCATCCCATGAATATTGATATTCTGTGGTTACCATGTTAAATTCACAACTATTTTCTGGGTACTACTGGCATTTTGTTGCAACAAGTATTATCATTTTATTGTGTGCGAACCAAAGCTGAGAAATTGCTTCTCCTTCCTACTTGTGGCCATCTAACCCCTGAGTCCTGTAAAGAAACAGTTTGTGTACTCTGTTCCACAATATTCAATATGATTATTTCACTTTTTAAAATGTAATGTAGATATATTTTTATTGATCACCATATTCCTTTTTCTGGGCTGCAATTAATATTTGTAACATTAATAGTTCACACGTAAAATGGAATCTGATGCACAATTCAGTCCTGTCACTGGGCAAAGTCTATGCATGACCCATGACTATGATGAGCTTCAGCCACTATTGTCCAAAAACGGTGTAATAAAAGAAAGATGAATGATTATTCATTCATTCATTCATTTTCTACCGCTTGTTCCCGTTAGGGGTCGCGGGTGACTAGAGCCTATCCCAGTGCCTTTGGGCCTTAGGCGGGGTAACACCCAGTGGCCAACTCGTCGCAGATGAATGATTATCTTTGTGATATTCATATATTTTGATCAGTGTATATTTACATTTTTGTGTTCAGAAAGGGAAAGATCTGTATCACTTCTATGTTCTATCCAGTGAGAAAACACCACATATTATATAAGATGGAGTGGACACTGACAGTCTGTTTGAACAGTACATGCTGCTATTGTAAAGAGACAGAAGAGATAACAGTATTATTTGTGGAGTGATTAACATGGTTACTTCTATACTGCTGGTACAAATTTTGCATTGACTCAACATATGATTACTCTTTCTCCAAATTGCTGGGTTTCAGGTGACATCACAACATAATTGATTCATAATATTTAATGCAGATGGGGGCAGAGAACATTTTTGTTGATCATTTAGAAATGATCAACTTCAACATTCGTGAATATACCTGTTGGACATTTCTCAAGAAAGTACAATGTAATCAGTCTGAGTCTTGTCACAATGTAGAATCTGAAAACCATCAATTCAAGGATTTCAGCTTCCTTTTGTATTCACCATTTAGAAAGATTTTACCCATAGATGCCTTCACACTACATCAAAACTTTCTACAATTCCTATAAATCAATATGGAGCTGGAGGGCAGATCAGATGTTTATAGTGGAAATTGTTTATGGTTAATATCTGGGTCAATCCTCATGAAACAGAAACTGGCACAAACTTCTTCTACATCAGCATGAATCAACCCATTTTTCACAATAGCCTCAGAAAGTGGTGGCGCCATTTTTCAACCCCAAAGACGTGATTGTTGTCGATTGAAAGATATTTAAGTCATAAGAATAGTAGGGCAAGTTTGTGGTGGTAATCACTTACAAATAGTAGTAAGGTTTAACATTTACCGATCATATGTTTGGTCATGTTTTTCAAAAACAGTAAAGTTATACAGATCCATGCCCTTCATCTGATCAGTATATTAATGAACGTGAACACAACCTTTTGTATTTTTATTGAACAAAGGTGGAATCAAAGAAATAAACAGACTTCCTTGTGGGCACACACTACTCTTTACTGTATCTGTGTGTACATACGGCCCATAATCCAAAAAAGGGTCAAATGATCATTCTTATGTAATGGGCCAAACCAAAAATCAGATTCATCCTCATTTTTGGCCTTGTGTGCCTCTTATCTCCCCATAGTGCAGTGGCAGATGATTTATGCCCAGTCTTCTCTTTCTGTGTGGCAGCGATAAGGAGTGGGTTAACGCATCTGCCTGCTTTATGAGTGTTTATTGAGTGCAGATTGTACGACGGACACTGGAGGATGCAAACAATCCTTCGTGGGAATGCGCTGCCCCACCAGTTCCCAATCCCACCCCTTATCTCCTCAACATTCCCAAATGAGCCCAATGTATATGACCAGGACCAGTGCTTTTCAAACTGTGCAGGCCCAGCAGGATTCTTGCAACACAGAGCTTTTTTTTTTCTTTGTTCTGATTTTGTGTGTGTCTTGGTATATTTTGACATACCTGATGTAAGCCCACCGGTTTACAAGTTAGACCTGGTTTAATCTGGTTTTGACCCAGTAAAGTCCTTGTTTGTTGACGTTCATCCAGATCAGTGTATGAAAAAATATATAATAATACACTGATCACAATAATGATACACCAACCCAAATCTAGCTATGTGGACCATGTCCCACTGGAATGTGTCTATTTGATTTATCGACCATATGCTGCTTTTACTCTTGATTGGGACAAGAGAAGGGGTAATTTTCTATCCAAATGTGAAAAGCAGCAAACATTGTTTTGCATAACTGCACGTATCTATAACAGGGGCATGTCCAACGGCCTCCTCACCTGCCAGGCATGCTCAGGTGGATCTGCCCATGGTCAACATCAGAATAAAAACTGTGGGTACTCATTCAAATAAATTCTCTAAGTAAATATAATATACAGCCTGGAGCACTAATGTGCTTATAAGCTTTATAATAACTGTTCATCCCTGTATCCATAACATGCCTCAAACCATTTGGGGGTCTGGTTAAACACACATGAGCCGAACTGACCCTCTGCCGGCGCTGGGGATTTCCCACTAACTCGCCTGTGTACAGGTGATTTGCGTATGCTCCGTAATCTGAAGGGTTTGGCTATAACTGTAACTCACCACACCTGGATGCACACAGAAGCCTTACCCATCAGTGATTAATGGCACACTTATTAGGTCTGCTATGTAGTCCTCAGCTCACATCTAGTAATAACACAAACGTTCATTACAATAAACAACAAATGACTAGAAACCAGTTCAATGCATTCCAGTCTCAAACCATGATAAATATATTGGATATAAATGCATCTTTTAAAACATTCACTACAGGTGGAATTTAGCACTTGAGCTACAACCTGGTATGAAGCATCACTCCTGTTAAGGTTAAAGCATATTGTGTACTGTCCCTGTCTCAATAAAAATAAGAATAACAAACTAAATTGCACTTGCTGCACAGCTTTGTATATTACAGCTTTTAATAAACGCTCCTGGAAGTCTATTTGTTTACCATGTAATCAGAATTAGAAAAAGCTTTATTGACATTGTCCGTGAACAAAATTCTCTATATCTAACTTTATTTAAAAAAAAAAGAAAAAGAAAAAAAGTTAAATAAAAGGCATACATAAATAATGTATTAGGAATAAAATAAACTTGTGTAAATATAAATAAAGTTGTTCCCCCAGTTTATTTTTAGATGCACTGTCTATTTTTAGCCTCCGAATTCCCCTTTTGCTTAAAATAACAGATGTCATTCCTGGAACGCCAGGGGTTAAACTACTGTTGGCGCACCTCACGTGTCACCTGCTCCTGTGAGTCTTTAGAGCAGGGTCCAATGTCTTTGGCCTTATCACGCTGCAGGTGCACCAGCAGTGAGAGGAATCTTAACCGTCGCGCACTTCTCTGCAGCACACAGGGTTTTTCCAAACACGTTTATCAAGTCTGCACTATATCACTATATTCTGAATTAAATTGACACAGAGAGAGAGAGAGAGAGCGAGAGCGAGAGAGGGAGAGAGATAGGTGGGTCGGGCCACTCCTGTGCAGAGGTTTACAGTGATCTAGGGAGTTTTAGGGCTTTAAACAAGACAAGGCAAGTTTATTTGTAGAGCACAATTTGTACACAAAGTAATTCAAAGTGCTTTAAAGAACAAGAAAAGATGCATTAAATCACAATGCAAACAGATAAAAACATAAATAATCATTATAAAATTGACTCTAAAAGAGAATAGTGCCGTTTAATGCACAGCTTTCCATCTGATGCACAGCTAAACACAACTATTTTGAGCCTAGATTTGAGCAATGAACACATCTTCAGGAGGACAGTTCCAGATTTTTGTTCTGTAATGCTGATTCCCCAAAACAATGTTTAGTCCTGACGCTGAGCTCCATCACATAGGCACTTGGCCACAGAGAAACGTATTGCCTACACAGTGGAGGTTTTTGGGGCGGGCAAGGAGGGAAACCGCCCAGGGTAGAGATGTCGTCAGGTGTACTGGGCAACACAACGCTCATTCCAGATGTCACGCTTCAACAGCCCCTTTCCCTCCCAGTCTATTCATGGGTCCTGCCATCTTGAGGACGAAAGCCGCATTTTCACTGTGGGCTGTGTCAACAAGAACTCTTAAAACAAAGGATTTCGCTTCTGTAACTTCGCGAAAGACCCCGTTTGTTCAGAAATGTCTTACTGTGGTCAGGAGGGACCAATGGACTTACAGAAATCACTCTAGACTGAGGCTGCACTGTTAGTTTCAGGTAGTTAGCAGCTGGCTAACGCTAGTTTACATATTATTGTGTGGCTATCTATGGGTTTCAGTCATGTGATGTATTTGTTGTCGCCACCATGCTGAAGACCAGGGGTGAGCAGTTGTTTTTCCTCCGAGGGCCATACTGGAATCCAGGCGAGGGGCGGAGGGCCGGCCCGAGATCATTGGTGTAAAAAATTCTTATCATTATAAGCACTTTTCTGTAAAATACTGGCTACTGAATCTATTATTCATTCATCTCATGTCATCTTTATTAAGGACACAAGTGCTGACACATGTTACAGCGCCAAGACAGTTCAAATAAAAGAAACTAAGAGTAAAACACATATGATCCCTGGGGGGAGGAGGGCCGGATTAAAACAGGCCGAGGGCCTGATCCTGGGGCCACAAATGCCCAGGTGTGCTGAAGACGTTACACATGCTGTTGTTCTCTCCGCTGTTAGAAAGTCATGAAAAATTGGGCATAAAATAGAAAATGAAAAGAGTTGATACTTCAAGAAGACAAAAGCTCTGGGCTCTGATCCTTATCTACAGTCGGGAGTCGATGACAACGCTTAAACTAACGACTCATGATTCAACCAAGAACTGTCACTGAGCCTACACAAGCCAGGCTGCCGTTTGGCTGAGTGATAAATAATAGCCCCCTGTATTTATTTTCCTTTTAAGCCGATCCCCACCAATATTTCTTGCCTGTTAAAAGGTTCAATTTCTTGTCTAAAAAATTGCAATGTTTGATGTGAAGTCCTTTTTTTGTGAGTATACAGGTTCAGAGGCTCTGACTTGGCGTTTCCATATTTTTTATTTATCCCTTATTCACTTACCATCAACACAATTCAATATTTTTGCATCAATGTCTCAATTAAATGGTTTAGCCCTAATTTACACCTGAAATAGTCCTTGTGGTATTCTGAAACCCAAAACTTTTCTTTGGTGGTACTTGGTGTAAAAACTGTGGCATCTCAAACATCATCAAACATTACATTAAATGAGCTTATCATTAAATGTGCTTGTCATGCTGGTAATACATGTGTGACGTGATTGGCATAAGTTAAGAGTGACGTCGAATGCGGGAAGGTCTAATGTTTTACTGGTGCTCTGGTTCTTCCTCACTCAACTTGTTCTTGTAATCCAAATTCAAATAAACAACTAGACAAATGGCCTGCACAGAAAGGCAGACGTTTTATTAGATTATATTGTGGGTTAAATAAATATATCTTGTGCATCAAATCTTAGTGCTTGTGCATGTTCATCTTTTTGGAAAAAAAATGATATTAGTTCAGTTCACTTTTCGGAGTTTTTATAGATTTCTCTACAGTTTAGCAGTCAGATATGCACTGCAAAAATGGCATGCAAAATTCCTACTTCTGCCTTTACAGCAAACAAACAGTGCCTATCTGAGGCTCAATGCTATTGGAACACACTCCAGTCAACCACCAGCTCATTTTAACAAGCAAATTTGTCATAATTCATCGTCATACATTTATAGGAACATTTAAATCAAGCACTTGGCAAATAATAGAAGACATTTTTTGGTGTGAAAAAATGCAGACTCACCACTACGTAAAAGGGAAAATCCCCCATCAAGAACGTAAATAAAGATGTAAGAAAAAAAAAAAGAGGAACCAACTTCAGACACAAAACACTGCATGACTTAATGACGCAATCAAGAAGTCCTCGGTGATAAAATGATGCAAAGGAGGCAATAATGGCTCTGGATTTGTGCTTCCCACTTGTAAAAACGTTAGCATTGATTTAAAATGAGCCAGTTTAGGTGGGCTTTTATGTGAGCAATCTGTATTGTTTTGTATTATGTAAATGTCCATATCCCCAGTGATGAAATGGTGAGTGAGTGAATGAGTGAATGAATCAAGAATAGAATGAGGTCAGGCCAGTGCATTCCTGCTGTAATATCGGCCTCAAATTCTCTGGGGGGACACATCAAGCAGCCACATGTCATTAATATTCACTTCAAGGAGTTTTTTGTGGACTTTATTTAAACACATTATTTGAATACAATGTCAATAAATAGCTAAATATATATATAATTCAACACTGTTGCGTTTTGGCTTTATTTATTTTCATACAATTGTTATTTGTTTCTTTATAATAATTATTTGTCATGAATTAGAACTTAAGACAAAAACAATGCTGTAGTAAAAAGCTCCTCCCATTGTTGGTGTGGCTAAGAGAGAGGAGGAGATTGTGTTAGGGCTGCATATAAAAAGTGAGCCAGGTGCGTGGACCAACAGGTGAACTGGTCTTTTCACAACTCTGCTGCATTAAGGATTTAATACATCATATTAAAACGTTGGAGGAAGTAGGTAAACATTTTCCTCTTTCACAGTTACACATTTTGTTGTCGTAATGTTTTTGTTGCCATGTGCTTTCAGTGTTTTGTTTTTGCTTTTTTAATAGCAAATAATGTTACACTTTGTTTTAGTATGTATTTATTATTGTTTCCTATAGGTATCTTATTTTGACCGGTCTCTGATGTTGTCTGAGATGGAAATGGTGAGTTTATAGTATTTTTAAGTTTTTCAGTTAGCAATATGATGCATGCAAGGAGGGTGACTTTATCGTGCCTGAAAGCATAAACACTTGCATAAATTTGATAGTCAAAACATAATGTGCAGTTATCTTGCCTATTCTGGCTTCTCAATATTAAACAAATTATTTGTGCAGAGCATGTTATAAAAAAAGGTCCCTATTTGTTTATCTTTTAGCACACGGAATAATAAAATATATTTTGGAATAGGTACAGTAATACAAAAAGTAAAACGTCTTCACTATCATATGAGGGGATCATTTCAAGCATCTTTTTTGTGTTTGTATTGATGCGTAACATTTTCCAGGTATTGCAAAATAGGCACTCCTTGTTCTCATTCTCATCTCATTTTTGTTGTAGATACCCCGACTGTGTCATGTGCCAAGTGAGTCAATTCGAGGGGAGTGGGCAGCGGTGTCCTCGTCCTATCAGGAGGTAGATCTGGAGGTGATTGAGGAGTACCTCCAGGAGCACTCCCTGGAGGTCCAACCTTTCCACACAACCGCCTCACCTTCTGCTGCAGTGGGTCAGCACGCGCACACCCAGCACCTCCAGGGCACCAGGGTCATCGGTGAGTGCTCAGATAGTCCAGGGTCAAGGGATGGTGACTCTTCACTTTTTACATAAAGTACCAGCTATACAATAGAAATCACAGTGGAGATTGTAATATGTGACAGTAGATTTACAAACTATTGATCCAAGAGTTTTAAGAGATTACTTAGATATTATGCACCATGACAAGTAAAGTAAGATATATTTACAAAAACAACGTAATGACACAACAACCGTGCTTATTAGCGAGCTCTTTGTTATTTGGGTGATATATAGCTTGTGACATAGAAAAGCACAACTGTGAGTGCTATGAGTGATTTGTTTTATTGTTTTAATTCTCTACAGACTACAGTAAAAACAGCTGGTCTGGTCTGCATGCATTCGAGTGGCACTATGGACCTCAAACTCCAAACGAGAAGTATCCAGAGCAAGGCCACCCTACAACCAGGCTGAGCCCGCAGGAGAGCACCTGGGTGAGTGAAACAATATCACATGATACAATGTCCTCATAAGTGTGTGTTTGTTTTGAGGGGTGTCAAAGTGAACAAAAGATAAAAACTAAAAGAGTGGTATATTTCAACCTTTGAACTAAGTTTCTGTATACAAAATATAAAAAGTACATTATCTTTCCAGAGTCATGTTTTATATCCCTATGAGACGCCATATGAAGACTCTGATTCCCAGTCCAGCAGTTCCCAGTATCAGGAATACCCAGATTTTCCGTCTCCAACTTCAGACATAGAAGATGGGAAAAAGCTAGACTCAAATCTAGCTCCACTCTCAGGTACTGCTTTTAATTGCAAAAAAGCCAATGTGGTTCTACACCTGAGCACACAATGTGACCTTGTGTTTATTTACATCCTGTTTTTGGTTCAGGAAAGAGGAAAGAGCGCTTGTTCCAGTTCTTGTTTGAGATGTTGCAGACTCCGTCCATGCAGAGCTGTATTTGGTGGGTTCAGTCGTCCACGGGCACTTTCCAGTTCTCCTCCCAAAACAAGGAGCGTTTAGCACAGCTGTGGGGCCGGAGGAAAGGAAACCGCAAGACCATGACCTACCAGAAGATGGCGCGCGCGCTACGGAATTATTCCCGCACTGGGGAAATCCAGAAGGTGAAGAGGAAACTCACGTACAGATTTGATGAAAAGACACTGAAAGGGCTGCAGGCATCTACAAACGTCTAGAGACTTTAATATTACTCAAACTCTAAAGCAGAATTATAAGGAACAGTTCATCCATTAGCAATGAAACATTGATTTATATAAAACAATTTATCACCTGTTATTATTTCACTCTAGGCCTACTGTTAAATTATTGGTGAATACAAATTTAACAACTATTTATTAATGCTTGTTGTTAGAGAGTTATTCAAAGTGTCACAATGTCAGCCCATGCAAATGGCATTCAGAGTAAAATGACTGAATACTGAGTATTTGAAACACAAGTAAACATGAACTTTCTAGTGGAAAGTCGTAAAATATAATGGCTTCCAAGAGTTTGTAAATCAAAAACATCTACTTTGTAAGTAGACATGCTGTTAAAATAACATTTTATTGTTATCTTCTTGATTGCGTTCATATTTTTTTCATACATTTATTCTTTTTGTGTTTTCATACATTGAAATAAAATAGATAATTTTATCAGTAAACAATCTTTGATATGACTTTACATTATATAGCTTGTCCATATTGAAGCAGAAATGTGAGAAACACTATACAAGTCTGGTTGATCTGTAACTAACCCAATGCTCAATATGAGCATGTTTTGCATAATACTGTCATTTCATTTTCATGCAAAAATGTAGATATAGAGATAACAAACTCGACACAGGCCAAAATTAATCAATCAGATTTTATAATAACTGTATAGTTGTGTACTGCAAACATAGAGAGTGTATGTATAAAATAAATACATAATAATAATAATGATTTAAAAAAACAAACAAAAAAACATTTTATTGGGCAAAAACACAGAAAACAAGAATGGCAGCTACTACTGTGGGTTTGATTACACAGGGTTAACTTTACAGAGCTCTTGTGTGTTTGAGCTGTATTGAGGTGTGGCTTGATATGCGCTCCGTCCTTCATAATAAGTGTTTACAATATAAGTTTAGGTCATGTGTAAACAGAGACAAAAATAATTAGGTGATCAATCCAGACTGAGCTTTGCAATCTTTTGTAAAAACACTAGAGGGGGATCTACACCTACACTCTTAACTATCTCAAGCCCAGAAATGGCACTTTTCACAATTTCTAAAATATGTATTTTATTATTGTACAACAACAGTACAAACAGCATCATACATGGTATCAGTCAAATTTATTTCAAAGGAAAAGTAACTTTGAATTTGAGTGAGTTCGTCCGGGAAGGCAATAGACTGTATAGTTATCGCCTGAGCAGGGGGCAGACCCACCCACCAAACTATACAACCTACTACCTCACCCTGACAGAGCTCAAGTCCACCATCAAGAACATAAATGTGCTGACACTGTTTTTTACTAAACAGAGTGAAAGGTAGAGCGGGATGTGTCCGTCTGCAGATGACAGTGGGCGAGCGGCTGACTGAGCTGTCTCCTTGGGAAAGACAGTAGATTGTATAGTTATCTCAAAACGAGGTCAGAAAACCCCACAACTATTCAATCTACTACCTCAGCCCCCAGGACAGATTCATGTGGTCCTCATTGGTGCGATCCTCCAATACAGTATTACTGCAAAAAGAGACAGAAAAGGTATCACTTACATTGAACTGTGCATAACGTTTAAGAGACTGACCATGTCACAAGGCCACTCAAGTATTTCCTAGATGATGTTTGTGTTTAACAATCAAAAGGTAATTTTTAATGAACTACAATTTATTGTACATATTTTGTCCATCATATCAAGTAAATGTTGGCCAAGTAAGAAATATAAATAGTGCATTTATATATTTAGATCAAACGTAAATCTAGTTAAAATCTGCGGTTTTCATTAAGCTCTGAAATCAACTCTAAATAATCTCTAACTATTCTAAAACTATTGTGTATGTATTGGTGAATATTAATTATGTGTTTAGAAATCAAATAATTCACACCAATGTTCCTATTTTGTCAATAATCACTCTTTTGCCAAACCTTCCTCAAATTTGGAACAAAAATAAAAGGCCAAACTCCTAATTACCAAACTCCTAATAACATAATTTGTTATTAGTAACATCACTTCTGCCTTGAACCGTACAGGTATTTCATTCACTCATTACATTAAACAAAATCAAACACTATTAGAGGCCAATAGCTAATACAAACAGTGATGTGTGAAAGCCAAGTTCACAAGATTGCCGAGACTTGAATCTGTGCCACAAAATTTGCTTCGGTTTTTGCAAAATTATGATCTCATTCCAGTGGGTTATCCCGAAGTAGCTGCTCCTCTCTCTCACACACTACGGCTAACATGGCTACCACCAGCTGCCTCTAATTCAGTACGAGTCTGGGATTCTGCCTCCAAAACAAAATGAGGAAACAAAATGGCGTCGGGCACATCGGCCATTTTAGGTCTAAATTTCATTGTAAAAGTTGGCTTCACAGTTTCTTTTACAAGCTTGCTATCTCGTGAAGAAATACAGTCATTCTTGCCCAAAGTGTCAGAAAGTCGGGTAGTGCCAAGCAATGGGACACTGCCAAAGGGTCTGAGACACAGTCCTGTCTGGTCCTGAAAATGCACAAACCAAATCTTTGGTTTGTATTGCAGTATTGTAATGTGTAGGAAAACAGCACAAATTGTGAGGTTATTGGTGTCCAGAGGGCTTTGGTGATGGTGGTTGCTGTGTCACATTTCCTGTCAGCAGAGAAACATCAAAGTCTGTGTTTCTGGCAGTCAATGTTGCAGTTCATGCCAAAAATGTCCATTTGCAAAATACTTTTAATAAATATTTTGTGCATGCTTTCACAGTGTAATGTAAATATGGCAATGGGCCACTGAGTTAACAGTGTAGTGGCTAAAGGGTTAATGGGTGCCAGACTAATTGTCAGACCTGGGCCTCAGTTCGAAGGAGAGCGGTTTAGGAGTTACACATCTTGCATAAATTACCATACAGGCACAAACCTAGCGGACTGGCCCAGACTGGCCAATGGCTAGCATGCGGCAGACCCTGCTAGTCTTATTACCCACGTCCCAGACAGACAGAGGAGGGGGTTGTGTCCTGGCATGATGCCCGACTGCCAACATGTCAGTGACAAATCTACAAGCTGCAATTGACTGCCAACTAATGTGTCTGAGCTGTTTACAGAGGCCAGAGAGTGACAAAGTAACGCACAGAGAAGAAGCCAAAGAAACATTAAATAATTTGGGGTTGATTCAAAGCTAGATATGAGGGACTCTGAAAATATGACTACTCGAGCACAACTGTTGTGGAAACACAGAGGGCGAGCTAACTGTCATGAGATTTGTCTTGGCACGATTGTCTGTTATTGTGCACTGGTGGCACATGGCTCTCTGGGGCAAATCGCTGTCCACAGCTTCTCAAAACTGCATCAGCTCTGACTGACTTGTAGAAACTAAATTAACATGAGTTAATCCAATCGACATGGAAAGACAGCGACAGCGACTATGTAGTAAACACAGTTTTAGTGTGTGTCAAAATAAGACCTTGTCCTCTCCTGCCCTCTGATAAAGCTGCTATTCTGACCAACCAGGATACAGTTTTTCGGAGTCACTTCCGGGTAATTGTCATAGCTTCTGTAATGCATTTTCCAAAAATGTTATTTTTTTACAGTTCTTTTTGTAGAAGACCTAATTGATAACAAAATATATTAAGCCGTTTTTATAACTGACAAAAAAAGATGAAAGTACTAATAGAAATTTAAGATAACCTTCATTCCATGAAAACAATACACACTGTTGCAGCGTGCAGCGGGGTTCTTTACTCCTTAGCCCCATGTGTAATATGCAAATCACATAAACATACAAGTTAATTAACAAATCCCTGAACACACGGCACGTTTTGCAGCCAACACAACTCTCTTCACAAGCCGATTTTCAGAGGAAACACAGGCAGGGAAATACCTATTGGTCTGCCTGGTCCCTGCTCCCTCTGTGAGACAGGATGAATGTTTGGCACAGAGATGGTGGAGGGGGCACCAGACGAACGCTTTGTGCCAAGAAACGGCCAGTGTCTGAGTACCAGGCTGAATTTCAATGAGGAAGGAGGAGGTGTTGGTAATGGTGGGCAAATGAGGAGAAGTCAGGAGCTTGGGTTGGCAGAGTTACCTACACACAATTCTGTACAGTGATGTCAAAACATGCAAAACTAAAGAATAAACTGGACACATAGAATTCACACACCTGCTTTTCCAAGGAATGCTGTACCTAAACATTAACAGCGGCACAAAGTGAGCTTGTTGTGTTTCTCACTGGCACGTTGCCAGCTCTCATGTTTTGTATATCCTCATTAAACATGTAAAAAGATGCGCAGATCAGGTTCGGTAAAGGACGTATAGTAACCAGTAAAAACAAATGAGGCTGACCTGCCTCTAAGCCATGTAAAATGTACCGCACGAAAATAGGGCTGCAACTAACGATTATTTTAGTAGTTGACTAGTCAGCAATTTTTGGGGGGAATAGACAACTAGTTTGCGATTATTTCTGTTGTACATTGAGATTTTATAAAATATATGTTTATCCAAATAAAGATTGAAGTATGGACTGAACGGTTCTAGAACACAAGTGACATTTTGATTTAATTATGCCATTGTCTTTGATATAAAAACTATAGTCCAGCCGTATAGTCCAGTTAACGATTATGGCTCTCAAAATTTCTTTATCGTGGACTAAGAGTAAGAATGGTATTTTTTATTTTTATTTTTTTAAGAATCACATAATTACTGGTAAAAATTCGGAATGAGTAGGGTTTGTAAGCACTTAGCAAGCACACTAGTCACAGGCTGAAGATTAGATTGCAGTCAAAGTGTCTACAAAATCCCCTCATAATAGTTATAGCTCAAAAATTAGATTCAGTAGCCTTTAATATTTAACACTTTTTAATGTAAGGTGTTGAGAAGATGTATGGTTACTATGGTTTCAGTCATTTTGATGGCTCAGATGCTTGGCCTGACAGGTTTCTACACACCCACGTAATACAGCATTCAGCAGTGCACTCTGAAAATGCACCAAGCATGCACACATAGACCAGGGTATTTATTCTGATTAGTACATGTAAACAAATGTATATAAGAGTGCAAAGTGGTGCACGTGTCAGGACCAGCAGCTGCAGCTTCCTGCATGAAAAGACAAGCTTCCTGTTTCTCTTCTGCAAACCACAGCCGGTCAGCCAAGATATCAACCAATCACCAGCCACAATATCAACCAATCAGCCCGGTTTAACCTGACTGCCTGTAGGAGGAAAACTCAGAAACATTATGAGGCAACATGATAAGTTCATCTGAGGATAGGTCAGGGGCGGGGACAGCACTCTGTAACTCCTACCACTCTATTTGTCTCTACTGCTCTTGTTCCCTGCTTTTGCCCAGCAAATGTATTCTTTAAAGATTACCAGTAAACACGTCTAGTTGCTACACAATGCATGTTTAAAGTTTTCAGGTTTTAATGAAGAACTTCTTGTTCATGCCACAAATGCCTTTAATGAAAGTGATTGGGGTGAGCTATGACAAGTATGCTCCTAATTTGTAGGGGGTATGTTGAGAGGGTCTATCCTCGTTCACTGCTTATTAAACACGTGGCACAAAGGCGCCATCTTAACGCCAAGCCTTATTTAGACTTAAACTATTTACTGTAAGATATCTACTTGCCTTCCGTGTATAGACACAGACATTAAGGCAGGGTTGCATTTTATATTCACATTATGTCAGATTAACCACTAACTTTAAATATTTATATCTTACAGCACTCACACATTTCTTGAATGTCTATTTTGGTAAAGTTAAAACTACTTTACATTTCCGTTTCAACTTCCTCTAAAACATTACCCTGTTTACAGTATCCTGTGGCCTATATAGCCCTGTAGTGTCAAGAGAAGCTATGCAGATGCAACCTTTCGACAGGCTATCTGTTGATGGTAGAAAGATAAACCTCATGCACAACACATTTCTGCAACAAACACTGAAAAAGTCTGCATAAAACATAGCATTGAATGATCATGAACATGGATGAAAAGATGTGTCTTGATCATGGTGTGTGGGCACTGGGCACTGAACAGCCTCTCGATTCTCACACCAACTAATTGTACTGCATTAGTTATGCACAATTCTGGCCTTTTGGTGAAGGATAGAGAACATGACTTTTTTTGTTCTTATTGTGATGACACAAAGCTACACCTGTTCATAAAAAAACCTTTGAAAGTTTGAGAAGCCCTGCGCAAGAGCCAAGAGCAGAGGAAAGCTGTTTTGGGACGACACAGAGAAAGCCTTGGTGAGAATATGGTCAGCATGGAGTCGAGTCTTTCTGAGCTCCAGAAAAGTTTCACCTACTATAATATCGAGCCAAAATGGCGACAAGCGTAGTGCGGCGTGGCAGTTGGCGATGGAAGGCACGCTCAAAAGTAATACGAGCAACACAAACATTAAAGAAAAGGCCCAGACTAAAAGAGCAATAAGAGGGTAAAGCAGTGGCGTAGATGGGAAGAGTTGTCGCAGTAGCTATAAGAAAGGCCAAATACCTGGAGCCTGTAGGCTACATGAGCGGCGGGCTGGGCTGCAGGACTGGAGCAGAAGAGGGCCGTGATGGCGGGAAGAAGGAAAAAGAGAGGAATAGAGCACACCCTCTGAGAACTACACCCCTTTCCCACAATCCCCTCCTCCTGGCGTGAGTGCGTCTGTCCGTACGGGTGACACAGGGACGTCTGCTCAAGCACAAGCTCCCACAAGTTTGAACTACAATAAGACAGAGCTCATATTCACTTACAATAGACCCGCAGTTGTTTCAAATACACCAAAAGACAAACGCGAAACCGGCTGGTAGGCAGTGGATAATACAAAACACAGGAGTTCGCCAGTCTTCGGATGGCCCTAAGCTCTGCCCTGTGTGCTGTTTGCCTTGCTATGCCTGCCCACTCTGGCATCACTGCCAAGAGGGAAAAGAGAAATAGGAGGGAAGGAGGGCAGATACACAGAAAGAGGAAGGGAGGGACATGCTGCTGTGAGAGAGACATGGAGAGAGAAGAGTGAGGTGGACTTACCGAAACAGAGTTCAGGAAAAAAGTGTCTGCACAAAAACAGAAGACACACGCTTTCAGCTGAGGCTAGTGTGACACAAAACAGCTGGGAACTCAGCGAAGCTGTCTCTTAATCATCGAACATCCAAAACGCACCTCTCCCTTCCTGTTGCACTGTACTTACACTATCCTGCAGCCACACAGACGGCGCGACAGAGCATCAGCACTTCTGCCACATTGTTCCATCCCACGGCACTGTGCGCCATTTGGGCTGTTAAATTCAACTCTCACAGCTGCCCGAGGAGCTCTGCGAGACTTACTGTCTTTCTGATATCTTTATTGTCCCCGATTGTCTCCGCATGTCGGTCAAATCACCCCCTCTCTCTCTTAATTTTAGCCCTCCTTAGTGGGAGGAGCTGGTGGAACTTTAGGTAAATGAATAAATGAGCAAGTCGGTTGGATTTTTTTACTTTTTTCATCTGTTTTGGCATTGTTCCCAGGTCTTCCTTTGCTTACTCGCAGCCACAGGCTGATATTTGGACAGAGCGACCAGTCGCCTTTAGATGACCTCAATCACTGGACAAAATAACTCCATCTGTTCGAATAGAAGGGACTGCCCCCAAAGTTTTGATATCCACCAATGATCGAATATTTTATTGTCAACTGTATCCCTAGCTGAGTGACCAATCAGAGTGCATTTTGAAGCTGACGTGAATTTGAAAATGTACTGTACACGTCTCATTCACAGTGAATCCATGGCCCACTTTGTGTTTTTTCTATTTTTCTTTCTGTTTTAGAGACCTGTAAATCATGACTACAACATATATATTTGAAGAGATCTATTTGTCAAGCTTTAGGCATCAATCACTCACCACATGAACAGAGCAAACCACAAATCTCCATCTTCGCTTTTATACTCCCCAAGTCTTTTTCTGGAAAATGGGACAAAAGGACAAACATTTCTTTTCTACTGTACAATACAGTGCAAACAATCCGGTTTCTCCCATAGCAGCTCAGATTCAGCGAGCAGGTTGGACAGCCCCTTGCACCTTACGTCACGTCTCCTTTGTTGTTTATGAATTTATTTCTCTCCTCAGCTGAACTCTATGAACCCAGAGTCCCTCTCACCCTCCCTCCCTGTCCCTTCAGTGCTGTGTGTGCTAGTCTTACCCCCTACCAGTGAAGGCGGCAAATACTGTATACAGAAAAGACTAGAGACAGACAGACAGAAAGAGGAGGGAGAGTTACAAACTTTAGGGTTCAGATGTCTTTCTTACATTCGCGTTTATCCTGTGATCGTGCTGCCTCTGGCTCTTCTTCCTGCTTGCCTTGTAAAAGTTTCAGCTGCACAGTGGTCCGGCCTCTTTTGGCAGCCGTCCAGCTCTTGACTCTGGTCCCTCACAAGAAAGAAAAGAGGGAGGACAAATATAGTCTGCGCTGTACAGTACAGAGTTTGAGAAAGTGTACTTGAGAAGGATGATAGGAAAACATGTAAAATACAGATAATATGTTTAATATTGCTTTTATATATACTAAGCAATACTGCTTTGCGAGTATACTTTAACATTAAATTACAGCATAAACGTTATCCACAAAGCTGAAAAGGTTTGGCCTCTAAATTGGAATAACATATATTAACCTCTTCTCAAAAAATATCCCAAATTAGTTTAGCCTGAAATGGGCAACACTGCAGAAAAGGACCTTATAAGGAACAAAGGAAATGTAAGAGAATATCAAGTGTTCTTATTAGGCTGTAATATGTTTGCTAAAATAGCAATAAAGTAATTTATAGGCTATTTTATTTTCACATGTATAGGAGATATTTGTTTAAGAATTATGTAAACTACAGCAACTATTAATCCTGATAATCTGATGGGGATATAATGCTCTGTAGAGTCTGACAGCTGACTCTGACAACAATATTTTGGAGATCACACTCTGGTCACGCCAGGACTCACTGGTTTCAATGAAGTCAGTACACAGTTCCCATTATAAGTGATTCAGAGCTCATAGTCTACTTGACAATTTAAAACTGTTGTTTATCGGCGACTCTTGTTAAACATTACTGCACATGATCAATGTTGGTCATTTTGTATTTGTTAAAAAAAGTTGTTAACGTAGCTAAAACAATTATAACCTATATGTTTTTATTGTTAAATAATGTGTTTCAACATTTGTCCGATCACATTATAGGCCTGGCCTAAAAATAAAAGTGAAGGTCTTTAAGCTTCTTGCAGAAACTCATTTTTCATAGGCTATAGCCGTTTTGAATTGGCTTTTTGTCTAGCAAAATCCTCCCTTATTTTTCATGAATTTTTACCCAGTCTCAGAGAGACAACATTTGTTCTAATTAACTGCAGTTTTGTCGAGGTAAACTTACCTGGATAAACCTTTTGCTGAATGAATTTATATTGCCCTAGTCGCTCTATTGAAATAGATCTGATCTTGGATGTATTATTTCATGAATTGTAAATTTCATGAATTGTTATGAGGACATAGGCTCGAATGTAGAGTCAGGTGGTCTGGTCTGTACCACAGACTGTAGAAGGAGGCCTGAACGCCCGTTTTAGTGGCATTGCTCCATCTAGTGTTAAAACAGTGCAGGTGTAGGAATTAATGGTCAGCTAAAGAAAGGAAGAAAGCGATAATTTAATAGATCCATGGAAGGAAGGAAGGAAGGGAGGAAGGAAGGAAGGAAGGAAGGAAGAAAAACAAGATCAAAAGGCTTCATTGTCAAAAGTTGGGGTTAAGGGACTTGAAGGAGCCATTAGGCCAACGCCTCAAAGATCTTCTCTTATTGGCCTTATTGGCAATGACTGGCCTCTAGTGGTAACAGATCATGATAGTCAAAAGTGGTTGGACCAGTTTTAGGTTTACAACTCTAAAGCCTTCGATTTTTTTGGCCTGTTACATGTCCTGACCCCGTGGGGCCACCCGTCACATTAAGTTATTCGGTTGATACTGAATCCGTATCTATTCCCCTATTCTGTGTGTGCCTTCGTGATAAAGTCACACTTACTATTACTCCTTATTCCTGGAATATGTGGCCTATGATGTCGTAGTGTAAGACATTAAATGGAGACGGAACCCTGCTCATTTTGGAAATGTTTATACAATAGTGGTCCCTAATATTACATATTGTAATACAAATATAACTCATCATCTTTGTTAACTGTGGCAACTATATATTGTTTTATTTCCCTTGTAAAGACGTAAAATCACACAGTCCCTCTTTCTGGGAGGAGTTTATGTTTGAGAGTAAAAAAACTGCTTGTACGTGTTGGACGCCCCGCCTCTGTGCGTTTTCCTACGCGCGCAGATTTCATACCAAAGTCATACATGGCATTCCGCGTTTTGTACTAAACAACACTACTTTTGCAAACAAAACAGTGTGTTTTCCAACAAAGCTGTTGCTCCAGACCCGGAGAGAGGAGCTGCAGATCGGGCCCAGCGCAGGTGAGGAGCTCCTCAAACTTCTTTGTTGTGCACAAAGTTTCACGCTGCAGCTGCTGCGCTTTGTATGCGCCTGAAGTTTTGGGATTTTTCACATATTTGTCATTTCTCCGCTGCCGCTTCGCTGAATCAGAGTTTTGTGCCTTTCACGTGAAGATCTCGCAGCTTTACTAGCCACCACATGGTTTTATTGGTTTGGATTAATCGTTTCAAACTAAGTTAGGAGTTTGTTGAGGTGTTGTGAGCTAGCATGCTAACACTAGCCGCGCTAGCTCTTCTTCTCCTGAACTTTATAACATGTAGAGATCTCGTTAAGAAACCAATTCTCACCAGACCAAATGCCTGTTAATGTTGCCCCTGATCTAGTTTGACTAAACTTCGCAAGTTGTGTCCAATCCATGTTTTGCTCCTCACTTTAGTCTTCGCTCTTTCTTGTCTTTTGGCACAGTTTTTTTCTTTTTTTACTTTAGGCCCTTGGTCAGTGATGAAGAGAAACTTGAATGTGCTCAAATGTACACACTGTCAGACCTATAATGTTATAATCACACGTGTTTCTGGTGGATAAGTGACCATTGATGGCTGGAAGTGCTGTGATGAAATCTGGCGTAGTTAATGATAGAGTCCTCAGATTTCCCATTGGAGCAGAAAAGAGCCTGTGATGTCCGTGTTTGCTTAGCTCATGGCTTTATTTAGCCCAGTGCTCTTCTGGCACTGACCTTTTGGCAACTGAGAGCTATATTGAAACCACCGGAGCTGAGCAGGTCAGTCTGCAGTTTATAATATATCAAACAGACAGAGGGAACAAGGTTTATGGTGAGCTTTGACTCACAGTCGAGGTGCAACATCTACTTCATCAATATCCTCTTTAAATGGTTCTAATATGCTTAAGGAGCCAGGCTGTTTCATGTATTATTTGGCAATTGACACATACAAATGACCAGGGGGTAAGTTAATATTGAAGTATTTGTAAGACACAGTCATCATACATGTTTACCAGTCCTTATTTATATAGAAAGATTAAAACGACTCCATGTTACTTGGGATCGGCGAAATTGACAAAACATTTTTTTTTTAGTATCCCAATAACGATAGTCAGACAATATTATGTGAGTCAAACAGAAACGTGGCACAAATATCACCGTATACCCTTATTTGAACCTTATTACAACATAACTTTTAAAATGTATTTCTCAGCTCTTACTGGATTATTCAAAACTGAAACATCATGATCTAAATTATCAATATTGTCGACCTCTGTGTGTAACTTTCTGGAGGTGGAAAGTCGCCTGCTTCATTTAATTGGAAATGGAACTAATGATCATTTTACTAATCGATGAGTGTAGCAATGATTCTATCAGTTAATAGATTAGTTGTTTCGATTGCAAAAAAGATTTTTACTTAATTTGACCAGATGAAGTTGAAGTGACGCGTTTGAGGATCCTGGTTGAGCACTTATGGACTAAAGAGTGAAATTTTCATGGAATTGTGGCTCAATACGGCTCATGGCATGTTTTGGAACTCATGGATAGACCAGGATCTTCGGTAACTAAATTAGGCAACGTTTATTTCAATAATCAATCAACTGCGATTAATCAATGAACTGGCTGCAGCCCTAGTTAAAACCATACTTCGGAACATTCTTCATGGAGATGGATACGTTTCATGTCATATTGTGGTAACAACATTTCCATGGAAACCAGCAGAGAAGACTCCTGAAGGAGGTTGTCTTGGCAAAAGGCCTCCACATAAAAACATCATCAGGGTCAGGGATGAGCTGATACTGATAATAATAAACCACACATTTATGTTAAGTTATAGTAAAGTTCACCAATTAAATGTTCACTTTTGTAAAAAATAAAGCATTGTGATATAAACCCATTTCTGACATGATTGTGTAAACGTACATACGTCTTTTTTTTTTTTTTTTTCTATAGCCTAATTGGCCTTCCCTTTTTATATTTTTACTCTTGAGTCTGTTTAAAAAGACAAGTCTGATGCACCGAGGACAAACTGGGAAACAAACGACACTCAGACTGGGGCAGTGCATTACAATATCAGTGCAACATTTTCAATATTGGTCCAATATCTGGGGAAAGTTCTAATATCTAATCAGGAAAAATGCTGTTAATGCCAATGATTAAGGCAATATTGTGCAATTGGTCAATATATAGCCCGAAAAATAAACCTAAATGCAAAGAACTTGTTTTTAAATCTGGCTGTTTTAGTCACATTTATTTTGTCTTTCAGAAAGTTACATTTTGTAAAGTTGGTCACAAACATGAAATATAATTACATGTTAGACCGTGGTAATAAAAGACAATTCAAGATTTCACTGTTGTTTGGTCACAGGCTCAATAATCGTGAATAATCGTTAAATTTAACTTGTGTGTGAATAGTAATGCCTTTTTTTTATTTTATACTATAGTAATTTCAAATTGTTTCTTAATGCATGCCCTTTGGATTGAATATATGTTGTTTTTATTATTGATCAGTGTTTTATGTTTATGTTTATGATGTTTTTCCCCACAATAATCGAAACACCGAAATGTTGATATTTTAACGTCCCTAGTGGTAGGTTACTATTAGATTTTCTCCAGTAGTTTGTGATTCTTATTTGAGCCTAAAGGATTATTTCAGTTCAGCCGCAGAAACATTTTCCATATGCTTCCGAGAGAGGTGGGCGAGTTGCTTTGAAGATGTACAGATCTTTCTGTAAATGAGAACGTTCAGAAGTATTTAAAAACTTGTGGTACAGTATTATTGTATGTCATTTTACATCTGTGTGATGCTGATACTTAAACAGGCTCTTTACAGGGCAATTTTTTTGCACATTTACTGATGGACTTCATCAGCGTAGGCCGAATCCCCCTAAAACATTGTATTCTTTTTTTTGTCATTATTAGGGATGTCAAGATTAAAATCTTTAGTGTAACCATTATTGTGAGAATAAACATTGCAATTTTATGGTTTATTAACATCATGACCAAAACGACAACAATTTTCTTCGTTTCCTTAATGCATTACAGCTCCTCAATGTCTGACCTGCTTTTTGAAATCAAACTTTCTGAATGATTAAGTAAGACATAAACAGCAAACTAAAAAAGCACTTTGAGGAAAGTGTGAGCAGAAAAGACTTAAACTCGTCACATTTCTTTTAATTACACTAAAAATACTTAAATTGGTTTGAAAATTGACACTTCAAATTTAATAAAACAAAAAAATATTTTTTCTTCTAAAATGTCATGATTATAATTATTGTAGTCTTTACAAATTTTATTGTGACCTAAATAATCAGGTTTATCAATCGACCTAATAATCTTGACATCCTAGTCATTTCATTCCACTCTGCTTGGTAGGATGTATTAAAAAAAGGGAAGATCTGTGACGACTGTGGTTTCAACCACTACACTCTGGAAAACATTACACACCAGGCCACCTCCGTGTTGTGAACGTTATAGAATTGACTAGCTCAACAATAACTATAAAAGAATGTGTAATTTAGAGATGGCTACTGGGAGTTTTTCAAACAAACGACCAAATGCCACTAAATGGATATTAATAATCTCTGTTTGAGTCAGGGTTTGGCCTCTCAAACTTGGATCCACCGTCTTTGTTGACCATGGCTGCTGTCTTCCATAAATTTACAAGCCGTGCATGTTTAGCCATTCTGCTTGCGGGGTCTTCAACCTTAAATACCAGTATGCTATTAATATCCGCAGTGGTCTTGGAGGCTATAAACACATACAGATAAATGTGATCTCGCACTTAGTGGACCCTGGAGACATTTGTATTCACCGAAATCTGTCACAGTTCCTGGCAGCTGTTGAGTTAATCCTGGACCTGCCCATCCGTCATTATCTGTCAGGAACAGCACAAGTCAAGGCACACTTTAGCTGTTTGTTTTCATTCAGAGGAATCATGCTTTTTGCTTCGTTAGATTTTTTTTTAACCATTTGAGATTAAATGGTTAAATCTCAACCAATATAATATATATATTTATATAATATATATATATATTATATATATTTATATATATATATATATATATATATATATATATATATATATATATATATATATATATATATATATATATATATATATTATATATATATTATATATATAATATATATAAAGTGCAAGTGTATATATGTGTATATACGTACATTTTAGCACAAAGCCTATTCTCTCAGGACATGGCATGTTTTGGAGTTTGTATACAGTAGTAGATAACTATTATTTGATTTCCAATCTAGTTGATTTTTTTTATCATTGATTAGTTGCGATTATTCATTCAATCAAACCCATTGTAGCCCTAGAAAGTAAGACTAGTAGACTATTATTTTCTTAAACGTCTATGTCTTGCAGTGGTTTTATGGCATCTCTTCTACCTCAGTCAGGGGTACCATGATGAACCTCCTGCCTCCTAAAGCGGGGCAAGAGTACTTGATCATTCTTATCACACATCAAATCTCAAATGCACGTTAAGCAGACCACTGATCAAAACCTTTCACGCTGAATTACTTGCAATAGAATACTAAAATGAGCACCACGTTCCTGTTTGCAGGGTTGTTTTGAGTAGAGCCGTCATCATTGCGTCGGAGTGGAGTTTTGCCGTGGCAGCCCTGATGGGGCACAGGAGGACAGTCCCAATGGCGAGGGGCTGGGGGACGGGGCAGACCGCGGCTTGGACGGGGACCCTGAGGGAGTGTGGAGTCCAGACATCGAGCAGAGCTTTCAAGAGGCTCTGGCCATTTACCCTCCCTGTGGTCGCAGGAAGATCATCCTGTCGGACGAGGGCAAGATGTATGGTAAGAAACAATGCCACGTGCCAACCAATAAATGTGAAAAATGTTGTCCGTAAACTTTTAGTCATTTACTTCAGATCAAAACGCACAATATGAATGACAACTGGGTTACTCTGAATGAAAACCAAAAGGTTGAAACCACCACAGCCCAAATAAGTGTTCCCTCGCTATAACGCACTTCACCTTTCTCTGGCTCGCTGTTTTGCGGATCATTTTTTAATGCTTATTATTTTTATTTTTTTTATTTTTTTTTTACAGCGCATTGTTTTCTGCGTCCTGATTGGCAAAGGGACTGTAGACTATTGTCAATCAATCTCCTCTGTACCGTGTCTCTTGTACAGTTGCTACAGAATGCGTTCAGCTTGCCAAATTTATCACTGGCAGTGTGATTGAAATGCTGTATGTTTGTACGTTTTCTCTAACCCACAATGTCGACGAAACGTTCTGCACCGACAAAAGTGTATAAAGTGTGTAGTGGCGGGTTTTGCAATATTAAAACATTCATAATAATTGTTAAAAAAAAATAATGCTGACTACTTTGCGGAGTTGGCTTGGAATCAGAATCAGAAAGGGGTTTATTGCCATTGTCAATGAACAAACTTCACAGGCATAGGAACTTGTCTCTGCATGAAGGTGCAACACAAAACACTGAGCAATAATAAAACAACATATATTCAATCATACAAAAGGGCATGCATTTAAGGGAACAATTTAAAATTACTATAGTATAAAATAAAAATAAAAATAGGCATTTTCTATGTACACAAGTTTACAGTTAAGTTTAAAGTTGTAGTGCAGAAAGTGTAGTTAAAGTGGCAGTGGCAGGTGTTTAGAAGTGTTCATGAGTCCAACGGCAGAGGGAAAGAAACTATTCTTGTGGCGGGAGGTTCTGGTCCAGATGGACAGTAGCCTCCTGCCTCAGGGGAGTGGTTCAAATAGACCATGTCCAGGGTGAGAAGGGTCAGCTGTGATCTGACCTGCTCGTCCCAGAGCCCTGGAGACGTACAGGTCCTGCAGAGATGGAAGTCTGCAGCCGATCACCTTCTCAGCAGAGCGCACAATGCGCTGTAGACTCTGTTTGTCCCTGGCTGTGGCTCCAGCGTACCAACACGGTGATGGAGGAGGTGAGGATGGACTCAATGATGGCCGTGTAGAAACTGCACCATCATCTGCACTGGCAGCTTGGCTTTCCTCAGCTGCCGCAGGAAGTACATCCTCTGCTGGGCCTTCTTGATGAGGGAGCTGATGGAGGGCTCCCACTTGAGGTCCTGGGTGATGGTGGTGCCCAGGAAGCGGAAGGAGTCCACGGTGGTGATGGGGGAGTCTGTCATGACGAGGGGGGGCTGGGGGGCTGTGGCTTTCCTGAAGTCCACGATCATCTCCACTGTCTTCTGGGCGTTGAATTCCAGGTTGTTACCGCTGCACCAGGACACCAGCCGGTCCACCTCCCTCCTGTAGACAGACTCATCCCCGTCCGAGATGAGCCAGATGAGGGTGGTGTCGTCCGCAAACTTGATCAGTTTTAACGGAGTCGTGGTCTGGAGGTGCAGCAGTTTGTGTACAGGGAGAAGAGCAGAGGAGAAAGTACACAGCCCTGTGGAGCTCCTGTGCTGATAGTCCGAGTGTCTGAGACATTGTTCCCCAGCCGCACCACTGCCTCCGATCCTTCAGGAAGTCAGTGATCCACCTGCAGGTGGAGTCAGGCACGTTGAGCTGGGAGAGCTTGTCCTGGAGCAGAGCAGGGAGGATGGTGTTGAAAGCAGAGCTGAAGTCCACAAACAGGATCCTGGCGTAGGTTCCCGGGGAGTCCAGATGCTGCAGGAGGATGAAGTGGAGTGCCAGGTTGATGGCGTCGTCTACAGACCTGTTGGCTCTGTAGGCGAACTGCAGGGGGTCCAGCAGGGAGGAGGTGAAGGACTTGAGGTGGGGCAAGACCAGACGTTCAAATGACTTCATGACTACAGACGTCAGCGCCACAGGCCTGTAGTCATTAAGTCCAGTGGATCCAGGGCTTCTTGGGGACAGGGACAATGATGGCAGACTTGAAGGCAGGCTGGGACATGGCATGACCCCAGGGAGGTGTTAAAAATGTCTGTGAAGATGGGGGTTAACTCTCCTGCGCAAGGTTGTGCAGGTTATTCTTAGAACGTAACTCCGGCGATAAACGAGGGACCACGGTATTTGAAAAGTCTTACTTCAATGTGCTATTCCAGTGCTAAAAAGCATAAACGCACACATTTTCTCCCTACACACTATGGGTGTTGTTATATACAACTTTTTAGAGGTGTGAAAAAACATCATCATTTTGGTGCCGCAAACGTATAGCGCAGTCTTAGACACATCTTCCTTTTCATTTTTTGATTTGTGTGATGTACGACCCAATTTACCGGGTACCTTCTGTCCGATTTATTAAGAAACGCAATAGTTATGAAGCCTACACACATTGTACTTGCACATACATGTGTGCTTTTACAGCTAATGGAGATCAAAATAAATACAAACATAATCTGATTTACACACCTATTGATAATATACCCCATGATGGTCCTCATTTTGACATTTTGTTGTGACTTGTACATTCCGTAGTGGGCATTTCACTGCAACTGTGTTGACCCCATGCAAAAGAAAGGAAAAACAATGTTTATTTGTGGAAGTTTGTGGCTGTACTCAAAATATTGATATAGGAATATATCGTTATGGACTTCTTGGCAATACGAGTATCGATACAGGGCTGTATCCCAATACGTTTAATAACACTAATTTATTATAAATTGTGGAATGAGATATATTTTTTCCTCTGTTATCTAGGGGCCTGTTCTACAAAGCTAGATGAACTTATCCTGGATAAGTTTTCTCTTACCTGGATAGACATGCATGAGCGCACCCTGGGTGTTCTGAGTGAAGCTGGTCAGAGCAGGGTCAGCGGACCCTTACTTACGTCTGTTCCAAGCAGCGCATTAACACAGTCTAATACAAATGTGAACAATTACATTTTAGTCTTTCCTTTTGCAATGGCATGTATTTAATGTAATACTGCGTTCATAAATAATGGGTATATTCTACATAAACTAAATGTATTTAAATTAGGGTCCCAGTTTTGAGCCCTGTGTCTCATGTCCCAGCAGATGTGTCCAAAACCATTGATTTGTCCCAGTTTTATACAAGACCAGTACCAGTTTGTAACAGTTTTTTGACCAAACAGTACAGAGGGGAATATATAGTTGTTTCTTTAGCCAAAATCTGGTTTTAGAATGACCAAAACCAAAAAGATGCACTCAGTTCCACTGAGTCTCTTATATACTGACTCACAAGTGAGCAGTGAGAGAGGTGTGAATGAGCCGAGTGCATAAAAAATGTATTTAATTAATAATCGTATTTTATCCCAACCCGGGTGCGTCCCAGTTTTTAAATCTGGTCACCCGAATTTAATTATCATTCCTCTTCAGAAGTCAGTGAGCATAGATATGACACGTCGTTGCTTATGCATTTCTACATTCCTCCCACGGGGCCGTTTCTGTCTCGGCTCCTCGCTCAGCTGGATTCTCATCTCTGATTGGCCAAAGAGTCGTCGTCTTCTCTTATTCTGGAATTTAACCTGGTCCGGAGCCGGCTATGAGTTCATAGAGATCTAACCTGATAGAAAGTGATCTTGCTTTGTAGTGCACTCCAGGTTTACCCCCAAAGTGACCTCGCAGACCCAGCTTCATAGTGTAGGCTTCAGGTAGTGGTGTAGGGTGTATACTGTGATTTTTGTTGTTTTTTGTTGTGATGTTTTATGCATTTATTTTTTGCACGGATTACAAGATTAGTGAAACTGTAGCCTGATTTCTTACTAAGCTCGAAAAGTAACATCAAAAAGTTAGAATGAATTTTAGATTTACAGTAGGCTTTCATTGTGCAGATCATTGCACAGTGTGGTTTATAGTCACTGACCTTCCTGAGTTCTTCTTCCCCACTCCTGCAGCCCCTGGGCCACTCGCAGGCATGGGCCACTCGCAGGCATGGGCCACTCGCAGGCATGGGCCACTCGCAGGCATGGGCCACTCGCAGGCATGGGCCACTCGCAGGCATGGGCCACTCGCAGGCCTGGGCCTCTCGCTGCCCTGGGCCACTCGCAGGCCTGGGCCACTCGCAGGCCTGGGCCACTCGCAGGCCTGGGCCACTCGCAGGCTTTGCACTAGGCTTGTTTAAGCAGAGCAAGGCGGCTTGGGCAAGGCGGTGCAGTCAGTGAAAAGCAACTGCTGCTGCGACTTCATGGACTACAAAGTCCAAATGCATGATGGAAAATGCAGTGCTGTGTAACACGTGAGGAGACACCGCACTGACAGCTGATTGGACCTGATCTGTTTTGATCAGAAATGTGACGCCCTTCAGTTCTGCACTGGTCTTCCTCCTCTCTCTTCATCTCTTCTGTCTTCTTTTATATCATCAGATGGTCTAAATGAGACTGAAAAGGTGCAGGCTGTTGTAAAATACAGACAGCATAATTAATATATCATCTTGATGTGCTTAAAGTCATTTCCACCATAGATCAAGATCAAGCTTAAACTTTATTGTTAGCACATTGTTTTTTGCTCTGGTGATGTGTGTGTCAGTTTTCATTAGTTTTATGCAGCGCCACTCTTCAAAGAAACACAAGATCTGTCCTCTTCCCGTGACGCTGCGTGATCTGAGGCCGCCTCTGTTCTCAGGCTCGTGGAGTGTTCAAGTTGACTCCGGGCTGGTTCCTCTGCTTCCGCCGACAATCCAGCTGGAGATTTCGCTGCTTAAACAAGCCTATTCTCAACTGAGAGGCAGAATACGCAGGGTGCAAACCTTTTTTCGTGTGACGGCTGAACTTATGCTTTTCTTTGTAGGTCAGTTTAACTTCGCGGCTCATGCTTCTGTGCGCCGGCTGCGTTGACTCGTCTAGTTTCATTCACTATTTTGCACTTTCCTTCTCGAATATCAGGCAGATGGTCGTCAAATAAACATAATTTTGTAGCGTGTTTTTGTACCAGTTTTTCAACTTGAAACACATTGAAAAAGAAGTTACGACAGGGAAAGGAGGAGTGATGTAAAGTTTTTGCAGGTCTCGACACAGAAAGAAAGCGCACAAGTGCCTGACTGGGGGTCCTAACTGTTGGGCATCAGTGATTAGTTTGCAGTGGGTACTTAAATTCAGGTGCACCTCTAGTGGGTATATGGCGTACCTGCGTGTGGTGTATATTACACCTCTGGCTTCTGGCCATTAAGGCTAAAGCTGCTCAGTTATTATTCATAAATCAAAACTTCTGATATTGATATATTTGTATACAGCACAATAAAAAGATATGTTACTGTATCATGAAGATCTTGGCAATACCTTGTTCTGTGTTTTTGTGTTAAAATAACAATAAATAAACAACAGGAATGAATACTGCTAATGCAGTGAATAGTTCTGTTTTTGTTTTTTTTATCTATTAATACACTCATAAGCTTTAATATTTAGTATTACTATTGTAACATGAACACTTCGTTATGACGTTTCAGGCCTTGCAGCCTAAACTAGGACAGTTGAAATGGAGCGGTCGTCTCAGTGGGGTCTGTGTTACATGTCACTACCATGAGCTCACCCAGTGTGTGGTTTCAGACATATACTCTCAAATTAGAATAACCATCAGACGGATAAGCTCAGGGTGACAGACGAACAAAGACAGCCTGTGTGCCCTCCATGATCTACTGTACCAATATGTCTCCCAAGTATTTTTAGATTTTAGAAGGGCGTGCCTTGTAATTGTACTGTAGTCAAGTCGATCCACAATTAAGAGTGCAACATAAACTAAGAATGTATGGATTCTGCCTCTAGAAGATTTTCTTGATCAAAAGACTATACGCAATGTTTGTTGGTGTATTATAATTATGAAATATACAACCAGTACTGAACGTTTATATTATATTTTTTACATATAAATTGCCTTCATGTATTAACAAATTGTAAAGAGTAGTATTAATCCTCAATCAAGTGTATTGGGCTGTAGTCAACTAAAGACCAAATATATGATCCAAACTGCACTCTCAAGCTACGGATCTCATGCAAAAATAACTGTAAAGAAAGGAACACGTAAACATGGTGTTCAGGATAAACTCCCAGTACAATAATTGGTCGACTAATAAACCATGGACGGATTAATCGACTAAGTGACCAAAGACTTGCGGTCCTACTAGCGAGTGTATAATTTGGGTATACCGGTAGTTCCTGCCTCCTGACACTGAGATGTAAAACACCTTTAACATGTCATAGCTGGTTGTGTACGATAGAGTATTTTTGTCCTGTTATGGGAATGGGTGATTTTTCTGAGTCAGCTGATTCTCTGGAGTTACGGGAAGACCGAATTCCCAAAAATTCAAAGAGCTGCGCTGACTCACCCTTTTATGGCCCACAGCCGCATCACATGGATTTCCTGCATTTAACAAAGAAGGCTGAATGAAACAAAAGGGAGAGTCCATTACAGGGACTCTTAGAGGGGTGTCCAAACTTTTCACTGAGGGCCGCGTTATCACGTATACGGAGCGAAGGGCCATGGATTACATAAAAATGTACTGAATGTAATTTCGCTGAGCCACCACACCAATAATAAAGCTTAGAACATTAATTTTAGGTATGCATAACATCAGCATATTTGTTATTTTTTTCCCCAATTAAAAAAGTGCCACTTTTGGTTATGCAGGCCAATTTAGCCAGAGGCCTGAAGGCCAGCAAAAAAAAGGTCTAAGGGCTGCATTTGGCACTCGGACCACAGTTTGGACACCCCTGCTGTAACTTGTCTAATGCCAAAGGAGTGAGATGGGAGTTTTTCTCTTCTTTGAAACTTCCTGACTCTTTGCTCGTCCAGTGTGGGTGGGATCTGTGGGAGGGATCTGTGGGAGGGATCTGTGGGAGGGATCTGTGGGAGGGATCTGTGGGAGGCTGAGCGCAAGGAGCTGACTGAACAGTTTTGGTCCTCATGGCAACCACAGTTTTGTTTTGCCTTTTTATGTTCTCCCACAACTCCCTTTTGATGTGAGGACAAAATGATATCCATTACTTGCAGTTTTATACATTTATAATGCGTCTAATCTAATGGGGTATAGTGCTAATGGGGTAAACGTGCCTTCACAGGCACTAATTGCATCAGCATTATGTAACTGCTTGTTGTCAAAAGGTTGTATTCGAACTCGAATACAAAGTACTACTTGAAGGGAGAAAAATAAAACTGTCAGTTCTCAGCAAACTCTATATTTCTCTCTTCTACAGCTTCTTCAAAGCAAAAATAGACTCTCCAACCTTTTTTTTTTTTATGTTGCACATATGTGTTCACCTCTCAGCCTCAACCATTTGCCAAAAGTCTACCCCTGCTCTTTCCATTTTTCCCCCTACAGCGGTCGTGTGTGCGTGTGTCCTAAGTGTACCTTTTCATATTTTTTAATATTAGTCTTAATATTTTCACTTGTTCTTCATTGCAGGACGCAATGAGCTGATAGCTCGGTATATCAAGCTACGGACAGGAAAGACGCGCACACGCAAACAGGTAGGCATACTTTTTTCTCTAACGTTTTCCTGGTATATAATGACATGACAAGCTCCCACTTAACCACTCTTTTACACATGAACTACTTTGAGATGTGGTAAAAAGGTCAATTTGCAACAGGCTCTTAATTCTAACAGCTATGACCAAGAATCCTATTACAGTATCTTGTGAAACAATTTTTCATCTCACTCGGACCATGAAAAGATAGACCAATAAGAGGAGTCTGATGAAAAGTAGACCTTGTTTTGAGCTTAAAACCGCATTGAACAGAAAACACCTTAAGATTGGCAGGTAGTCTCAGGGTCCTGTCACAATCACCCACTCTTAGTACATTCTGTGTATTACATTGAGTTGCACATCACAAGAGGGTTGTTTAGCTTTGTTTAACCCTGTGTATTCTGTGATCTAACCCTGGTCAATTAGGTGTCTAGTCACATTCAGGTTCTGGCGCGTAAGAGAGTTCGAGAATACCAGACCAGCATCAAGGTGGGTGCTCACTCTGTCCACTGCTTCTGTAGTCACCTCTCCTTTTTCTTTTTCTTCTCTTCTCCCTGTCCTCTCCTCGCTCCTGTCGGTCTTCAGGTTTCTAGTCACCTGCAAGTCTTGGCCAAGAGAAAGTCTCGTGAAATTCAGTCCAAGCTCAAGGTACTTGTTTAGGACGTATTGGCCCCTGAACCGTGGAACAGAATTATAGATGCTTTTGACAAAGCTTGTGACACGTGTGGCTTTTTGGTTGGGTGATATACAACAGGGGTTCCCAAAATCTTCAGGCCGGGACCTCCAAAATAAATGTGCAACTGATTAAAATTGCTGTCTGAGACCATTTCAAGTTGCATAATATTTAAACCCAGTTTTAATTTGGGTTTATTTGAGTGGCTTTACCAAATTTCACAAAAAAAAAAAAATTCTAATTAAAAAAAAAAATCCAACAATTTTAAAATGACATCTTCTAAGTTATCTCATGACCCCCAGCTCATGCTTCCTGACCCCCACTTTGGGAACCACTGATCTACAAGACCGCATAATAAATATTATAACATATAATGCCTGTGTTTTAGATATTTTCAATAATTTGCCTCGTTTGTTTTTTAGCCTCGATCCATGGTTTTCTGAGTTTGTTGAACAGTTGGAGCCCTGGGGCCTCATTTATAAAGCCCGGTACACGCAAAACGAAGCCGAAAATGTGTACGCATTTTTTCACGCAAGGAGTGTGATCTATTAAAAAAATACTTGATGTGAAAATGTGTGGACTTCCATGCAAAGTTTGGGCAGAGGGGGGGAGGGGCAGCGACACACATGGCAGTTTGGTCATGCACGAGCACCACTCGTATAATATTAATGTTCCAAGTCTTATTAAAGGTGTGGAGGCTCATTGAAACTATGTCAAATGCAACATTTCAAATTCTTAACTTCATTGTTGGGTTGTCTGTGGCCCTCTGCTCCTTTATAGATTTTAAAACGTGGCCCCGGTGAAAAAAGTTGTGACACTCCTGGTTTAGATTGATCACTTTGCGCAGAGGGGATTATTACGCAGGGCAGTGTAGGCTACAGTCTGATCTGCGCACAGTCTGCACAATCAGGCCCATATTATGACAGATTACTAATAGAAAGGAGAAGTCTTGTTTCCATTGACCATCAAATTGCGCGCGGGTCTCGAGTTTTTTTTCCTCCATTGTTTTAAATATGCTGCTACAGGCTGTGCCCGCCGATTAGTGTTTCCACCTCCATCTCGGAGAATTTCCTCTTTTTCCGTCTGTAGCACCCATCAGTCAGACTCACGAATATGATAAATATGGTGATTTGCATAGCCATATATTATATATTAGCGTGGGCCCAGGGCAGAAACTTCTGAGGAATTGCTGCGCCAATTTGGAGGAGGGAAGTGCGTACAGGTGTGCTGCGCAGGTTTTTATGAATCGCTGTGAAATTTTACGTTGTGGTGCGCAGGCTTTCAAGCACAATTAGACGCACTCTTTTATAAATGAGGCCCCTGGTGTTGAGTATGAATGCATGGCTATAATTTAAGTTTTGTAAGAAGTAGAACTAATTTGCATGGAAGTATCATACTTCCCATATATTTACAAATTTTAGTCGTGTGCAAACCAAAACCTCTTACTACTTTTCAATCTTTAAATGTACCTTCCTCTCCTTTTTACCTTTCTTCTAATGTTATTATTTGCAAAGCATTTGATGTATCATGTAAAAAAATAGAAAAAATAATTACATTTATTGTAGCCCTATCAAATGAAACATTTTATACGCTATGTCTATATGACCCAATTTTAACATACGTTTTAATCATAGCTGCTTTGTGTTGTCAATTACATCTTGGGTTTTGGCACCTCAGATTGTACTTACAGTAATTGAATAAATCTGTCTCCTTTGCTGTAGGCAATGAACTTGGTAAGTTTTGGTTCTCTGCAGTTTTTGCTTCAGGCTTTGTGTTTGGCCTCATACTGCTGCTAGTCCCACTGGAGTCGGCCTGCCTGAGCTCTGCTCACCACACTTGACTTTGAGTTGCTTAGTTAAAATAAGGTGATGGCTCTGGTTAGCTGTATAGTTTTCTAGCTTGGTGCATCCCTGCTTTGGCATTCCCTTTACATCTGCTTTGCCCCTATTTTACTTTTGTAGTTAATAAATGTGTAAATTGGCTGGCTTTTGGCAAATGGACTTTAATCTGATTGTATTGGACTATATTTCTGAACGTTGTTATATTGTGTTACTTTTCTCTGTTTCTTCACACAGGACCAGGCCTCCAAAGACAAGGCACTGCAGACAGTAGCCAACCTGTCATCCGCTCAAATAGTTTCTGCTAGTGTCATGAAACCCCAGACTCCTTTCTCTCCACCAGTCAGAGTGAGGCACACTCAAAATGTCGTTTTTGACTTCATATTTAAGCATCCTTACTGATTTGTGTGTCCTTTTTTCAGTTTTGGCCCAGCCCAATGCCAGGACAGGCTGGACACTCTCAGGAGTGAGTACCTGAAACCAGATATATTTGTCTGACATGACCTGTAGCCATCATGTCGCCATTGCAGTTTGCTTCTTTCAAACTCAAATGCTAACAATACCTGTCTGTAGTCATAATGTTATGCTTATTCAGTATGTTCTGTTACGTGTGTGACTATAAAATGTGAACTCTTTTCATGCTGGTTTCTTTACTTGCAGTATTAAGCCTTTTGCACAGCCCCCGTACACAACACTAGCAGCTCCTGTCCCAACACCCATCAGTAAGTGTGAGTGTACAAACCTCTCTTGTGAGTCATTCTGTTATTGAGACATTGGAAGAGTTTAACTGTCCTTAATGTTTTGCAGGTTACGAGCCCCTGCCCCCTCCTCGGCCTGCAGCTATAGCAGCCCCTGTTTGGCAAGATCGCACCATCGCTTCGGCGAAGCTCAGGCTACTCGAGTATTCCGCATTCATGGAGACCCAGAGAGAGAGGGAGACGGTTAGATTAACGAAGAGAAAAAATAGCCTCACAATTATGTAAAGTCCATGTTTTGCTTCATATTAAAAATATTCTTTTTATAGTTCAAACATCTGTTTGTGCACATTGGCCCTACAAACCCTGGCTACAATGACCCAGTGTTGGAGTCCATAGATATAAGACAGATCTATGACAAGTTTTCTGAAAAAAAGGGAGGACTGAAGGAACTCTATGAAAAAGGGCCTCACAATGCTTTTTTCCTGGTCAAATTCTGGGTACATTTCTTAACCTTTGCACTATGTCTATATAAAACTTGTCTGAATTGAACTAATGTGGCCTATCTGTCATTTAGGCCGACCTGAGCAGTGACATTGAGGAGGGCTCCAGCGTGTTCTATGGTGTAAGCAGTCAGTACAGTGGGACAGAAAACATCAGCATCAGCGTTTCAACTAAAGTCTGTTCCTTTGGAAAACAAGTGGTTGAAAAAGTAGAGGTAAAAATTACTTTAGTGCACATTATGTCTTACAGATCATTTTATATTCTGTTAGATCTAATCGAAATCTTTTCAGACTGAATATGCTCGTCTGGAAGGTGGGAAATATACATTTCGTATTCATCGCTCACCTATGTGTGAATATATGATCAACTTCATCCACAAGCTGAAACACCTACCAGAAAAATACATGATGAACAGTGTACTCGAGAACTTTACCATCTTGCAGGTACGCTTTCCTCTTGAATTATGTATTTGTTGGCATTAAATGCCCTGTTGATAATCTCACTAAAATAATGTTTATTTTTCAGGTTGTGTCAAATAGAGAGACCCAGGAGACTTTGCTGTGCATTGCCTTTGTGTTTGAAGTGTCTACTAGTGAACACGGAGCACAGTATCACGTGTATCGATTAGTTAACGATTAGCACAATATGTGCATGTCAAGACTTTACAGACTTTTGGATACTCATAGCAACACTACTTGGATCCTATGTTTTAAGTGACCAACAGTCACACTGTAGTCATGCCTGCCATTTGTTTAAGACACTACATTCCTATTGGATCAAACAAGTCATGTAACACATGGTAATATTTCATTTTTAAGAGTGATAATTTGGGTAAGTTATTTATTGTAGTCTATTTCATCCTCTCATATCTGCCATTTTCAAGGTTGTATTGTATTATCTTGGTGTTATTTACAATTTATAGTTTAGTTGAGAGTTACACAGGGACAACACCTATTTTTATCACTTGTTTTTATCAAACAACTTTACCGTGTCTTATTTCCTAATAATCTCAATTATCCAATTGTACTCATGCTTTTAAATTGTAGGCGTGATTACTGTGAGATGAGTTTGACTACAGGATGCCGAACAGCCTTTCAGTGTTTCTGCATCCCATGACATTATTTGGATGTTTTGTTGTACTTTTAAGCTTAATTCAAATATCACTACTTCTTATTAATAATATAACCAAGTATGTGCCTCTGTGAAATGCACTACAACCCAAATTGTGTATCGCAATGGGTCATATTTTATATAGAGTATACGTTTTTGTGCCAAATTGGCCCATTCAAACCCCTTTTAAATTGCCTGTATCCACCGGACTTGACTAAAGGCCTATTATTGTACCACATGGTTATTTTAATGGTATGCAAAAGTATAGTTTTGAGGTAAATGGTGTGTACACTTTACTAAACAATGAAAGCATAAATATTGTTTTTTTGGTTGGTTCTGCCAGTCTGGGGTGTTATTACTATGTGTTTAAACGTTGTAAGGTACAGATGAGATTATTCACACTGCATTAGAGTGTGGGTAACATGAACATCCATCTGATCTATTTGTGTTATGTTTTTTGTATATGGATGGTACATATTATGCCTTTATCCCTCTCTCATTCACTCCTGCTGTGACTGTTAATTTTAACAACCAGCATTTTTCTCTGTGGTCGACCAAAGTTATACATGTTTACTGTTACAGGTGTGTTTTAATGTTGGCCGTGCCGGTTAAATCCTTTGGTCCTGACTTCTCAGCGAAAATACATTGTGCCTTTGCTGTACCAATAAAATGTCTGTTTGCAGAAATCATTCGTCTGCTAAACCTGATAATATAATAAATCCGTGGCTAAACCTCAATAATAATGATAAAAGTGACTGAGCCAGGCGCCACCCTGTGTTAAAGTGTGGTACAACAGCCTGCTACAGAACGCTAAAATGGCCACGAGATGGCGTCATTAACCAGTCTGTTAAAAGAATGTCCAGTTAAATGTATTGTACTGTCAGGAAAACTCGGATCTGCATCTGTAATGGGAGATTGTTCATGAAGAGTAGTATTATGAGGTACCGTATCTTAATTACTTTACAGAGCTCGTCTCTCTTGCATCTTTAGCCTAAATTCAAGCACTTAATTCACAGGATTAGTGATGTAAATATGCATATAACAAACTAACTCATAAGATGACACTAATGTGAAGGTTACTTGGCCAATATCAACTTTAATGAGCTTTTAACTTAAAAGAATGCTTCCTCATGGTATACTATAGGCTGTTTTCACCTATCCCCGCCCACCTCCCTGTTGCAAATATTGTACAGGAAGTCGACGGACCTTCTGCACGGATTTATTAAATATGTTCCATGACCTTCGGTTCCAAAGCCATTTTGGATGAATTTTGCTTTTTACAATGCAAATGTAAAACGAGGATCTACTTACGCTGTAGCACATAAGACGTCTCCTTTAACAAATATAAAGGTGTAACTTTTCTGATTGAACCTCCTGCTTGCATGTTGTAGCGCCACAGTATGACATTAAACTTTCCTATCTTGTTTTGCCTCTCTCAATTATAGCATATCCATGGAGACAAGGAGCTGGTGGACCCTCCTCCAGAAAAAGAAAAAGTAACATAATGCGCCTCTGAACCAAAACTAGTCAACATTGCATTGTAGACGTCATCTGTGATTTGCATAATATTGGTCCCAACGTACAACATGGCTTCAAACAAACACGTAGGCAGAATACACATGGTAGTTATTTATGGTCTGCCAGTGTTGAAGCTGGGCGTGGTGGGAAAGGAACCTGCAGAAACCGCTGAAACAATCCGGTTTGGCCAAGAGAGATCTTTTTCTCCTTCCCCCTCAAACTCATCTTGGCATTGTGTTTTCTTTTAAATTGAAGTGAGGTGATTGGATTGTTTAGGTCACTGGAGCCGCATGTTCAATTGTAAATCGTCCTGCAACAACATGCGTTTTTAATTCCCAGGCAATAACAACCATCCTCACATTGTTCTGACACCTTGAAGCTGCTTTCGGGAGTGACAGCATGTTGGTGGTGTTGAAGCTGCAGGGAGTGTCCCTGTGTCGGCCTGTTCCATGGACGTTCATCTTAGATCTTGGCCTGTTTGCAGTACGAGGTGTTGAGCGACAGTATCTCAAGTGGCGTTGACCGGCTCCGCCCCTCTGCCTGCACCTGCCCGTGAGCTGAACCCGCCCCGGTTGAGGTGCGGTCCCGGGGGTGGGGTGTGCGCTGCTCTGGGAACTTTCAGCCCATCTGCATACTTGGCACTGCGACTGCATTCGTTACCGCGTTCACATAGTCGTCCGATCTTCCGTATTCCTCACCAGGCTTGTCTTTTGGAAACCCTTTCCGCTCCAGGGGCCTCAGAGGTAAAATGATGGTGCTGGAGCCGCTGAAATCTGCGATGACCATCGGGAACGCAGAGGACACGTCCCTCGCGCTGCCCTCGGACACCACACTGAGCACGGGACCGGTGCGCGTCCTCAGCCAAGTGCACACCATCAAAAGGAGCAAGTCTAAACAAGGGAAGAATGGCCCCGTGTCTCCATCTTCGCCCACAAGTATGTAACTTTCCGTGTACTTTTGTGGGAATTACCTTGTGTACTAGTTGAAAATGTCTGGGCAATTGCAAAGTCGTGTTGTCTGTAAACTTAAGGCTTTTACAGCTAATCCATCAAAAGACTGTCCAAACTTCAACAAAGCTGTTCTGCAAAAGTGCTGATATGAGTCTGTTTATTTACAACAGGGGTTTTATTTTGTCCTGCATGTTGTTTTGCATTGCTAAATTTGGAATTGAGCCAAGGGCCTAAATAATTACAGTCTTTCGAAACGATAGCTGTAAATCTGGTAATGAAATAGTAATTATGGAACGACAACGACACTGGGAATTGTGTTAACGTTTACCCTTTACAAGACCTGGATAATAGTTGAACCCTCTGAATAATACAGTATACTGCAGTTTGCCTAGTGGCTGAACCTGTCTGAGCTGGTGCCTCTGTTGACACTTTCACTGCTTCAGCAAACTGTGACGCAGCTCATAAATGACACCTCTGTGTGCTGTGTTTACACTAATACTATACCACCAATACCATTCACTATTGTATTAGGACAGTGTTTCTCAAACGTGGCCCTCTACAGCTTGAGAACATGTTGATTTATTGAGCCATATCTATTCATGTCTTTGTCTCCTTTTTGGGTTAATCATTATTTAGAACTACCTAATCTATGGCTTGGTCTCATTTTAGACCTGGTTCAACCTAGTTTTTGACCATGTTTAGTCTTAATTTAGACCCGATACAGTCCGGGTTTAGAGCCAAATATGATCTTAGGTGGGACATTACATTATTAAGACTCCTCTGAAGATATTTCTGTGTACATAGACACACAAGTCATTTTCAAAGGAAAAACATAATACTAGACTGAAGTCCTCTAACTATTACAAAAACCTTCTATAGATGCATTAACTCAAGGGTGTCCAAACTTTTTTCACAGAGGGCCGCATTTTGAAACTTATACGGGGCACAGGGGGACAACCCGACAATGAAGTGAATTATTTGAAATTTTATTTTTGACTTAGTTTTGATGAGCCTCCACACCTTTAATAAGACTTTGAACATTAATATTAGGTTGGAATTACATAAAAATATTAGAATTTTTCCAACTTTACAGTAAAATATACTAATTTTTGTTGTTTGGGTCTAGCCTGAGGGCCAACAAAAATTGGTCCGAGGGCCACATTTGGCCCACAGGTCATAGTTTGGACACCCCTGCATTAACTGAAGTTCAAGATTTTTTTAGATGAATGTTTTCTATTTCTGATCATAGTCATGTCTTTTCTCTTGTTATCCAGGTCTGACTTCACTGGGGCTGTCAGAGGTTGGGACATTTAAGTTCACACCGTTTAAAGCAAATGGCATGTTTAATCGCAGCAACTCTGCTATGACAACCTTCAACAAATCGGTAATCTTTTATATTATCACCTGTATTTGATTTGAATGCATGCAATATATTTAATATTGTATAATATTGCTATCAACAAACTGCATGCATGCTGCAAGATGGCTACTGTGGCTTTTTAAAGGTTGGAACAGACGTAAAATGACATATATCAACAGTTACCTGTTAATTGGTGTGATCTAGTGGTCACAAACAATTTCCCTATAAAAAAAAAATCACACTACTCATGTTAACATGAGGCTTAATAGAAATTTAGCAGCTCTGTTGAAATGAAGAGGAACCATGGTATCAAAGTTTAGCAGTCGATAGACCAACAGTTTGTCATATTTCGCAAAGCAAAGGAACTGACAAATTGAGACACAGTACGATGAAATCGAACACAAAATCTCAAATTAATCCATTTGGACCTACTCCCTCTACTGCCTCCACTGGTGGGTCAGACCTGGACCAATGACAGAGGCAGTATTGTGGTTTGGAGCGGTAATCAAAGGGCATCAGTGCTTTGTACATTTGTGGATGGGAAAGGGCCTTTCAACTGGATTTAGCAAAGTTTGATTTAGCATGATTTGGCTCCATTCACCAAATCAGCTTAAAGTATTCAACTGATTGTTTTTACCTTACCTCAGTTCTTAGTGGCTGGTCTGTGATTATAGGAGATATTTTTTTCACACAGAGGAACCTGGAATCTTTCATTTTAATCTCTAAAAGTCAAAAGGAGTTCAAACCATGGCTTCCTAATCCAGATTTCACCAAATGATAATGTAGACTCCATTAATGTGTTTAATCACAGTTGGTATCTGCCCTGGACTGGCCTGAGCCACTGGCATGAGCCCGAGGCATGTCTCAGCTGCATGAGCAGTGGACGTAGTAAATAATGCAGAATGTCAAAACCTTCTACATGTCATTACAATATCCTGGAGGCAGCAGTGGCTCAGTGGTTAGAGCACTTCTTCACCAACCTTGCCTTGTATGAATGATGTGTGTGAGTTCTTCTTATTAGTATTATTAGTATTATTACAAATTGGGCTTGGAGGAGTTTGCCAATGCTTGTTAGGACCAAGCAGTTTCTTGGTAACGCTTTGGCAATGTTTTGGTAAACGCAACAGACTCAGACATAAAATAAACTACACACAAATGAAATGATGCAGGATGTTGTGACAATAATTGTGCAGGTTTGGTAAGTGCTATGTCCAAACATAAAGCTCTTCTGTGACAGACGAACCACTGTGGCAAATTCCATCAAACTGCAAATATTATGTTTCCCGGGTGTGAGGCTTGTTTGGTGTATTATGTAGCATTCATTCTCTCTCGACTCCAGAGAGAAAATCTTTTGTGTGCTTTGTGTGAGAGTGAATTCCTGTGTCTTGGTTTACAGGGGGTCTTCTTTGGGAACTGCTCTGCTGGAAAATGGGTTATCTACGTTTTCAGTTGCTGAAAAGCTTAGAGGCATTTGCACTGTAGTGACATTTGTGTTGTTTTTCTTGCACTGAACTTGTCTGCCTCTGTGAGTCACTTCATCTGGATAGTAGGATCATTGTATGTTCTGTTTTTTGTTTAGATGCCCTCTCAGAAGTCCCGCACACTGTCCACTAAGTCTATTGGGGGCAGATTCATCAGCTCCTCGGGCATGTTCGAGCAGCAGATCAGTCCCACTAACTGGTCCCAGACTCAACCCAACGGACTGAAGCCCAGCCGCAGTGACCCTGCACTGGCACATCCTTTGTCTGTGGCCCCTCAGTCTAATGGCATGGTGAGACTTATTTCACCCTTTGTCTTTCTATGTAGGTCATGGTGATTTATAAAATACAAGTCATCAGGGGAAAAGTAAATCTAATCTTTTACAAATACCAATAAATGCATACATATTTAGTGGCCAAGTTTGTCAAGTACCATAGTCATTCACTCCACGTTTAAACATGTAAAATCAAATAGATTTCTTTAAAATTAAACTGTATAAGTTTGAGGGTTTCTAACGCATGTATTTTACAGCAAGCCAAAGGCCAGGCTGCATCCCAGCAGACGAGAGTGAGCAGACACAGCACATACTCTGTAACCAACGGAGGACAGATGACCTCCAGCCAGACACGCATGGGCCGCCCTCCATCTGCTCAGTCTAATAACGAGTCCAAAATCATCAAAACCACAAAGACAGAGCAGAAAACAATGTATGTATGTAGTTTGTTTGTCCTTTTAGACAGTTTTATAACTGTTAAACATGTGCCCTTTGACCTTTTTAAGTGTTGGGAATGGTGTTAATACAGAAATGACCCTGAAGGAGGCTGTGGCATTTCTGTCCCATCAAGAAGAGAATTTTCAGCAATGTGGAGCTACTTTTATCCAACATAGTACCTTCAGAGAAGAGCAGGCCAAGCAGGAGGTACCACTTTCACTCATTACTCACTCAATGTATTTTCTATTTTCATATGTGTGGGAAATGCCATTTTACCTTACCTAACATAACAAACATCTCCAGACGTTAATGTAACCTGCCTTGAGGAGGACAGGAGAATTTATAATGACTTGGCTTCATCTCTGATTTTAATTTAATGTGGTGTCAATCTGTTGACACACCTTTAAACCTAAATCTTAAATATGTATCCATTGTTTTAGGTTTCCCAGCTTGGTGGTATTCCTCCTCTTGTCGACTTGTTGCAAAGTGCCAATCCCGGGGTGTGCCAGGCTGCCGCCGGGGCCCTTAGGAACCTGGTGTTCAAAAACAAGGACAACAAGTTGAAGGTACAGGCCTGTGAAGGCATCGAGAAAGCGCTGCAGCTTCTTAAGGAAACAAACTCGACAGAGACTCAGAAGCAAATCACAGGTAAATGTCTAACCTCCTGTCATAGTAGTAACATTAGTAAAAATGCTTTTTATTTGGTTTGATTCCAATTTAATGGATAGATTTTTTTTGTCCCGCTTTGGCCTAATCAAGGTCTTGTCATATCCTGGTTTAGTTTTGAAATAGTCCTGAGTTGAACACGTTTATTATTGTGAATTCAAAATAGTTTGGCCTGGTTTTTTGATTGCTCGCTCATTTAGTTTAGACCTAGCGTGGAGCTGTTGTAATTCTGTAGGTTAAAGTTATGTTAGGTTGCTGTTGACAATGTTACCGGAAAGCGAAATATTTTCTGTGCTGGTAAAGTTTGTGAATGACTGGTGTATTGTTTCTGTTTGTTGTGCTTAGGCCTGCTTTGGAACCTTTCCTCTTCGGATGAGCTCAAGTCAGAACTTATTGCCACAGCACTGCCTGTTTTGACTGATCATGTGATGGTGCCATTCAACTGCTGGTCAGACAGCACTGTCAGCAACAACATCGACCCAGAAGTCTTCTACAACGCCACAGGCTGCCTGAGGTAAGGAGTTTCCTTCTGCACAAAAAGATCTTCAAAAAATATTTCAGATAAATTAGACCGCAGAGATGAAAAAATGTTTAGCTCACCTCTTTGACTTTTCTGTATGCAAAAGTCCTATATCCTTTGTACTTCCTTTGTATTTAATTTGTCTGTTCACAATTTATCAGTTAGTTATTTTCTTGAATTGTAAAACCACACTTAAATGAAGCGATTCTAAGCCGTGACAGAAAGTGTGCAGGCCACAAATATGGAAGGACGTTTTACAGTAATTATTTGTCTGGCACTCGCACGGAGGAAAGCAACAGAGTACGAGGACTACAAACATGATCAAACATGATGAAAACAAATACACGACATGTGAGTTTTGTCAGCTGCCTTCCCATGCTCTTTTATTCACTGCAAAAAGGAAATAAAAGAATGAACACGTATGGATTAAATCCTGGTCCACAGAGCAGTGGCTTCACTCTGCAGTGTGAGCTGATATAAGAAGCCAGTTAGTCTCTGTAATTATACATCCACAGTCTTCTTCCACTTATCCATTTTCCTCTACATAAACTATGCAGACTTCTAATCAGTGCTGTTTAACACACACAGGAAAATTCTAATTTTTTCCTCTAATGTTTTGAACTCCTAAACTCTCATCTATCGCACTCGTCTCTAGCTCTCACAAACCCTTCAAACCCTCTATGCTTTTACTGACAGAGGTTGGCCCGCTTGATTAAAACAAAATCCCTTGGTAGTACATTTTTGTGGCAGCAGTAGCGCCATGGCCCATTAGGTTTGCGTGCAATCGCAGTTGCCTCAGGTGAATACTGTTAAAGTGTGACTCTTTATTAAGTTGGATTGTTTCATATCAGTGCAGTCTGTTCCCTGCAGTGGTTAATGTTTGGTTTGTTATTTCACTCGACTGTTTAGGAACTTGAGCTGTGCCGAGAGAGAGGAAAGGGATGCTATGAGATCGTGCCCTGGTCTAATCGACTCTCTGATCTGCTACACTCATAGTACTGTGTGGCAGATGAGATCCCAGAAGACAAGGTAAACTGCTCAAATTATCACCTGTAACGTATGTTAATATATGGTCACCATGTGTATTCTCTTGTAATGATACAGATGCCTCCTCATTCACTGCATTGACCTGTGTCGTATAAAGTAGATTGTCTGCGTATATATGTAACATTTTGGGACATGCTATGGATGTTTGAGCATGGTGCCATGCTTCCCTCAAGCCTAGCCCATGCCTTGTTTACACAGTCTTAAATTTACTTGAGGAAATGATTGGTGATACGGTTCATGATTTGAGTGATAAGTGAATGCAGGAAAGTCGAGTCGTTGCCTAAGTGAGGCGTTTATGCAGGAATCTATAATCCGGTAGTTGGCTGTTAGCTAGCTATATATATATACCCAGTACACACATCTGGCACAGCATTGTGACAACAGGTTTTCATTCATCTTTTTCTGCATATTCCTGCTAGAAGATGAAGGAATTAATCCTGGACAATTAGTATTTTAGCTAAATGCAATTTAAAAGAAAAAATATTTCTTTTGATGTTTTGTAATGTACTGTACCAGTAAGTTACCGTAAGTTAATATGTTGGAAAGAAGAACTAGTATTCAGGTGAGTATGATTTGTAAACACACTCATTTTCTCTCTCAGTCTGTGGAGAACTCTACATGCATCCTCCATAATTTGACCTACCAACTGGAGGCTGAGGCCCCGGAATGCTTTCTCTTTTTACAACCCTAAGGAAACGGCCCAGAAGAAATCCCCCAGCACAACAGGATGCTTCAGTCCAAGAGCAGCAAAGTCCGAAAAGAAGTAAGAAGTAATGAATAATACTATTCACAGGGCTCTCAAGTATTAGATCAGGGCTTGGCGTGAGTTTTTTCTTTCTCTTTCTCTTCTCTCATTCTGTCCATGTGCTCTCCCCCTGTCCCACATTACACCTGTGCTGAGTGTGGGCAGACGTTTGAGTGTGCGTGTGTGTGCGTGTGGTGCGTGGTGCGGTGCGGGTGCCGTGCATTGTCGTGCGTGTGCGTGCGTGTGTGTGTGGGTGTGTGCGGGTGCGTGCGAGATGGGGAGATGGAGCACACTACAGCCGCATGCAGCGAACTCAATTCGCGACCATTCCCGCCATATATTTCTGCTTAGTTTTAAGCACCATAAAATCCTGTATTTGAAGAAACCTCAGTAAATGTTTGGCGCATCTGCCATGTCAAGGTTTCATGATAAACACTTCCCGAAGTGCTCACAAAGCTCCAGTGATTACCATTTGCAGAAAGGGCCTTTTTGTGAAAAGGTTGGGCAATGAGGCAATGCACTAACGACAGAAGGCTGGGAAAAAGATCATGTTGCAATATTCTTTAAATGTAAACGGAGCAGAGGGGTTCAGTGTAAGTGATGAGATGCTCCAGCTGCAGTCCAATATATCTCCAAACGCTATGAATCCTACAAATGTGAGGTGTGGTGTGTGTGATGGTGAAATGAGTCCGGCCAGTGCGTGAGAATTGAGAGCCCTTTATTCATGTATAGATTCTTAATTACATTCGACAACAGATTTAACAGCTCTCTTCTTCTGTCTTCAGTTTTCATTTGATGATAAACCAGACAGTGCCCCTTCAGGTGTGATGTGTTTAAGCCATTCCAAAACCATCCAGACATATCTATCTCTGTTGGGCACATCCCAGAATAATGGTACTCTGGAAGCCTGCTGTGGCGCCCTGCAGAACTTGACAGCTGGTCAGAACCTGGTCAGTACAAAGACTCTTTGTGTGTTACATAAGAATCATTTACAGAGATTTAATGGCTTCAGCTGAGATAGCTCACTCTTTATCTCCAGAGCTGGTTTAAAAACATGTTTTACACTCTTGCTTTTGCACTGCCACTTGCTTTGTCACATTACTTCTTCAGTATGTGACATAGACATTAGGCTCCTTTGCACTCATATATCTGGCTTTGTTGTAGGGGTCTGCTGCCATGAGCCAAATTCTGGTTCAGAAATTTGGGGTCTTGGACTACATTGCTCCTTTAATGAAATCGCCTTAGTCAGAGCCTGCAGAAAACAGCCCTTTCTTTACTGTGTAACTTGTCTAGAACCAGCTGGCTCCAGTCACCTCTGGGTAAGGGCAGTTCAATACATTTGTTAAGATGGAAATAATTCCCACAATCATATTTAAATATTGATCTTTGTATTGTATTGTGTTTATTTTAAGCCAAACAGATTCTCCCTGAGCTCACAAGCAATCTCATCAGTGGACCTCGTAAGATGAAACACTCTGATGAAACAACCGCCACTGTGTGTAACGCTGTGCGGAGCCTGATGTCGGTGGACCCCGAGGTGGGAAAGAAGTCACTCAGCAAAGAGTTGATATCAGCAGTGGCTGACCTCAGTGAAGACATGTGAGTCAAACCTGAGCGAATTGCTCTTTGTTGTTCAGGTTTCTAAAATCTATGCATTTATTTAATAGAAATAATCTTAAAATGTCTGTTGTAAATCCCCTTTACTTCACTTGTAGTTACAATACAGCCGAGGTAGTGCTCCTCCTCAGCTGTACACAGTTAAAGTTTATTCTTATACCAGATTCATCATTTGTATCTTCAGAATCAGAATCAGAATCAGAATCAGAAAGAGTTTATTGCCATTGTCAATGAACAAAATTCCCAAACATAGGAACTTGTCTCGGCATTAAGGTGCAACATAGAACACTGAGCAATAATAAAACAACACAACGGTAAATTCTGCTAGTGTCATGCAATGCTAATATTTAGTGCTTTTTCTCAGGTCATACCCCAAAGGCAGCAAAGCAGCAGCCCTTCTGCTCTACAGTTTGTGGAACGATAAGAGTTTTCAGGGAACTGTTAAAAAGGTATGCACACATTTTGTATGATTCACCTCAATCATAAAGTATTAAGCAGTTGACCCTCTTAAAAGAGTAGGTATTTTTACTATATTCAGCCACTTTCCTCTATCCTCCTTCTGCCCCGCCCCAAGACTTGATTGACTACAAAAACAAGAATCCAGGTAGACTGGTTGTGAGCCTCTGAGGATACTTGGTTATGTGGGAGAGAAAGACACACACACACACACACACACACACACACACACATTAGGTAGAAGTTAATGATTCGGGCTTGTCCTGACTTGGTGGATGAGCATGTTAAAAGCTTTATCAGGTACAGCTCATCACAGAGAAATGTTGGGAAAAAGTATTCTCTCTATTAAGGAGAGCTGTTGTGTTACTGCTACAGGTGTAACACAAAGTGTGATACATCTTAACATGATTTTGTCATTCACAGCTGGGTTTTACCAAAACACTTTTTGTCAACGAAAACACAACAGCAGCTCATAAGTCTACTCAAGTCATCGACTGATTCAGCTGGATGTGTAGGCAGTGCCTTGGTCTGGAAGGTAGGATCTCCATGTATAAATGCATCAGACTTAACCAAGAACATTTACTTTGAAAAGAACCAACTGTATTTTCTAACTGTTATGTTTGTGCAAGCTCAGCCCTTCTGGATGTTTTAATTACTGCATTGTATTATATTATGTAAATATTGTGTTTAAAAGTAATGTGCATCATTACTAACGACCCCAATGGGCTTTTGTATTTAATGTAGAGAGTTTTAGCCAGTCCAAAAAAGGCATGTGTAGTTTTGAGGTCGAATGTGTCAGGTGGTCTCCATACATCACTGGGTGTTGAGGTGTGAAGAGCCCCACAGCTATTACCCTGTGTCACAAACGTCTGTCGGGGTGGTGTTGACCTGACTGAGACTGTGCAGCTAATAGCATTTGTATGATTGAAACTTGAGGTGGGCTACATGCTACAGATAAAGAATTTGCGTATACTTCAGGTCAGAGATGAAACACTTCTAGTTCTTGATCGACCCAGCCTGAGTTGAATTTGTCTAATTGGCTTATTTCCTCTACAATGTTGCATCCTCATAATTACCACTGTAATGTGTCAACATAGACTAAGATTTGTCTGATTCATTGTTGACTTAAACGTGACTTCATACTGCACCAGTCTAGACTCTGAATGTGACTCCAACTCAACTCCCTCTAAAAGCACTTGACTTAAGTGTGTAATGTCTTAAATGTTTGTGGGTATGAAGTGATTTCACCCTGGAGAGTCTCGCACAGAAACCAGACAAACTTTTTTGAACAGTTGGCACTCTGAGCCCAGCAGAATTCAAGGTGTCCCCCGCTGAGCCCTGGACACAGGCGGTGGTGGAGTAGAGGGGACGATGAGAGGAGAAGATGCTGAGGAAGAGATGCGCAGGAGGCAGGTTCTTGCGGCACAGGGTTAGGGTATCTGGACGATGATTGGGTGCAGAGGAGGTGCGGCAGGGAGAAGTAACTCAAATACACAATTTCTCCGTGCATGTAAACGTAGTGAGTGATGAAGGCTGAGGTGCAGTGGAGCTCTGGAGAAGGCGTGGAGGTTGGTGGGGGCTGCAGTCGGGGCCTCCTCGCTGAATTTACGCATGGCTCCATTTCCAGCGTTATAGTTGTTTTTATAGTTTTTTTTAATGTACTTTACGTGATTTTGTATTAGGTATAGCAGTTCTATTTCCAACTCACAATTCAAATATATGGTAATAGCAATAACACTGTCGGCTTCATTGTTCATTTTTTCACCTCTGTTTTATTCAGTTGGTTGTGGTTCAGATCGTTCAATCTACATCCAGTTGTTTGAACTATAGATTATGCTTTTTATCATGTTGTCTTGGTCCAGTGGTTTGTTGTTTTTAAGGGTAAAAAATACTAGAGTAACAGCTCAGTGGGAAAAAATCATTTTATTAATGAAGTTATCTTTTTTGTCGTATTATCAGATGTTGTATTTTGAAAACAGAGTTACACAAGTTAATCAAATGTTTACAGTGAAACATGTTCATTTCATACAACTTGTAAGGTCAAATTTAGATAAAACATTGACAGAAACACTTAAACTACACAGAATATAACAATATATATTGTATTGGTAAATGCTGCTGTCTATCAGTGTTGCTTACAATGCATTTGCGTTTGTATATGTAACGTATAATTAAGAGGATTCCCTGGCACAAGTCTGTACATTGTATGATGATATTTGTATGTGATGTATTGTGTAAACTTCTGTTAACAAAAACAATGTATGACCCTTAAAGGGTGCGTTCACACTTGCGCACACACACACACACACACACACACACACATTATAATTATTTAGACTAAATCTAGAACTAAGCCTGGACTAGAGCCGAATTAAACCAAGGCTAGAACAGGACCAAATCAAGTCTCAACCAAGTGTGAACATACCCAAAGAGGCGGACTTGAGTATGATACTCTGATATGCAACACAGTGCTACAGAAATGGCATAAACATTACTTAAATAAATAATAAACTGAGCAATGCCTTCAAGCAGAGTCCTTGTTTGTGAATACCTTTCTTTTTCTAGTGATGTTTTAAATAGTTTACTGATTAATTATTGCATTTCTGAGTTTATTTTTTCAATGTTTACTTTAATGGAAAATGCACACTTGATCTGGTGCAGATTGGGTAAATAAATCGGTGCAAACATTTTCAAATCAGACAGAACAAGTAATTGCACACTAGTCAGAGTCAGATGAATACAGGATTGTGGTCCTGGATTAAGGATTTGTGGGCGAGTCATTGTCTTTGAGTGTGGTGTTTAGGGGCAGGTCAGGGCGGAGGAGCACAGAGCCGCTCTGGACATGTCACTGCCTGTCTGCGAGTGAAGACGAGCTCTGGTCTTGCCTCATGCGGACCGCAGCACACAGTCACATTTATTCTCTGTGGAGGTTTCAGTGGCCGTTTGGTAGCACACAGACACACCTACACACGCACACACATTTACACCGTGCCAATAGAAATATGTGTCGTGATACATCAAAGTTTGAACTGACTTTTGGCAAATGTCTCCCTGACATCTTTCAAAAAAATTGTTTTTTGTGAATCATTTTGTGAAGTTGCTAAACCAGTCCAGGGTTTCTATTTCCTCAGGCCCCTTTTGGTCCTCTTGGATCTGCAGAAACAAAAAGCACATCATATTACACCGGACCAAAGTCAGGAAACTTGTTTGTTCACATACAACATTGCCAAACACAGAGAGACTCTGTCCACAGCAGACAGCCTGTTCATTCCAGGCATTTTAGTAGAGTTTGAATGAGTCAGCTGTGACAGATCTGCCACACCCAGGACGTCCCGGTTAGAGAGGGGATTTAACCGTAAGCAAGAGACTATTACAACGGATTTCAAACAAGGAGGAAAGGTGTGTGCTGCATACAGAAGACGTCTAAATAAAGCTTGAAATAATGTTGAAATATAAGCAAAAGGTTGAAGTGATTTGATCTGATTTGTTCTCTAACATGACAATGTGTTGTAAAATGTTCTTACGTTTTCTGGTGGTCACTGACCCGGTTCCTCAGCACATTGATCTGTAAACCAAAACGAGATCATTCAAATTTGAAGGCAATTTACATAATTATAAACAATTTTGTCCTTGATTGCACCACCCTCAAAACAACGTAATCAAAAGCACTCGGACCATACACTGCCTGCCCAAAACAGTCACCACATGATTTAACCAAGCTGATTGGCTAGAACCTCTAATTGTATATTTCCTACATACGTTGAGCAATGCTATGTGCACGGTGCAAAACAAGGGCACGGCTTCATCAAACTCCAAAAGTAGAATAATGGTACAGCAGCTCTGAATGCTGTATTTTTGATCCATGTGTGAAGATGCCTGAACCGCTCTTACATTAGAGCCGGATTAATCGCTCTATCCTTTTGGAATAGGACCATGCCATAAGCGAGGGGGAAACAAGCAGATGAAAAAAGAAACATTTAGTAAATTCATTCCCCTATTCTGCTGAACATGCAGAAATGAAACCACTTGTTTATTGCTCAGTTAAATCCCGGGGGACAAGTTTGGCAAGAGGTGTACAACAAATATAATACTGCCATATTCATCATTTTACCACATTGAAAACATTGCATATTTTCAAGTGCCATACACACCCAGTCTGTCACAACCAGCTGTACACTTTGGCTTTGAGTAAGCAATATGAAGGAGAAGTTGTGCTCAAGCTCTGATACGCAGTAAAGGAATTAACACAAGCAACTCCTGGGTTAGTGAGCAATACACTCAGAAAACTGGTTGTCAAGTTTCTGGCTGTTCAATGAAGACTAAATCCGACCAACCTCATATTTTTGTCTGGAAAACTGATACTGCATATCAAACTTCTCGGCCTCCAGTTCAAACATCCACTCCCACAGCTCCTTGGCCTTTTCCCTGCAAACCATCGAGAGGAAGTCATTTTACAATAAAAGGATGGTCCAATTAGGATGGTCCAATGTGATTATTATTATTTTTTTTTTCAGCCAATATTTCGATAATTGTGTTAGTCTCAGATTCCTTTTGTGAAAATTACAAAAAGGTATTTCTCTGGTATATTATATTTTTTACAAAAGAAATCCCAAATGAAACCAGACCAGGTAATAATGGAACGCACTTGAGTCTCTCCTCACTCAGGTGGTCAATGTCCAAGGCTTTGCGTCTGTCGCTGAGTATCTTCTTTTTCTTCTCTCTTTCCGTCTGCCTTTTGCCACTGCGTTTCTCTGTCTGGGGAAAAGCACTGTTACAATAGATTTGACCAACTCAACTAACTCATATTTGCTTTTGGGGATTCACAACAGTGAAATCCTTCATTTTCCTTCTTTAACACATCGAATATAGTAACATTCCTCAAGATTTATGAAAACTAAACTTCTGAATGATAAACTAAATGTGACATGAAAAGGCCAGTCACGAGCTGCCCGGTGGTCGAGTGGTTAGGGCACAGCACATGTATGCCAGGCTCCAAGTGCAGCCGTTGTGAGTTTGAATCCTGACTACAATTTACTGCATGTCTTCCCTTCTTTCTCATCTCCCATTTCACACTGTATTTCCCCTACGGGCTGTATTGGCCTACGGGCAAAAATCTTTTTTTTTTTCAAAATAGAAGCCCAGACACAAAAATCACTTTACATTCCCTTTTTTGGAGTGTAGATTGAATTGGAATCACAATTAGTGATGTCACAAATTGATTGTGACATCTATCTATTTTCTACAACAACCATGGCTCCATCCAAAATATACCTGGAGGACAAGCATTGACAAAGGTTGAGGATTAAATACCTTGGAGTGGTACTAGATTTAAGATTTCCCTTCAGAAAACACGTACATAAAATTGAATATGTAAAATATAAACACATTCTTAACAAATAAAGCAGCAGTCACATTCTCAGTCTCAAGAAACTCCTTCTCCCAAAATGTCCTGTCATACCACGGTGTAACCTTCTGGAATAATATTTCACCCTCCCAGGTAGGGAAGGCAGAGGTTTCCCTACCTTAGGGCTGAGGGAGACGCAGACATGAGATCATGTGTGACCTTAAATGTGTTTAAGAGTTGCACATGTCATTGTTAATATTGTCAAGCAAATCTCCTGCTTAAAATGCAATGGGAATTAGTGCAATGTAGATTCTTCCAATAGGAAACAGTGCAATATAGAGGCGTGTGCAATACAGATGAATTCTGTTTATGTCACTCTCACATGATCAATCCTTTTTGCCTTTTGTGTCCAGCTGTAAATAGTCTGTGTAAATAGTGGGAATCTGCAGATGGAAATGAGCCTGAAGCTATAATCTGTCATATTTACATTGGTTTAAATGGTCATTCATATGGATTATTCCCATTTTCCATAAATAATAAACAAAATCTCGACATCCCTGCTTTATCATATAATCCCTACCAGTTTCTGCATGTATCCTCCAAAGTGTAGACTGGTCAAAGTCTTCTTTTTCTTAGCATCATCTTCTGCTCTCTTTTTTGCTTCTTCCTCTTCTTTACGAGTTCTCTCATCCTACAAATCAAGCAAGACTTTTATGAGGCAATTTCATGAAGCAATTTAACATTTTGGATTTACACAGGCCAAATTGTGTTGACATGAGCACAGTCTTCATTGGAGGTTTTAACGAAGCAGATTAGGAAATAGATTACGATGGGGGAGAAAAGACTGGTCATAGTAAAACGTTGATTATGTCATGTCAAAAAATATGATTAACATGTACGATATGCATCTACCTCAAGTCGTTTCTGTCGCTCTTTTTCTCTCTCACTGCGGATTCTTTGCTGCTCCGCTCGCTCTGAACGCCTTTTGTCCTGTGCAAAACAAAATGCTCAATCAATAGCAGCAACTTTTGACAAAATTTGTTTTAACCGTGCCGTTAGGTTTTGATTTTACAATTCTGTCCTTGAGTTGAATTATCTCTTCCTCTTCTTTTTTCCTGCCTTCAAAATGAACCTCAATTAAAGTCTGGAGCTCCATCAGGTCCTTCTCCATCCGCTTGCGGTGGATGTCCTTCAGAAACGGAGCAGCAAAGAGAAAGAAGCGTTACCTACATTTGAGGACATTTTTTAAAAGTGTAAAGGAAATTATATGTTTAATTGATATCTAAAACTCACATCAAAATCCACTTTTTCACCGTCAGGGATTTTTGGAGGGATCAGGTTAGGCATGATAAATGGCCTGGAGAACAAATGAGGCGGTGCAGCTGTGTTATAAATGAATGTATTCAACTTCCAAAAACAACAAAATGACTTTATGAGTCATCTTTCACGTGATATTGTGACACCACAGCACATCAGCGCTCAGTCTCAGTTGCGATGTGTTTTGGTCCAGCATGAGTTTCAAATGTCCAAACAAAAAAAACAAAAAGAGAGTTCTGCGTTTTTCCAGAATACTCACTTGTGTTTTGGTTTTGTTTCTTCCTCTGTAGAAAGAAAGCAACACAAGTTTCAGTACAGTAGATAAATAATAGATGAATAGTTCTTTTTTTAGTTCTGTTTTTTTACCGTCTCCATCTTCGGCATCACCATCTGAAATAAACACATGTTGATATTAATTGAAGCTTAATTTACCAAACTTGATACATCAATAATTGGTATGGGAAACAGGGGTAATCGAGCAATTTTTTGCATTGGTGGAATTTTTGGCTAAACATTGTAAAAAAAACATTTTACACAAATTTGTGGATGTTTTCTGTCTCATAGAGACTCATAGTTTTAGACAAATTGGGATAAAAAAATAAGTTTGGCCAGGACTTGTGTTAAGTTGAACTGCTAAATTAAAGCCTGATTTATGGACCAAAATTGATAAAACCTTGTACTTATATATTTCAAAGTGTCCTATGAAGGATTTTATTCCGACATAACGTTTTTTATTCCCATAAATGGTGTTATTTCCTTCCCAGCTCATACCTTAACCTTAACTTAAGGATGTATACTTACAATCAATTTACCATCATGTTCCAATACAATGTTAGCTTTTGAGATTGAATTGGTGGCTCAACTTAACCAGTCTTCCCTATTCATTTTGGAGAGGGAAAAAAACTGTGAATTTCTTTAAATACAGGTTGGGAGTTTCTCATGACCTCTTCATGACCGTTAGCTGTGACGTGCACACAGCCTGTAAAACTGTTTCCAAACAAACATTTTAACGGTATTCTCAAAACCTAAGCTAGGGTGTGATCAGACAAGTTACAAATCCAGTGTTTGAGATTTTAAGGCACCACCATTTTTAAGGATTTTTCCTAGCATAGGCAGGCTGTGCAAATGCATTGGGCCTCACCAGCCACTATATAATGATAAACATACTATAAAGGGTGCGCTAATGTTTCAGTTCATTTGAGCAACATGCATTCATTGGTCTTGTGTGCCAACAGATCTAAACCAGGACTATTCTAGACCTAAACTCGGGTGGAACCAGGTCTAAATATGATTGCACACTTGTAGTTCTAAACAAGTGTTAACCCAAATGAGGACAGACATCTCGATTTTAATTTTTTTCATTACGTTGGGTTGTGTTATGTGAAAGAAATGACCAAATTACGGCAAATAAGAACAATCTTGCACAAGGCCGCTTTAAAGCTAAAAACAATCCTAACGTTCTTCCTCACAAAATTGATCATAACAATAGCCTCATAATTGGGGATAAAAGATAATCCTGAGTGTGAATAACAGAGTAGAGCCTGAGGACTGGGCGGTATCAGGGCCAGACTTGAGTGACTAAGGCAGATACCGAGGTGAAGCGATGCCCTGACTACACGATGCCTACTCACTGACACACAGGAATGGTGTGCAGTTGAAATGAATCTCTGCGTTTTGACATTTAAAACAAAAAAATCCAATGCAGATATTCTCACCGTGTTCCTCAGTGACCTCCTCTTCGTCCTCAGCTGTCTCTTCCTCCTCAAGGGCCTCTGCAAACCACACAAAAGTAACACGTTTGTGACAGTTATACCAATCATCATGACTCACTGGTTTATGGTAAGTACCAGTCACATGCAGACTTTTAGTCACTTATTCATGTTCTAAAAACAACTGGACTTTCACATTTAGGGTTGATTACATTCTGAATAGTGAAGGACCTGCTTTTGTTTTATTAGGATACTTAAGATTTACTCTCTAGCTTTTTGTTTATTTGTTTTTGCTGGCCCATTTGTTCTTTTAAAAATATGTTTCCTTGTATTATATTTTTTATCTTCAATGACAATTTCTCAGTGTGATTTGCATAACGCATAATGAGTTTTTAGTGTAAAATACCTGACAAGACGCACTTCCAGTTTAATGGAAACAGGACCTGTATTTGAGCGTAATAATGTAGTCTAATGGGTTTGAAGGTCGATCCGTCCCACTGAGATTACACAGATCGTGATGTGTTATGAAATACTCAGGAACTAATAATGTTGGAATTAATGTTTTTGTATTTTAAAATCTTCTTTTGTTCCTTTAAATTATTATCACCATAATAGATTTAAATTGAAATTTCATTTGTTATTTGCAGAAGTGTGTAGAGAATCAAACTTTTATTTTGTTACTCTTACTTCAAAATAACATTACTTATATTATTATTACTAAAGTAATAGTAAAAAAGCACTTGGGGAAACAAATACTTAAGTAAGAGTAAGTGTTTGGACATATCATCTGATTTATGATTTGAAGTTAATGTATTTGAACGGACAAAACAATAAATAAAAATGCAACTAAACAAACTAAATCATATCTGACGGAGCAGCATAAGAAACACAAATGTTCAAATTACTGAATGCTGTCAACATAAAGCTTTTGTCACGTGTGGATTTACAGAGTAACTAAAACTTCTACTCAAGTACAATGTCAAAAAAGTATGGTATAAGAAAGACTACTCCAAAAAGTACAATTTCTTCAAAAAGCAAATATACAGTGCATCCGGAAAGTATTCACTGTGCTTCACTTTATCCACATTTTGTTCATTACAGAATACGTTAAATTCATTATTCGCCTCAAGTTCTATAAACAATACCCCGTAATGACAACGTGAAAGAAGGTTGTTTGAATTGTTTTCCCGTTTTTAAATTTTTTTAAATTATTATAATTTTTGTGCTCAACATTTAACAAACTTGACAATAACAATAGACAAGATATATGGGGTGGGGGTGGCTGAGTCTCTATATTGAGTTATTACATGGGTATTATTAGTTCTGAGTCCTTAAAGCAAGTTAGACTACACATCTCTCCAAAACACAGTGAGCACGGTTACATTTAATACTTCGCCGGACATTTTGCGCAGTTACCCCCAGTCCGACAGGTCCCGCAAAGTCCACAATGTTACCCCCTGGTCGGACATGAGCAGCGGGCACTTCAATGGTGCAGGCGACTCCACAGCTACCACCCAGCAATCGCAAACAAGGGCCAAAATCCCCACAAATCGCACATCGCACAACAGTCATGACTTTGACAACAAATATTACACAGGGAGAGGAATCGCTCTCCAGAACCCGCTTCACTTCCCATACATTTAAAGTTTCACCTTTTAAATTTGTATTGTATTATTCTCAGTATTTATGTGCACATTTATTAAAAAGCTAAAAATGCACATAAGTATTCACAGCATTTGCCATGACTCAGGTAAATAGTTTTTCCACTTATCATCCTCGAAATGCTTCTCCAACTTGAGTGGAAAATTCCGTTGATTGGACATGATTTGGAAAAGACCAGTCTATATGAGGTCCCACAGTTAACAGTGTCAGAGCGCAAACCAAGCCATGAAGTAGGAATTATGGGGTTTTGTTTGTAGAATTTTGAGGCAAACAATGAATTGAATCCTTTTTGGAATGAGGCTGCAACATAACAAAAAGTAAAGTGCTGTGAATACACTCTGGATGCAGTGTAACTCAATGACATTGCACATAAATTGTGGGTTCAAAACACCAGTATACAATTACAAACACATGTACTTAGTGTAGCGGTGCACTGCCATCATTTCTGCTCATATCTATTACAGTTGTGCTCTCAAATTATGTGGAAACCATGGTGATTTACTCAACATTTAGTAGTGAACTGAACTTAACTGTGACGGCTGGAAGTGTGACGGCTGGAAAAAAGACTTGGATTTTGTTGAGTCAAGTTTTTTGGGTTTGTAACCTGATCTTCTGATAACAGTGCTGACATGTTCTCTGGAAATACTTTTTCAACAGTCTGAGGTTTAATACTGTAGTTCACACACTAATGTCAGTCATACTCCCACGCTGCAAATAGACGCTACAAGAGACAGATAATTCCATTTGTTTTCATGCATTTACGGTAAGTAGCATTATTCTTGACAGTGCGAGCAGAAAATGAAAGTAACTACTCTTACTCGCAGTAATGAGTACAATACTGAAAAACATTTTAAACAAACGTGATGACCCACATAAAAGTCTTTGAAGTCTTACCTTCCTCCTGCGGCTCCTGGTGCTCCTCCTCCTCTACCTCATGATCCTCTGTTGATTAAACACACACACACACACACACACATGACTGAGCCAAGAACGCATGACACCCGGGCTCAGGCAATAAAAACAGAAAAATGAAATACAAATACAGTATTATTGAAGGGTGATAACATCAGGCTGTAAAAAGCTGTAAATCATGGAAGGAAATGTTGGTAACGACACATACACTGATAGTATTCACCGCAAGAGGATATTCTTTCAGCAGAGATACTTTCAAGTCATTTGCCCAGATAAATCTTACTGGTAAAATGTATTTATAAGAGCACTTTTCAAATTGACATTAGACTGAAATGTTTTTAACGTATTTCTATAATGTGTTGCATTTATTAATGTGTAAAATCAAAACAGACTTTATTTTATTGTTTCTTTGATCCTGCTTTATTACATTAATATAGTATTTGGTTATGAGGTCTACAAGTACATCATTTGTCTGCATAATCACACTCCTTCATGCCACCTACCTTCAACTGTTTCCTCTTCATCACAAAAGAATGGCGCCAAGAAAACACAACATTATTAAAGTCTTACAGTTCAAACAGAAAGTAATTTATGTATTTTAATTTCAAAGGAAGAAAATGATAATTGTTTTTGTCTAATCACCAATTCAAACACAAATAGTTGAGGTTGCCCTATAATTTTGTGGTGTTTCTTGAAATAAGATCAGTTTATTTTTGTTTTATGACTAATGTTAAACGCCATGTAATGAGATCTGCTTGTCAATCCAGGCTAAGTTTTTTAATTTATGTAGTGTATATAGGCTTACAAGCTTAAACATTTCCCACCCAGTTATATATAGTTACATATTTATCATGCGATTTAATCATTTTCACTGTGAGAACTGAACTGTGGATTAAGGTAATCCTGATTGAGCAGTTAGACCTGAGTTTGACCCCTTGCATGGTGCATTCGGAGACGTCTGTGAGATGTCTTACCTTCCACCTCCCTGTAAAAAGCAAATACCCGCACATTAATCTTCCACACCGTCACAGACACACAAAGCAGTCTGTCAATGTCTTAGAAAAACAAAGACGTGTCGATGTGAAATGACTTACTCTTCATACTCCTCCACCACTTCCTCAGTGTCTGACATGGTTCTGAGATGTTGTAGGCCCAAATAAAAACTCCTATTTGAACTGCAAAGAAAAGATACCCATTACAGCTCATCCATAGTTGTATGGCATATTTAGAAGTTTATATTATATATTTTGGTAATGTAATCCTCAATTTAAAAAAAGAAAAAGTACCGTAAAGGAGAAGAAGAGAGCTGGAGCTTGAAGCAGCTTGCAGACCTCACTGGAGTCCTTGGGCACGTGAAGGGGGCTTTGTGGCGGGACAAAGCCTTTTGGAACTCTTGTTGTGATATAAATAACTTAAGAGATAATTTGTGCACTTTATCAGCATGCCCTAACAAGGATGCATTGGTAAACCAGGGCTTGATAAGACACTGACACAGCACAGGCCTTCACTCTCCACACTGAGGTAACTATGGCTAAAATAGATTCAAATTGACCACAAATGAGAGTTACACAGCATTTATTCTTTCATTTGGCAGCTTCTTTAGCACATACAAAAACATTTTCATTGACAAGATTTGGAAAAAGACGACATCATTGCATTTTATTGTCGAATCACATCATAACCATCACCGGTTTAAAGTGCTTATCAAATTAGCTTAGTCGTAGACACACAGCGCGGTATAATTGAACAAAAATATTTCTTAGTGTTCAGTATTTTTTTCAGTAGCAATGCAAACTTATAACAAAAGCTTTCGCACCCTCCTCATTGCTTCAGAGTGCACTAAAAGAAGCATGCAAAAGTCCAAAGCAACAATCAGTCCTTCTCCATCTGCTCTTCCACGGTGTAAGCATGTCACATAAAAGTACAACTTTACAAATGGTCACTGTAGTTTATAGTTTAAGGTTGATGGCACTAAAGCAGGTTTCAGATGCAGCTGTTGGATCAAACCTTCCCAGGGCTGGACTTTGAGTCGTCAGCTTTCTTCTCAAAAAGGCTTTTCTTACTGGTGATGTCCACGTGCCTCAAATCCTGCAAGGGATTTATTTAAGGGATGTTTAAAATCATCAAGCGAAAAAACTGAATACTGAAAAAATCTCAAAGTCTAGCACTCTTGCCATCTAGTGGACTTTTAATGCTATTTGCTGTTATTGTACAGTTAAATCTATTTGTGGTAGAAAGTGTCCTACTTCAAAACTACTGTATGACCTTCTGATTTCTGAGTAAGTGTGTAAACTGCTACGGAAAAGTAATTGAATTATTCTCCGTTCACTGACCGAGGGGCCGTGTGTCGGTCCAGTTTGATTCTTCTTATTCATCCACTTATTGATCCGCTCGGACAGTCCAGTTTTGGTGATTTTCAACTCCTATAACGCACCGAGATTCAAGTAAACATTCACAGACGGTCGCAATAAATGCACGAGTCGTAAAGTGCGTGTGTGCGAGTACTTGTCTGCTGACTCCGAGGCTCTGGTCCTCCTGTGTTTGCTGCTCAAAGAGGCCTCGCTTTCTGGACACTTCCTCCATCATTGACAGTGTCATCTGGGATACATCCGGAGAGCGCACCATCTCTGACCTCTGCTCAGCCACACGGACAGAAGAGACTACGTGAGTTTAGTTGAGTTTATTTGCCATTTGTCGTTAGAAAGGCTACATTGTAAAACAGCGTACAGCAAAACATTAAAAACAACGGACATAAGTTACCAAACACCACATGTACCAAGAAATATGAATTGATACTGTGAAATATGCAAGCTAAAATATATAAAGAAATGTTCAAGTTTTCAAGATTGAGGGAAGAAGCTTTTAGCATGTCAAGATGTCTTTCATTTAATGGAGCGATAACTTGAATAAACTCGACCACATTATTTAAAGCTTTTCTCTCAACATTACCAAACCGGACAGTAATACGGCCGAAAAGAAGACCTTCAATAGTGCAGCAAGGTTTTGTGAATTTGTGAAGCTTCCTCAGAAAGAAAAGACCCCGATGAGCCTTTTTACTTTATTACTTGTGTTTTTGTTCCAGCTCAAGCCATTAGCCAAAGAAGTGTACACTCTTCCACTATTTGAACTTCAGAGTCAGCACTTACAATAGGAAGATGACCGGTATTACGACTAAAATCAATGACAAGTTCATGTTTAAGGTAAGTATTATCAATCATAATCATAATATGAGCATTGGTCTCTGTACAAACCTGTGCCGCCTGAGCCAGTCTCTCCATCTTCTCCTGAATGGACCTGGAGGAGATCCTTTGTCTGGAGCTGAGCAAAAAGAGCAAACATATTCATATCTACTGCAGTGGATCGTTGAATGAAGTATCAAGTATTGAAATCATGGCTTTTCTTAACAATAACTCACTTTCTTTGGAACGATGATGCCGTGTCCGCCTCTGGACTTTGCTCCTAAAATGACAACAACATCATATTATTAAACATTTAATAATAATAATAATAATAATAATAATAATAATAATAATAATAATAATAATAACAATAACAATAACAATAACAATATAATAATAATAATAATAATAATGATAATAATTGTTTAATTTGTGCTTTGTTTAATATGATTGCATCTTACTGTATTCCCTTCAAACTTCTTGGATGCAATCTTGACACTTGCGCTATAACATGCATAAAACTGATTAGGCCTTGAATCATTGGGAAATCACAGTATTTTTACAAGTGTACCTCCTTTGCAGTGGTGAAGCCTCCTCCTCCTTTTTCTTCATCATCTTTTGTTTTTTTGTTATGCAAAAGAAGATAAGAGAGAACATATCATGACCTAAGTCTTTATTGTGAAGCAACAACTAAACATAATCACCAGGCATCAATACATTTACAGAGATATCACATGAATCACATTACGTCTGCGTCAGACTACTGCTCTAAACATTAGAGTAATTGCAGGTTTAGTGGAATATGTTGCTTTAGCTGTTAATAATGATCTTTTAAACATTGTGTTATGCTTGTTTTTACCCTAAAAGAGATGGTCCTGGAGCTCTGTCTGACAAATGCCGGTTTAGATGTCGGTTCAAACTTAGATGAGCCATTTACAGCGTTCTGTGAAGGAGATAACAACTATTCAAAAATGCAAGTCAAGCTTTTACTTGTCTGTAGATAGGAAGATTTGACAAGTTATTCAATATTTAATCAATCACTAGTATGAATTGTGTGGAAAATACGTCATTTATTGTGAAGACTACATCACAGCCACAGAAACAGCCATTAGGAACAACAAGATGGCAGAAACGGAGGCTGCAGACCTGAGGTTACACGTCACAGCTACTCTGAAGAGTGCCAAACCATCTCCTTCAAATATCACATCTGAAGAGAGGAGGGCACTCTCAGCACTACAAAAAGATCACAACATTAACATTCTTCCTGAAGACAAGGGGCGCTGCACTGTGATTCTTAATAAGCCAAAGTCCACAGCCTCCTCGAGGACACGACCACATACGAACATTTGAAAAGAGACCTGACCAGTGGCTACAAGAAGAAGGTGATAGACTGTTTACAAAAGCTTGAAAAAGAGGAGGTGATAGACAGGCTGCTGTATTACAGACTGTATCCTGGGGAAGCTAATCCATGCATTTATGGCCTTCCCAAAATTCACAAAGAGAATGTTTGACTCAGACCCATTGTGTGCAGCACCGATTCCATCATATACAATGTGGCCAAGCATTTAACAACCATCCTGGCACCTTTGGGAAACTTGGAACATCCTGTGGAAAACGAGACTGCAGGAAGACACCACCTTACAGGAAAGGACCAAACTTACACCTGAACACATATGCAAACTACTAGACATCTACCTTAACACCACATACTTTAAATTTTGGGGACATTTTTATAGACAGAATCACGGCTGTGCCATGGGCTCGCCCGTCTCTCCCATAGTGTACACGGAGCATTTTGAGAAGAAGGCACTGACAATCAAGAAACAAGAGCTGGAAGCCTTCTCAGAGCACATCACTGCAGTGGACCCGCATATCAGGTTTACAAGAGGAGATGCTAAGGAGAACTGCTTGGCCTTTCTTGATTGTTCCACAATCGGAGGAGAGGACGGGAAGCTCTAGACAGAAGTATATAGGAAACCTACATATACGGATCAGTACCTGCTCTTTGGCTCTAACCACCCACTACAGCACAAGCTGGGAATGATCAGAACACTACAACACAGAGCACAAGAGGTGCCCACCAGCTCAGAGGGCAAGAGGGAAGAGGAAAAACACATCCAGAATGCTCTCTCAGCCTGTGGATACCCGACTTGGGCTCTGACAAAGTGAAGAGAACCAAAAAGCAGGACAAAAGGGACAAAAGGGAAACAGTCTCTATCCCTTATGTCTCTGGACTGTCAGAAAAACTGCAAAGATTTTTTAGACAACACGAAGTCCCTGTTTATTTCAAACCAGGCAACATTTTAAGACAGGTGAACTGGTTCACCCTAAGGACAAGATGCCTACACAGAAAAAGAGCAATGTAGTGTATTCTATCCCTTGCAGTGAAAAAAGTTGTAAAAAGCGGAACATAGAGAAGACTAAACAGCCACTGCACAAGAGGCTATTTCAGCACAGAAGACACGTGAGTTCAGGACCCCAGAGCGCCGTGCATCTTCGTCTTAAAGCCACAAACCACTCTATTGAAGACAGTGAGGTGGAGATTCTGAGCAGGGAGAAAAGATGGTTTGAAAGAGGAGTTAAGGAGTTTGTTAAAAAAGAAAATCCTTCCTTAACTCGTAATGGAGGTTTAAGATTCAACCTTCCGGTTGTGAATAATGGTTTGTTGAAACCCCGGAGACGCCCGAGGCATTCGGATGCTAATCAGGTACTCAATGAGGAGGGAGCGAAAGTCATCATACAATAGGATGTACATGGCCCATCTCAGGGCTGTTAGTAAAACAATGGGAGTAGTCTCAAGTGAAACCAAAACTCCCCCCCTTTATCAGGAGGGCCCGCCCTGTGGGCAGGACTTACACAGAGGAGGATATAAAATCTGAGTTCCCAGACTCGATTCACAGATTGAGAATGACTCTTGGATGAGAGTCGAAACGTTTTGGTTCTCTAAAACAGAGTCCAGATGACGACAACTGAACATTTTTATATATATATATATACTTCCTTAGTCTACAATTGGACAATTACTGTTGCACAGAACATCCACAGATAGTTTGTATTACCTGGTGCGTGTGTCCGTTCTGAACAGGGCTTGGACTTGCCCTTGATGCAGACCAGTTTTCTCGCGGTGAGAGAGGAGTCGTCGGGGACCGAGGGCTCATGGGAGTTGTGCGACCACTTGCGGATGGACTTTTGTCGAGTGAGATGGACACGGAACTACAAAAAAGACACTTAGACAAGCGCAATGGGTTTGAAAGACTTGACTAAACCAGAAATACATGGAAAAGTGAAGTTATAATTAGGCCTAAACAAGACAATTACAGCATCTCTGTTTAAAGCTACTATACTATCTACGCTAGGATTTATTATTATACTTTTTTACATTTAATTCGGTCTTTTTTTTACTAGAAAGATGCTACGTTTGTCCAGGGGAATCCATTGTAGGTAAACTGGAATAGAATACCTTTCAGAAAAAAAACTATATACGTGTCACGTGTTTCTATTGAAGACAAACTCCTGCGGAAGCTTTGTGTCTTATGGCCTTTACTCATCTGTAGATATGTTTGATTAATAGTAATCCTTCCCAATTCAGCCAATACAAACTAAAGAGCATATCAACCTGACAAACTTGCGGGCCCGGTTTGATGTTTCTGGTGGATCACGGTCTTTGGACGATGACTCTCTGTTTTCAATCTAACAAAGAGAGAAACAGAAAAGACTATGAAACAGTCTTTTGTGCAGTGCCACTCCTTCTGTTGCATAACCATATACTGTGGGGGCAGGTGTGTAATAAAAAGATAAAGCTGAATGTTTATATACTTTCTCTTATCAAAGCTTGAGGAGGATTTGCATTCTCTTTTCATTTCCCCAAAAATATCTAACCCTTAAGAGCAACGCAAAGTTTTCAAATAAAGAGAATTATTAGTAAGTAAAATGTTAAACACCTTTTCTAAAAACATACTAAGTCAGATTTTGATCTTTCTGGCATGAGAAGTATTTCATTTAGTATATATTTAGTTGTTGTTATGTTTCCAACCCATACTTCGTGCATATTATTTTGACATAGACATATTTTTCATAACAATGTTGCTTGCCCCCTCTACATAAATCTAAATGGAAAAAATAAAACTGGCAACATGTTTTTGTTTAAAAATAATAGAAATCACTATAGCCTTAGCTTAAAGCCATGCAGACTTTATCAAATTGTAAGCAAAATTCTTCAAACATGTTGCCTTTTCATCAATAATTAACATTCCTCCGTGTGGGGTAAATGACATCACCCCTTTGCCCTTTATTGTTTCTAAAAGACCCAGTTATTGATTATAATTTCTGGAAAATTAGCACAAAACCTGCATATTTGTAACAACCAATTAACCATATCCGCCCCATCTCCATTTAATAGGCTTATAGTGTGATGTCTGTTTACCTGTGTGTCTTTGCTGCTGGTCTCACTGGTGCTGTTGCTCCTGGAGCTGTGTGTCACGTTTGTTGTCAGCTGGGCAGGTTTAGACAAATGCCCTGCAGAGAGAGAAACTGTTGCCCTCTCTGTCTCCGCTAAGTCTCCCAGTGGCTCTGCTCTGGGCTCCGCAGCAACATCATCCTCATCATTATCCTCATCATCATCCACTGCCTCCTTCTGCCTCCTCAAGGTCTCCACGTGTCGCATCCTCCGCTTCTCGTCTCGGGATCGTAGCATCTCCACAAAGTCCAGCTGCGTCTGCTCCGCACTGTAAGCACATGTGCTCCCATCAGGCAAAACATCATGACACTTATCCAGTTATTCTACACAGTAAAACGAGAGTCTAAAAGTGTTGGAGTCTCAGAAGAAGCATATATTTGTAGTTCCCTCTCAAAGACAGTGCAAAGCTACTTTGTGAACATGGATCGTGATGAAGCCTTATCAAAAATGTGATCCAGATCCTGTGATATAACCAACATATACAGCACGTGGTCCAATCTAAAGACACGTTAATAAACATTAAAGAAAAGAGGTAAAAGGTTTGTTGGATGGTCTTAATGTGCTGCTTGATCCGTGTACGCTGATGAAAGCTGCCTTCAACTGAAAGGCCTTCAGATTCAGTTACTGAGCCAATGTAAACTGGACCTTTGAAGACTATATCACATCTCAAGTCGACATTTTTCACACTTTGTAAATGGATCCACATGACATAGTCCCGTGGGGCAAAAGTGTCCATGTCATAACGCTCCTCTATGCTCATGTAATCGTACCTCAAAAATGTGCATCTTAATAGAAAAGGAGTTAACTGTACCCTGTGGTGACAAACCAAGATGAAAACTAAGTAAAGGAGAAGTTCTAGACAAAAGACAAATGAATGAACAAAAAAAAACAGATACATATCATCATATTGGGAAATGCCTCAAATAAAGTAAAGGGGGAAAACTGAGTGAATGCAACCCTCAGAATTGGGGCTTAGAGGGACAGGACAGACCTGCTGAGACCTTGGTCACCCGTGGGTGTCCCATGGCTGGTCCCTGTCTCTCCGTGTCCCGGATGCTCTGGACCAAAGACATTGTCTGGGTCAGCAGAAGAGCTCGACCCCCTCACCCTTCGTCTCCTCTCTCTCTCCACCTCCTCCTCATCTTCCATGGTCCAGCGCTGAGCCAGGCTGACAGAGAGAAAAGCCAAAGACAGAAACACACTTGTAACTGCCAATTAGACCAGCATTTTAAAAACTTTTTAAAATCACGCCAAGTGTAATGTAGTTGGAGGGAGCGATACTGACAAAAATGTATTTCTCTCCTTACAAAGAAAATTATGTATATCCAACAGAAAGATGTTAAATCCTGTTTTTAAACATATTAGAGGTTTAATTATCAGACAAATGTGCAGAAATATAACGTTATATCTTTATTCGCAAGTTTACAACATGACCTTTTTCATTTTTATTTTCAGTCCGCTGTTTTTGTAGTTCTTTTATTTATTTTTATACTATAAACATATATTCAAATTTTGCATATCTTCAAAAGAACATTCACGATATGATCAACATTTTCACTATTGTATTGCCCATCTAAATATTGTCGATAACAATCTGGTTCTTTCTTTCTCCCGTTGCTTTCTTTTATAGATCAGAAGTTTGCCCAACACACTCCAAAATGGTAACTTACAGAGTGAATCCTAGCTCAAATTGGACATGTTTTCAAGGCACCCTTGGCCATACTTGAGGTTCACTTCAGTTTCCCCACAGTAGTTGAACATCAGGGAATTATACCCATGCAGCACACCTTGGAATGATGTAATGTTAATTTTTTTTTTTGCACACCTACAATTAAACAGAAGTATACACTATTATAACGGTGATACCAAACCTGCTGTACTAGTTTAGGTAATGTGAAAACAGTTGACTAGTGAGTTTCTGGAGTGGACTTTAGCAAAAAGAAATGATGTAATTAAAAAGTGGTTTGCTGTAGACGCCATTTCAACAAGTATAGTATTACTATTTAAATGGAAAACTGGACCTGACCACAGTATTTTACGCCGCCAATTATTGCATTACATGACATTGGGCAGAGCCAGGATTAGACTGGTTTCAATGCACAACGCTACTTTTCCATCGTGTAAAGAAAATCTTACCTGGACAACGCGGACCAATTTTTCCGACTGATGGACATTTATTTAATTCTAACCCACAACGAGAGCCTAAAGGAATTGTCCAAATGCAGGAAACAGCCCGAAGAGCAAACAGAAAGTCGAGTGGCACTCTGAGGGCGTCAGACTGAGCACCTTTACCCCGGCGCTCCTGCGTAGTCACGTGACCGCGGCGCTCAGGTAAGCGCTCACCTTAAAGCTCCTCTCGTGTGCGGGCATTCTGCACGTTACACGCTCAAACTACGGTGCATTTGCTGCTGATGTGTGCACGTAAATAATTAGCAGTTAGCCTAACGCACAGATGCAGGCTAAATGCATATCAGACATAAAATTAATGCAATCTAAATGTTGTACTTTTTTTTTTTTTTGCGAATGCACAGCTGACGTACCTGACGTTTTTGTAGATGCGTGCATTTTGTGTATTCCTCCAAGAGTCTATTGTAAAAACAACACTTTGTGACAATCTGAGACCACTGGGTGCTGGGTGACACTTGGCCTACTACCACCAACAAACTAAAAGCGTTTGTTGGTCAAAGGTTTCCACTCTTGATGAAGATAAAAAAAGTGATCTAACAATATTCAACAACAATAGGGTATTACTGTCTTAAATGAAAAAAGGAACATAAGGAAATGAAATTATATAATTATATATTAGAAGTTCTTCTTCTCTTCTGGTAAATTACTGTATGCATGACATCTGTTGAATGCTTTCTTTGTATGTGTACAGTTGGATTTATTGTTTGCAAGTTTGAGAGACTACACCCTTCACATGCAGTCAGCTTTAGAGCATATCTGCTGGACTCTGACCCTTATAATTTCCCTACATGCACCTGGCTTGTTATGAGTCCCTTATAAGCTCAAGAGTTACACTGCCTGTTACTACTTTTTTTTCCCATTCCTCGAGTTGCGCTTGTCCAGTCTATTCACAGTAGATTTTATTGAGGTAAAGTTGATATTTCTTGGCGGATGACACCTATACCTTCAACAATAAAATTAAAGTGCTTTTTTATTATCATGCAACAGTTTTATAGCTGAACTCTGACCTCAGAGGAAAAACAGTAATAATAATAAAGATCTCTTACACTTCAAAGGAAGTTGCAAATGTTTAACTGCTTGAATTTAATGTGATACAAACTATAATTGTATCCATTTACTGCACCTTTCTTAATCACCAACAAGATTATTATTCAAGCCCCCCCTATTATTAAAGCTCCCCCTTTTTAATTGTATGATTGTGATATTGTGATAACCCTATAGAAAAAGACAGCCAATTTATCCAGTGCAATTTTATTAACCACAAAATTATTTAAGACCAAATTCAAATTACAAATGATTATTATTTTACCCACACCAATGTTTTTAATAATTAAAAATAAAAAATACTTCTATGGTGAATATACATCATCTCAAATTGAACTGCAAAAATTGAAGTTATGTTCAGAGTTACCACATGGTGTACCTTACGTCTAATGCAGGGCTAGTCAACTTTATTTTCCAGAGGGCCAGTTTTTTCTGAGGGCCAAGGCGTCTGGGCCGGAGGTGCACAACACGACACTGAAACAACATTTGGGTCATAAAAAACATCCCAGGACTAACCCTGAATCAAAGCAGGTCCAAAGCAGAATTATTCAAGGACTAAACCAAGACCAAACCAGGTCTAAACTAGTGCTAACCCAGAATGAAACCAGTAAACAAGATTTTTTATTTTATTTTTTCAGTATTTGGAAGACTGCTCGTGGGCCGGATTAAATCGCTTGGATGACCTGATTTGGCCCCCGGGCCTTATGTTGAATAGCCCTGCTCTAATATAAAACTTTATTATGGATGTAATAGAATATATTGCTTATTGCCTTTAATAAGTAAACACTGAGTGTGTGGCATCTAACATTGTGTGTAAAACAACACTTCACTGAGCAGAGCCTTTAGCAGCATCAAACATCTTCTTCCTGCCCTCCATCCCAGACATGGCCTCCACGTTCTTCCTCCAGTCACTGTCCTCCGCAGGCCTCTTCTGCTTCAGAAGCACATTAAAAACAGGACATGAGATATGACTACACAGAAAAAAACATAAAAAATCAGGGAAATAGACCTTTAATGGACTTATTTTGTACTGACACTTATGCTTACTATTGAAGCAAGCACTAAAAAGCTTCATACAAAGGGATCATTGTTGAGTGTCCATTGCCTGAGACACACAGGGGCCACCCTGCAGTCCTGTATATTTAACACACCTTTCACAAACTCAGGTGTGCAGTGCCGCCTGCACATCGGCCTCACTTCACATACAGAACATGTACAGTGTGTGTTAGTGGCTCTGCTGCAGAGGTTAATATGAGGCTGCGTTACACTTCTCTGTGCCACATGTCTGTAGATTATTATCACATATTCCACAAAGTCTCAATAGTACAAACCTTCTCTGTGTCCTCCTTCTTGACAGACTTGAGATTTGCTCGGAGGTCCATGGACACTTTATGTTTGGAGCCCAACAGAGAGTGCAGAATGGCGTCGGCAGACACACGGACCCGTCTCAGGTTTGGCCTCTTAAATTTTCCCCTCAAGTCCAAAACCTTGATGTTCAGGTCTTTAATCTAGGACAATCGAAAAGCATGCTCTGAAAATGCTCTGCTATTGTACACTGACTAAAGATCTGATACCTCACGTGTGTTGAGCATGACTTTGGCTTCAATGTCATACCGCTCCTCATCGACCACATCGATCTTAGAGTGAAGCTCTCTGCACAGATCCTAAGGGTTAGAGGGTGAAGTAACTTGATTTTTTTTTATTTCAGAAGATTTAATCTGTAGAGTAGTTTTCACATCACTAAAGTGCAAAAAGTGTAACAATGCATTCGATTTATACAGCGCCTTTCAAGACACTCTAGTACTTAACACTGTATTATTCATTCACTCCACACCTGGTGGTGGTGGGCTACTACTGTAGCCACAGCTACCCTGGGGACGGACAAAAAGCTGCCGATCTGAGCCATCAGCCCCTCTGGCCACCACTCTCTCAAACACCACATTCATACTAGGCAAGGTGGGGGAAGTGTCTTGCCTGGGGACACAACAACAGTTTGCACTGGAGCCACTGCTGCCTCACTGTGGCACCTGGGGTTCCCAGCAGTCTAGGCACAACCCTGCTTAGCTTCCGAGATCAGACGAGGTCAGACATTCTTAAAGTTATATAGCCACAACTCTTCAAAGAAGTATTGCGTAATATTTTTCCTACTACAACATTACCTCACTTGTAATATACCTGTAGTTGCGCCAGACTGAAGCCGCTGGTGCTGAGAGGAGGAGCTCTCTCTGACACATACTTCTGCTTCTCCTCTTCCTTCACCAGCATCTCCTGTTCTAGTTCCTCTTTGGCTTTGGCCACCATCAAACTCTGCAACACGATTTCCAGAAGATGATCATCTGTTTACTTTACTGTATAGTGTTAATTACAGCTCCGCTGTAGTATTGATTACCTTGAGCATCAGCTTCCGTGATGCTGAGATCTTTGGTTTTCTCTGTGAGAGCACAAGCTCAAATGGTGTCAAAATACACATTTTAATTACAGGAACCACAAACGACTGCCATCTCCTCTTACCTCTTGTCTGTAAGAGAGAGGTATATAAACCTTAGACATTTGAACATTTTGTCTGTTATTCTAAAATCAGAGGCTGATCACTTACACTTGCTCTGGCATCTTGTCAATATCTGCAGGACGGAAACACACTTAAACTTAAATACACAATGAAAAACAGTTCTGTTTTAGGTTTCACCAAACTATGCAGCCCAAAATAATAATAATTATGAAAATAATAATGAGACCCTATCATGATGTCAGTGTTAAAAGGCATATACAAATATACAGCAGTAGTTAGTCAGTTAAAGACATCAGATTTGTCTGTTACTGTCTAGTAAATCTCCAGAGGTTTGGGACTGTCACGAGACACACTGGCCTCTTACTCCATGTGGCTAGATTTAACTGATACTTAACAGCCATTTGTCGAATGTGTCATGTCTTACCACACAAGTCTGTATTATCATCACCTTAGGTCACCTTTTATTCATTTGGCCTCATGAAATGCCCCTCTTTCCTCACTCTGACCTCTGTCAGCCATTTCGTTGCACGGTCCCAGTATCACAACAGGGTTACAAGTGGCTGCCATGAATTAGGAACATTCCAGCCTGAGAGCCATCCCTTGCCATTCCTGTTGCCTCCACATCAACATCTTTCGATGTGGGATTATCTTGAGGGGTGGAATTTAGAGTGGCCTGTCTCCCCAAATAGACCTGCGACATCTGATGGACAGCTGCGGGTATGATTGTGCTCCAGGAGTATACCGGGCCAGGATAAGGGATTTATCTTAGCTCACAGCTCTAACTCATAGATGCTCCAGAGCCTCTGTGCTCTGGCCAACTTGGCAATGGTCAACAACCAAAAGTTAAAAGGGCGCTTTGGAGAGTTCTGCTCAGACTGGTTTTGGACACTGACCTCATATCTGACCTGTAATTTTCCACTGATGGAAGTTGTGTTTTCCAGAAATCAGGTTTTAAATCTATTTTACAAACTAATAATAAATAAATACGCAAAATCCAAGCACATGGCTGTTCCCTTTGTGCCAGTTCTCTGTGCCAGTTGCAGGTCTGCAGCTGAAGATTGCACCAGGAGGAGCATGATGCTATACTTGAGGGAAGCAGATGAGTTCCTGCGGCAACCAATCACAAGAAAATCCCAAGGAAAAAGTCTTGTTGAAAAGCACAATGTAGCCACAATAGTGTCCCTAAGCCCAAAAAAGAAGTCATGACAGTTATATGGCCAGATCACTTGCTATTGTAACCACAGGGGGAAAAGGCCCTCATCTAACGGCATGCATTAGTAAGAAAAGATGACATGTAACATGCAATTCACAATAACATATTCCAACTATCTGAGTGGTGACTTACCAGTATGAAGAGTGTTTGGACAGTGGTTGGATCAGGATGGACAAACTTGGATCACTCTTGTGATTTTGGGTCCCCCTTTTTAACTGTACCACCCATGAACCAATCTCTCCATTGTCACTGGGGGCTATTGTTAGCATCCCCACCTCTGCAGCTTCCTAATCTCACTCTGTCCAGTTGGTCCCCGACATTTATGATAAAGCCACAGACTGAGAGTTTGAACTGTACTGTTTGCTGGCCATGAAAGACTGACCAGTGACCAGTGCAATACAGAGTACAATACATCAAACTTTATACAAGTGATGATACATGGACTGAAATCTGAATGTTAAGTTAATGAAAAGGTTTACATATACAACTGAATATTATATTTGTCCAAATATATTTTACTTGGTTACGAAGTATTTCTGTTGGAATAAAATTAATCACAGTTAAAAATATGTGAGAGGCGTAGCCAATTTTGTGACGAAGCTTTCCAAATACTGAATTCAGATGCCCTCTAGTGGCTCAACTAAAACATCGCATTTTAACAAAGTGTTATAAATGTGTTTAAACTAACTTTTTTCTCAACTGAACAGAACTATAGGCATTATATTAATTTGAAACTGCTAAAATCCTTTTTCTTTTTCTTTTTTTTACAAAAGCACACTGGACAGGCTATTTTATTTTTTACAACAATCTGGTTTTAAAATGGCCACATGAGGGCACCAATGTAATCCCATTACATCCCAAGTTTCAAACGTATGCAACGCTTACGCTGCTGTGTATTTTTTTTAGGCATGATGTAGTTCTTTATTTTGTACCCCTTACAAGTTTAAAACAAGTATTTTTTTCTTGTTACGTTACATTTTCATGAAATGCTTTTGGACATAGTTTTGTTGCATGAATGCACAGACACAGACATTGTTGTTATTGTGCCAGTGAAAAACAAAGAGCGTCCTTGACCAGTTAATTAAATGTCATGTGACAACAGTCTGTGTGGTTCATTAAATGACCCTCAGTTTCACTCAAATCATGCGTGAGACTTTTCCATTCACACACAAAGCTAAGAGCAAAGAGTTTATATATATACACCTCAAGTTCTACCTGTGAAGTAGGATTAGAAGCTCACAAGCAGCTCCTAAGTGATAACCTTGCATTGTAGTCAAGGAGGGACTAGTTGCAATGTGGGCGGACTTGGTGGCGTGGACATGATTAACTTAAGTTTATGAATAAAATCTGCTTCTATCAACCATAACACACGTAATGTTGGCACACGTAATAGCAGCAGGACACAACATGTTGCTACCCATTATAACCAGAATGCCCAAAAATGTTTTCTTTATTGTCTGACAGTACAAAGCCTGTGGCACCAAGGAAAAAGTGGGTCAGGCTCTAAAAATGTGGGCCGGGGGACAAGGGCTAAAGGCAGGACGAGCGCAACAGAGAGGACAGTTCCCCACCTCACCTTAACTCTCTTCACTTCTCTCTCTCCTCTCCCCTCGTCTGTTCTCCCCTCTCTCTCTCTCTCTCTCTCTCGCGCGCGCGCTCTCTGTTTGTGTGGACAGTGAGGAGGGTGCTGTGTCCAGTGAGGGAGGGGGAGCTGCTTTTACTTTTGTAGTTGTGAAAACAGGACTGACGATGTTTGACTGAATTGTGTGTTTTTTAAAATGAGTGTAAAGTCAAAGTCTCTCTCTCTCTCCTCTCGTCTCTCGTCTCCTTTCTTCTATTGTCTTTCTCTCCTCTCTCATCACCTCTCTTCTCTTTCTCTCCTCTCTCTTCTCCTCTCTTTCTCTCCCCTCGTCGCTCTTCTATCTTCCCTTCTTGTCTCTTCTCTTCTTTCTCTCCTCTCCCCTGTCTCGTCCCCTTTCTTCTCTTTCTCTCCTCTTCCCTCGTCTCCTCTCTTCTCTTTCTCTCTTCTCCCCTTGTCTCTGCTCTCTTCTCTTTCTCTCTTCTCCCCTCCCATCGTCTCTCCTCTCCCCGTTCCCCTCGTCTCTCCTCTCCCATCTCTTCACTTCTCTTTCTCTTTCTCTCCTCTCCTCTCCTCTGTTTCTCTCCCCTCGTATCTCTTCTCCTCTCCTCTCTCCTTTCTCTCCCCTTGTCTCCTCTTCGCTCTCTCTCCTCTCCTCTCCCTCGTCTCCTCTCTTTCTCTTCTCTCTCTTTCCCTCGTTTCCTCTCTTCTCTTCTCTCCTCTCCCCCTGTCTCTCCGCTCTTCTCTTTCTCTCCTCTATCCTCCCCTCGTCTCTCCTCTCCCCATTCCCCTCGTCTCTCCTTTCCTCCCTCCTCTCTTCTTTCCTCCCCTCCTCTCTTCTCTCCTCTCCCCTCTGGCCATGTGCTGACTCATGTGGCGTGGCTGTCTCCGGGGCTTTCCACAGTAACTGGAGAAGGGCTCATACAATCGGCCTTTTTATCCCTGACCTGCACTAAGCCTGTAACTACACTCTGACTCCATATCTCTCTCGTACACACACACACCACCACACACACACACGGCACACACACACACACGCGCGCGCACACACACCACACACACACACACACGGCACACACACACGGCACACACACACACGCGCGCGCGCACACACACACACACACACACACACACTTGGGTGAATAGCATATGCTAGTCTAAAACGGTGTGCATGAGAATGACTGGAGCTGGGTGTGCTCATGAGCGTAGGTGGATGTTTGTGTCTACACGCCTCAAACTCATTGTGCTTCTTATTAGTTTAATGCAGAATTCACACAACACTTAGAAAGCCTGGTGCATAGACTTTCTTTTTAATCATAATAAACAGCCTAGATGACTAAAATATTTGAGGCTATATGAATAGTTTGAATAGGCTAAAGTCGGCTGTGAAGTGTAGTTGTAGGCCTATATTTCCTGTTATCATATGCCCATAACCTATAGGCTATTAAATATGTTTTATTTGTGCAATATTATATTTAGACTTGGCTTAGCAATGCAGTTCACATATGATTTGCGCTTAATCTGTATTGATTGAGTGGTTCAATTATACAGTAGTTTATAAAAAGATGCCACACTGTCACAGGTTTTCAGTAAAAGGACAGATGTTTACAGGTTTCCCTGTCAAAATACAGGGTGTTTCCAGACAAATAGAAGCTACCGTTGCACATCCTCCTCATTTACATTGTCTAATAAACAGGCCGGATCTTCTGCCGTCACTGAGAGGCGGGTGCGCGCACAAAGGGGAAAGGTCTTTCAGAAGCCGGGCATGTTCCAACATATCTAGGCAGACCAGCCTCCTCTCCACACTGCGTCTGCCGCCTGACTAATCCCAATACATACAGACTGAAGGTACACTCGACATTTTTAAGCCAAAAGATGTGTTGACTAATTTGTGAACTGTGAAATGAATGGATCATTCCCTTGGCTCATATGCCGCTCGTCACCATGTCCATTCCGGCTAAAGTGATGCGTGAGGGAGTGTTGGAGAAGCGCAGCAGTGGACTTCTCCAACTGTGGAAGAAGAAGCGCTGCGTCTTGACAGAGGAAGGACTCCGGCTACACGACTGCAAGGACAGTGGGAACGAAGATAACGATGCTCCGTGCGTGGCGTTTGGCTCAAAAGCCAAAGAGCTGCGCTTTGAGCGCATGACAACAGTGGACTGTGTGGAGTATAAACGAGGACTTGTGTACTTCACGGTGGTTATGGCCACTGGAAAAGAGATAGACTTCAGGTGTTCACAAGAAGGAACCGCGTGGAACGCAGAGATTGCCTTGGCTTTGGTGCGGTTTAAAAACCTCCAGGCAGTGCAGACAGGAAAGAACCGGCACCTGTCCGCGGCGCACCTGAGCACCTGGAGAGAACAGGAGCTGTGAAAGGCAGGTAGGCCTGATAATGATAACGTATACACTTACAGGCAAACAGAATGTCAATCTAGCTGTCACTGAGAAACAGCCTATCCCAGGGGTTCTTAATCTTTTTGAGGCCAGGGACCCCTTGTATTGGTAATAAAACATCCCAAAGACCCCCTATCCTACTCCACAATGGCATCACAACAAAATTCAAATCTTGTAGGTGGGTAGGGCTGGATAAGGTTGTGCTTGCCCCAACTCCTTTTTGGGCATGTGGTGCTTTTGTTTGATGTGACATGTGTGGGTTGCTACTAAGCAACTGGATGATTTTAAATATGAATTGGCCAAAGTCAACAATGGCACATGTTTCAAAATAATGAAAATAAAAGGAAATTAAAATGTTTTCAAACAAATTTGGATGAAATATTAATATATAACAAGCAGTGTACATTTGTGATTGTATATCATAAGAAATTGTAAAGCTCAATATAATCAAACATTTTGGAGGACCCCCAGAGTAAAACCACTGGCCTTTTCTAATAGGCTATATTCAGTCCCTACTTTGGTCTTCAATGACTGAGGTAACTGTTTACGCATGGTGACAGGCCTATTGTATTTAGACTGTTTTATATTATTAACGCTGTTTGTGTTTACAATTATTTGATATAATGTAATGTAATGTAATGTCCATTAGGTTGTTAGTGCTGAAACAGTATCAGCACCAACTGGAATGACAACAGCTCGACTCTTGGGATCAAGGTGTCACATAGCTCACAATTAAGAGTAATTAAGAGTAATTATTATACCCAAGCAGCCACAGATATTTGGCCAAAACCTTTCCATGTATAAACATAATTTACTTATTCATTTATGGTGCAACAAGAGCTTACAAACTAACATCAGCTTGCCTCTCCCTCCACATTCAGGCAAGTATTTTTAAACCACACATGGCCATAAGTGCTGTGTCCATATTGCCACAAAGGATCACTTTCAAATAAAATATAAGAGGGCATGGGCAAGGAGTGCTCACATCATGTTGACCAGTAACATCATGACATACAACAGCACTATTTATTCTAAGTAGAAGTGAAATCTCAAATGTTAAGACTGAACTATGAGCTCACAGTCCAGGAATCCAGGGCTTCCTTAAGAGACAGATGCCAGTCGGGTTCTGGAATTAACTTCACACACTTCAAATGTCGGCATGTTTCACGCCTTCTGCAAAATGTGATAACTTCCATGTTATACGATATACAACAACTATGACATAATGACTTCTTTTTGTGTTGTAGACTGGCCCAGAAACACTTTTGGAGATGTAGTGTGGACCGTGCAATGGCCAAAGTGGATTGGACAACTTTATTTTCCCAAGTGCCTATTTTCGATGTAGGAACTTTAAATGTTTTTTTCTATGTCTATAATCCAACCTCTCTGCAGAGTTATGGACATTATGGCATTATACTTCTGAACATGAAGGTTGTGGAGCTCTATGGATCACCTCCTGTATCTTATCAGGTAGAGTCTCTTTAGGACACTTTATATACTTTTTCTCTCTCACTCAGATGGATACATTTGTGACTGACTGAATGGTGCTTAATATTTAGCAACTTTTGTATGTATTCTTTCCAAAACCATGTACAGTATTAATAAATAAAAATAAACATATCAGAAATATACCAGTTGTTTTCAACATATTTTCTGTACCTTCTTTATTGCGTCATAAGCTATAAGCGATGGGCACACACTCTCCCTGCATGTCTTTCCCTGTGCTGACTTGTAATTTGTTGACTCATTTGCCAGTAGTAAAATATATATTTCAACTGAATAGTTGTTGAGGATTGAGCCGATATCCTGATTGCCATTGTTTGGTCTTCTCTTTGTGGGTAGGGCATGGTAGCAAAGACTCAAACGTACAGCAGAAAGAATCAAATCTATTAAATCTCCACATGTATTAGGGCAATGCAGTAAATCTGCCTGGAGGTGCGTTGTCCTGATTTCATTTGTTGTGTACTTCTGAGGGTGGAGTTGTGTTTGTAGGCCTACTTTAATGTATTCCTATGTGTCACTGAGATGTTATGACAGGAATGCAACAATGAGCTTGTGTCATTTCTTGAAACTTTTAACAGTTTCTCACATCTGTACTTCCGCATTCCCCATAAAACAAAGGTAAGTTTCACCCACGCATACTTGTGTGATAATACCACAATTATGACATATTTAAGATATATACAATATAATGAAAAGACAAACATGTAACTGGTAAAAAAAATGTTTTTATTGTAGTCACAGCATACACTTTTTATGAATAATGCTGTTATTGGGATTTAGTGAGTCAGTAGGCCGTGGTAGACCCATGGAAGATCTCTGGGAAGGCCTTACAATTCAGCGAGGCTGCCCCCTGCTGGAAGAACACTGCAGTGCAAGATTGAGGAGGCGTGACCATTGCCGTTCATCCACTCTCTGCTGCCCTCTACTGGGTGTGCGCCAGGGCCCCGGCTCCCTGGCCGTATCCAAAGCCTTTAGGGCCGAAGTTTTTGGCATAACATCCTGAAAAAGACACCAAACAGGTAAATACACTAATCATCATGAAGACAGAGTGCAAAAGAAAGAAGCAAAATACCTGTGTTGATTGTCAAAGAAAACACATGTTTGATTATGAGCTAATAACGTGCTAACTATTAACTTCTTAATTTGAATCGTGATGTAATTAAGTAGTGAACAGTTTACACGGTTAGATGTGTCGAGTTTTGGACATCTATAAAGTAGTGATCAAAAGTACTATTTTCACCTTTGTGCCTTTGTCTACTTGATTTATTGTTAATTCAATCAAATGAAATGACCTTTTGTCTGTTTGAAGAGGGAACATGGCAGAAAGGCATTTGTCTCTCGCTCTTTACATTAGTGGTTATGAAGTTGCAAACTGCCAGTATGCTGTTTTTCCCCTTAATGAAATAAATAAATCCTGACCACTCAGAGTTTGAAGTGGTCAAAGCACGCCAGGTAAAACCATGTTTGCACTGTACCTTTGCAGTAGATCTCTCCATCCTTGTCTGCTAATGTTGTGGACTCCAGGCCTTTCCCACATGTAGCGCAGCGGAAACATCCATTCTTATGCCAGGACTATGAAAAGTCACAAGACCTTTTAATGTACTGTCTCAAATCACTCTGATAATACACGATCACTACTTACACTGCCTGCCCCTATGACTTTTTCAGCTGCATAGACAGATTTGCCACAGCGAGGGCACTTGTCTGCTCCTCCAAATGTCAGTGCAAACTTAGATGTGTTCGTGTTTGTTGTTGGACGATGGGGACCCGGTCTGTCAGAGAATATACACAAAATAAACTGTCATTAAAAGTCTGTTAAGTTGAATGACACACCATTGAATCCATCTGTTACTTACTCTTGCTGTGCTATACCCAGAGACTCCCCCTTGTCCATGCTGAGAGTGCCCGCTCCCTGCCCATAACCGTAGCCTTTTGGACCATACTTCTTCCCATAGCAGGCCTTGCAGTACACCTCCTCGTCGTGGACTGCCACAGTTGTACTGTCCAAGCACCTCCGACACACCACTGTGAAAATAACAACAGCGTTATTTGTGGGTTTTATTTATTTATTCATTCATTCATTTGTTTTTGAGCAGATTTGCTTTGATTTCCTCCTAACGCTGCCTTTTATGGAGCGGAAATGAACATAATCTGAATTCAACCCCAGGAATGCTTGATAACAATGCCAGATAGAAGATAAGTACGCCCAAATACTTATCAGTCCTTACTACATTCCATCATAAAAGAGCTTAAAACAAGTTCATATTTCTTTTTTCATTTCTCTTTTTTCTCTTCATATTTTTGGTCCACTTAATAACACACAGGGTTATTAAAGTGCATTTAAGTGGGTTATAATGTGTTACGTTACCCATTTCACCAAAACATAGTTAAGATTTAGCTAATCCTATCTAGTTTTTCCTAGTTTTGTAAATTTGTTGAAGTTTCTAATCATTTTTACTTCCTGGTTGGTGCATACATAGAGGTAATCTGTTGTGATTTGGCATATTACATTTGATGACACCACCTTTATTTTCTTAACTGAAGCAAGAAAACGGTGTTTCTTCACGTAAATAGTCCCTGAATTTTGGGTTGAATTTGTGTATTCACGACATAAATAGAGGCATTCCTACTTCTTCTCAAACGTACACTTGATTGTTGTAAAACTATAATATATATTTATTTCAGGTGCTACCTAAGTCATAACTATAAAGAGAAATGTGAAAACCAATATGAAGGATACATTTTAAAGGTTAAAAGTTCATAAACAACAATGACAGGAAACAACAGAACTCACTGCACAGGAAGCAGGACTTGTGGAAGCTCCGCCCATGGCACAGCACCTCTTCTGCAAAGTACACCGTTTTCTGACAGCGACCGCACTTGTTACCTCCACCGAATGGCATCCTATAGGAATGCATACAACATATGAATAACACTCAGTGCTATTGTAAAGTGGAGGTCTTTTTCCAATATTAGGCTACACCCAACGGCGTCATCTACATCCAGACCTAGTCATTTAAATACTTCCTGTTCTTTTGTGGGTTCAGTTAAAAACATGGCATTAACTGTGGAAAAGTTTAGTTTAACCACCAAACACAGTTTGTTGTTTTTGCAGCTGAGGCATTTTAAAAGTGTTGCCTGTTTCCCCGCATGACCCTCCCTATCCAGTTATTGTGTCCTGAAATCCACTTTTCTATTGAGAACACTGCTGTTCGGCTTCTTCCTCTGTGTACAGTTCTGACAGGCAGTTCACTGCATATTTGCATCAATAAAGATAATTGAATACATGCTATACATTAAGCTTTATCCAGAAATTTACTGTTTGTCTATCTGTTACCTTCCTTGTGTGTTCCAAATATGCATGCAGGTAAATCAAACAGATGTTTACTTATGTTTACTTGTAACTTTTAAATGGGCATTTGCTAAATAGTGTGATATTGTTTAGAATGAAATGAAGCCTCCTGAAGTGAAGAAACCTCCCTCACCAAGGTATGCGCAAAGTAACACAAGACGTTCATATAATTTGTGAACAACATTCCATTCTTTAATGGGAGATTTGACACTTGAACAAGGCCAAATCCTGATTTCTAGGTTTTACTGAACAAATATTACCCACAATAGTTTTTAATGTCATCTACAGATGAATGATATACTCCACACAAATTATATTTCATCAATTCAAAATGAATTATTTATTCTTTGTTATAAAGTCTTAAAATAATTAGTATTTACATCTGATGTCAGTTAATCATTGAACGTTATTATGGTTTTTTGCCCCCACTTGAACAATTTAAAGTGACGTGTCATTTTAAAGGGTCTATAGTTAATTACACTGAGAAACAATGCATTGAACATGTCTCTGAGATAATGTGCAAGTTTGGACATGTGTGGCAATTTCAGGAAGTATGACTTAAATGTGAACTCTTTGGTTTCACGTCAATCAGGAAGTTGTATATTTATCAACAGACTCACTCTAACCTTTTAACTATTGTACAGACTATTTACTTTGTTATCAAGTCACCAAGCACATGACGGCCTTCTGCAAACTTTGTATCAACTTTGCAATTATCCTGAAAATAAGCGTTAAACAGAAGAGTTAAACAGACTCGACACTAGCTAAACTATCATACTGAAATGTGAAAAGCCATTGTTACCTGAAGTTTGTAGGTAATGCTCGTCTGATGCAAACAGGCGATCCTGGTAAAAGTTGGGTGTGTTCATATAAACAAACTGAAGTCCTCAGTTCGTAGCGTTTAGTTCTTCTGCTGCTGACTCTGTTATGTTAATCTATTTGTCCATGTGGTAGTTGAAGAATGTCGGAATGTGCCTTTCCGAATTGTAGCTGGCCCAGATGTGAAAAGGGAGGAACATTTGAGGCTGCAAAAAGTTCTAGAGGAACAGTGTGAAGTGCAGAGGCTCAAAGGAAAGACGTGGACGGGGAGTGTCTGTTGACTGTGCTGTGTTTTTGTTTTACAGATCAGTTTAAGTATAATATCTTTGAATTCATTATGACCGTAAAAATGGTCAGATAGTGGCTTATGCAGGTCACTGTACATTTTGATTATTTAATTAGCATTGCAGAAGCCATTTTGTCACTATTGATTGGGGTTAATTTGGGTCACAATGGGGGTTATGTTTGGGAAGTAGCTGACCTATTTTTAATGTAGCCACCAGGGCGCAGTGTGGAGTAAAGTCTATATTAACTCACAGGTGTTTTGGTTGGTGATTGGGTTATGGAAGGTCACACGGTTTTTGCCGCTTTCATGGAACCGGGTGGGCGATTCTCTTCTATTTTCCAGTATTCTTCCCTTGTGCCATCCATCCACTTTTCCCTTTTTTCGTATGCTTTATTTGCCTGGGAGCGTCTGCTGGAAATGTTTATTTAATTAAGATTTCAATCAAAGTTGGACTATATTAGAACAAACTGGACACTGAAGTGCGTTAGGCCTGGATCCCCCGGTACCAAACAACCACGACAATAGGTTTGGACTGAACTGTTGTTACAAGTATTCTTAGTCATCTCTATCCCCATGTTGTTAGTGCTGTAACTGAATCCTGCTCTGGAGAGATTATATTATTTATTTTATTGTCTGTGAAATTGTTTTTGTGAAATGTCATTCAATTAGGCATTTTAATAAAAAAAAAAAAGGATATATATAATAATAATAAATATCGCCGCAAGCCGGCCTCGTCACGCCGCCGCCGCCGCCTGCAATGCAAGAGGGGGCGGGGCCCAATTTTCCTCCTTTTATTACACCTACTGCCGAATCTGTGGCGCTTCGCGCTTTCTCTCCAATAGGGGCATTATTGTGTACTGAAAATGTCAATATTTTGTGAAAAGTTTGCGGCTGTGCCGCACAAAGACCATAATTTTTTTAAGAAGACGTTAAATAACTTTTGATGGTACACTCCTTTTTGTGGTCCGCAGTCAAAAGGTAACCTTTTAGAAATTCTTGGCAAAATGTGCGGCTCTGCCGCACACAAACCATAACACTAAAATCAGTTACAAAATTGGATGACGATTGATGCTCCTCTCCTGAAGATGAGTCTTGCCAAATTTTAGGTTAGTCGGACCATTTCCTATCTCAATAAATGTTTTCAACATTTGGGGAAGCTCATGCGCCAAATTTTTGAATTTTAGAAAAAGGAGATAGCCAGAATGTAGAAAGGCACAATATTTAGAGGTGTGCAAATTTTCCTGACTTTTCGTCAATGTTCACCAGGTGAAAAATAGGGGGGTTTGTCCTGAGAAGAAGAAGAAAGAAAGAATATAATATTCCGATGCGAAAACAATGTTTTCTATTTTTCAAATATCATAAACTGTATATTTCCTACGTTATGGTGTGGGTCCCTTGTCACTGACGGTCATTTTCGTTAATTTTGAGTGGGCTCCGCCCACTTTGAGTTATTGGCCCTCTATACAATAATAGTGTTCAATCAATTCAATCAATCAATTTGCGGTCGTAATCCCCATGTAAAGCGCTCATTTCGTGCGCACTTTTGCACGGGCTTCGCCCGTTTATGACGATAATGTTAGATTTTCTTACTACTAATTAGTATGCATGGGACGTGCATGAGTGGAGGAGTGCGTTAGTGAGTGTTTGAAAGGGGGCTTGAGTTCTGCTGGAGCAGCTACAGTAAAAGAGTTTAGTTGTACCATCTTGTAGAGTATTAAACGAATAAAGTACATACCACTTTCAATAAATCTTTGTAAGTAGCCTGACACTCGACCAATGTCCACAGAGTCGGACTCATCCTCTGTAACTTGATAGCGGTCAAAGAAGACCGTTACAGATGTCGGCCAAGTGATGCAGTCCAGGACGACCTTAAATGGATCCACAGCATTTTTAGAAGCATCTGTGCATAATGTGTTCATCTGTTTCGCTCTTTTACCTGCGGTGTTACGTTTGTCTCTGATTCTCTTGGAAATACACAAGGAATGACATCTCGTCTTTGCATTAGAAGTGGCCAAAGTCCTGTCTCTTGTAGTCCCAGTCTTAGCTGATTTACTTGTTCCCTTGTTTCTTCAATGACCTTTCAAACACAACACAGAACAATCATTATCAAGAAACGCACAGTAAATCAAATGATGTAATTGTTATCTGTGGTTGACATTACAGCATGTTGAAGTATCTTTTTGGATAGCCATTTTCTATTGGTGATGTTTGGTGTTGGAAGGTAACAGGATGAGCACAGAACATTTATAGATTCAGCATCTTTTAATTCAACTTCACTATGGAGCTGGGGAAAAAAAGTTATTTACAACATTGACTAAGTGTATTTAGAGTTCATCCTTCATCTTACCACAGTGACCACGTCCCTGATGTCTGTGTCGGGACAGTCTGCTACACTGGCGGGACAGGTCTCGTTTGAACCTCCAAACAGGACATGGATTATGGCAGGGCTAAGTCCTGAGAAGCTTGGGCCATGATGCAAGAATGAGTGTCCAATCATCCGCCCTGCGATAGTGAACATGTCCTCATGTGAGGTGGATGGGATCAGGTGGTCCGGCTCACCCTCAAATAGTTTAGTAATAGTCATACTCCCTGAAACAAAAGACATGCCATGGCATAAGGAGTGTGTTGTATCATTAACCAATGTTTGTGTGCGCTCATGCCTAACCTATATGTATGTGGAACACCACTTATAAGTTTAAAAATCACCATTGACAACATGTGGCGCTTGACCCCACTTCCTGTTGCGACATCACCTGTGGAGAGGTTACAGTTCACTTCAAACAGCACAGTCCCAGCAGCAGAACAGCCTCTTCAGGTTCAAGTCATTACCTCGAAGTTTGCACCGGAGAGGTGACGCCCACTGAATGTTGTTTCGCTTATAAAAACCCACTAGTTCTTGGTCTTGCTTCTCTTTATCCTTACGTAAATCCACACTGAGAAAAAGTGTCCTGGACTCTTCGTTTCTCTGCAGGAGTTCGTTGCATACCAGCCATGCTGCTTTTTTTGGGTTGGGCACAGTTTTCCGGTCTGGTACTGAAGTGCAAGACAATAATGTTAAGTTGACTCAAAGTTCTTTACGTATCAATAAAAACACAACATTCAATACAACCAGTCATTTATACCTCTTATAGTATGGTTTGTAGATAATGCCATTACTTTCTTCTTTTGCCCCTGTCAGATTCTGTCACCAAGAAAAATGGCAGAAAGTTTACAAATGGAAAACCTGCAGTAGCTAATGACAGCCTTGTGTGAACACGTCTGCTCTAGTGGCATGTTAAAGACCTGTTGAAGAAAGTATGCTACACATGCACATATGTATATATTTATATATTTTAAAATATATATTTTATATATATTTATATATATATATATATATATGAATTAGTTCATTTAGTTTATGTGGTCTGGTCCATCTTCAGTGTAATGAGAGCAGAACAATTAAGTAATTAATACAGTATGCATATGTTTAAACTGGCATTAGCGCTAACACTTGTAACCCCTGTTGTGGAAAAATTAAGCAATAGTTATCGAGAAATAAAGTAAAAACAATAGAACAGTTTGTCTTTTCTCAAAAGTGAAACTTTTAATTCTGTTGTACAATCAGAATTAATCTACAGTGTCCCTTCAAGTCTCAAAGGCCCCACACAAAAGGATTCACCTTCTTTTATAGAATACAGGTCAAACAAATCATGACATTAAATACTTGAATATAATTGGCCCGATGGGCCAAATGCTAAGTACAGGAACAGGGGGGTGTTTCTTGATTGCATTCAAACTTTGGCTGTCTGGTTACTGTTCAAAAACAATGCCCTGTCAGCAGGCGAGGCATTTGCAAAGAGGCCCATAAGGGGTCATTTACATGGAGACGAGTTATGGTACAGACCTCACTCATGACAATAAATAAACGCAGTTTACTTACTAGTTATACATTGGCAAGAAAATAAATAATACTCTGTCAATACACCAATGAACCATAAATGAATAGAAGTACTGGAAAAAAATATATAAAAAGTAAAGCCTCAGAGTTATCTTAGGAGGAAAAAAAAAACTAAATAATGAAAACTAAAAAAGAAAGAAAGAAAAACAACAAAACAATTAGAAACTAGCACAAAATTAAAAAAGTAATAATAAACACATTAATAAATTGTAATAAAGAATAAAAAGAAGAAATCATAATTTAAAAAAGAATAATAAAAGAATAAATAACAAATAAAATAGATAATATATGATAATAATGTAATCATGAAAAAAAGAAAAAACATTTTTTTTTTTTCTGTCTGTTTTTACCAATTGATGTGGAAAAGCAGCGCTCAAGCTTATACTTTTATCTGTGTTGATTCAGAGAGTGGCTCTCGGGGTCGGAGCACTCAGTCAGTGCAGGTTTTGCTTGACCTGCTCGGACCCCAGGGGTCCTGTCCTTGTACTTGGGTTCGTTGTAATTTGGACGTTGGGACTGTCACGGCAGTCTGGATGTATAGAAGGTTGGGTTGGTTCTCGGTTCCACGGGTGAACCGAAAATTGCTCGGCGATGTGAAATGTGTTGTTGCTGTGTTGGTCATCAGCAGGGCTCTGTGAGGGCCCAACCAGCTTTCCGACCTGGTTCCAGTGCTTGTGCCTCAGTTGCCTTGGTAGAGCTGCTTTTGCCTGCACAGAATTAAGAAAGAAAAAGTGCTTTCCTCCTCCTCGTTTCATGCTTGGTCTGGTCTGTGGGAGAGAGAAGGAAGCTCTCTGGATCTCCTTTCATTCAGATTTTATTTTTTGTAGTCCACATTAAATTCAAAGGCTCATTTTCCAAAAGTGAGTTGTGCCAGTTGGAAGTATTTAAATGCTGTTTTAATCTGGTACAACCTGCTAAAAATAAAGCAGAAGAGAGCGTCGTACAAGAAAAATCATATCAAAAATCATATCGTATGGCCTTGCTCGTGGTTCTTTTGACTTCAGATATACTGTAGAAAAAGATTCAGTTGAAAAAATTATAAGTTTCGACTCTCATCCACTCCACTCATACTCTCAATCGTCGAGAATGACTCTTGGATGAGAGTCGACACGTATCATTTTTCCTAAAACAGAGTCCAGATGACTAAAACTTAATCTTTTTCTACAAAGGAACACTCCTGGACGAATGAGGGTTTACACTGACACACTTCAGATATACGTTCTCCATTGTGGGTTGATTTTTGTATCCAATTTTACCCTGTGAAGATAAAGAACAACACACGCGCAAAGAACAGCTCTGTTAATGGATCCTCCCTCTGGATCCTGTTCCTGCAAGTTATCTGTTAAAACCTGCTTTAGAACTGCTTTAGACCTGCTTTAGTCCTGCTTTAGTCCTGCTCTAGTCCTGCTTTAGTCCCACTTTAATCCTACTTTAGTCCTACTTTAGTCCTGTTTTAGATCCTTTTTAGTGATGCTTTAGTCCTGCTTTAGTCCTGCTCTAGTCCTGCATTAGTCCCACTTTAATCCTACTTTAGTCCTACTTTAGTCCTGTTTTAGATCCCCTTTTAGTGATGCTTTAGTCCTGCTTTAGTCCTGTTTTTAGAACTGTTTTATAGTTTATCCATGTTTTTCTGGTAGATATGGTGTGTTTTAGTTTTGGTTTAAACCTGGTCTTGTCCCAGGTCTGCTTTGCACTAGTCAAATCAGGTTTCTGGTAACACTGGGTTTTAGTGCTTTTGTCCTGTTTTTAGTAAAGTAATATTGTTCTGATGTTTTTACTTCTGTGAAAGTAAAGTCCTGCGTTGATTTCTGTTGTTGAATTGTGCCAGTGTGAGTTGTTTGTGGATCTTATAGAGATAAAACATAACATTTTTGTGGGTTTTTGTAGTCCGGCCCCCGGACCTTAGCCCTTAGAAAAATCTGGCCCCCTGGAAAATATAATTGGAGACCCATGGCATAAGGGGTCAGTTACATGGAGACGAGTTATGGTATTTTCTGCCATAACACCCCCAAAAAGTGTTTTAATCTCCATGTGGTACATCTGGTTAGCACATGCCTTGTTCGTCATTTTCCCAGTGACTCTCGCTTTAGGTGTCTTTTTAAAACACTTTTGCTCACCACCAATTAAGCGCTGTAAGCATATAAGAGCCTGGTCCCCTCACTTTTGTGGCCTCATCTCGCTTAATTATCATGCATTACTCACTTTATACAGGCTGGTCATGTGCTATAAACACACCCACCCCACAATACTTGTACGCATAGATGCACTGCTCCAGCTAATGGGGCAGACTGCTATAACGGAGCTTATATTTCACCACAGGGAGGCAGCCCAAGCCAACAGGTCCATTACGGAGAGAGAGCGGAGGAGAGAGAGAGGAGGGAGATAGAGGGAAAGTGGGAGAGGCGGGGCTTTGGCTGCGGGCGTACTGCGGCAGCAACACGAGTGGCGTGACGTGAGAGAGGAGACACAAACACCACACAAAACGCACATGCTCACAGCTCACCGGGACAGTCAAACGTAGACTGGGTTTGAGCCAGAGTACACACTGCGCAGAATGCAGATGGGGAACTAACTGACTTCTGCTTCATATCTTAGCTCTTGCTTTTTAAGGGTGAGTAGCCATTCATTTGTTTTGATTTTAGACTTTTTGAATATCAATTGCTTACTTAGAGTTTTGGTTATAATGTTATTTGTATTATAAATGGAAAGTGTCAAAGAAAATAATCTGATGTGCTTAACTGTCAAGCTTTCGTATGTTCATTAACAATAGCTTATGTTTTAGAGAGTAGAGCAGAGAAAGGGAGATGCAAACTATGTGATGGAGGGTGAAAGTGGATGAAAAGAGGGGGAAGGGGATATACGGGAATCAGAGGTGACATGATGTGATATGTGCCTGAGTCAGCTGTATGGAGCCCTCTGTGAGTCAGGGCGGCACCAGTAGCATGCTACGTTTGTGTTTACAATTATTTGATATAATGTAATGTAATGTAATGTCCATTAGAGTTGTTAGTGCTGAAACAGTATCAGCACCAACTGGAATGACAACAGCTCGACTCTTGGGATCAAGGAGTCACATAGCTCACAATTAAGAGTAATTAAGAGTAATTATTATTACCCAAGCAGCCACAGATATTTGGCCAAAACCTTTCCATGTATGAACATAATTTACTTATTCATTTATGGTGCAACAAGAGCTTACAAACTAACATCAGCTTGCCTCTCCCTCCACATTCAGGCAAGTATTTTTAAACCACACATGGCCATAAGTGCTTGTCCATATTGCCACAAAGGATCTCTTTCAAATAAAATATAAGAGGGCATGGGCAAGGAGTGCTCACATCATGTTGACCAGTAACCATCATGACAACAACAGCACTATTTATTCTAAGTAGAAGTGAAATCTCAAATGTTAAGACTGAACTATGAGCTCACAGTCCAGGAATCCAGGGCTTCCTTAAGAGACAGATGCCAGTCGGGTTCTGGAATTAACTTCACACACTTCAAATGTCGGCATGTTTCACGCCTTCTGAAAAATGTGATAACTTCCATGTTATACGATATACAACAACTATGACATAATGACTTCTTTTTGTGTTGTAGACTGGCCCAAGAACACTTTTGGAGATGTAGTGTGGACCGTGCAATGGCCAAAGTGGATTGGACAACTTTATTTTCCCAAGTGCCTATTTTTGATGTAGAACTTTTAAATGTTTTTTCTATGTCTATAATCCAACCTCTCTGGCAGAGTTATGGACATTATGGCATTATACTTTCTGAACATGAAGGTTGTGGAGCTCTATGGATCACCTCCTGTATCTTATCAGGTATAGGTCTCTTTTAGGACACTTTATATACTTTTTCTCTCTCACTCAGATGGATGCATTTGTGACTGACTGAATAGTGCTTAATATTTAGCACTTTTATGTTGTATTCTTTCCAAAACCATGTACAGTATTAATAAATAAAAATAAACATATCAGAAATATACCAGTTGTTTTCAACATATTTCTGTACCTTCTTTATTGTGTCATAAGCTATAAGCGATGGGCACACACTCTCCCTGCATGTCTTCCCTGTGCTGACTTGTAATTTGTTGACTCATTTGCCAGTAGTAAATATATATTTCAACTGAATAGTTGTTGAGGATGAGCCGATATCCTGATGGCCATTGTTTGGTCTTCTCTTTGTGGGTAGGGCATGGTAGCAAAGACTCAAACGTACAGCAGAAAGAATCAAATCTATTAAATCTCCACATGTATTAGGGCAATGCAGTAAATCTGCCTGGAGGTGCGTTGTCCTGATTTCATTTGTTGTAGTTCTGAGGGTGGAGCTCGTGTCATTTCTTGAAACTTTTAACAGTTTCTCACATCTGTACTTCCGCATTCCCCATAAAACAAATGTACGTTTCACCCACGCATACTTGTGTGATAATACCACAATTATGACATATTTAAGATGCATACAATATCATGAAATGACAAACATGTAACTGGTAAAACAAATGTGTTTTTATTGTAGTCACAGCATACACTTTTTATGAATAATACTGTTATTGGGATTTAGTGAGTCAGTAGGCCGTGGTACACCCATGGAAGATCCCTGGGAAGGCCTCACAATTCAGCCAGAATGATCACTCTCTGCTGCCCTCTACTGGGTGTGCGCGTTAGTGGTTGGACGATGGGGGCCCGGTCTGGAAGAGAAAATACACAAATTAAACCATCATTACAAGTCTGTTAAGTTAAATGACACACCATTGAATACATCTGTTACTTACTCTTGCTGTGCTATACCCAGAGACTCTCCCTTGTTCATGCTGAGAGTGCCCGATCACTCGCCTTTTGGACCATACTTCTTCCCATAGCAGGCCTTGCAGTACACCTCATCTTCGTGGACTGTCGCAGTGATGCTGTCTAAACACTTTTGACACGCCACTGCGAAAATAACCACCGCGATATTTGTTGTTGCTTTTATTTATATACTGTGTTTTTGAGCAGATTTGCTTTTATTCCCTCCTAGCGCTTGCCTTTTATGGAGCGGAAATGAAAATAAGTTGAATTCAACCCCAGGAATGCTCAATAACAATGCCAAATAGAAGATACTTATCGGTACTTACTACATTCCATCATAAAAGAGCTTAAAATAAATTAATATTTCTTTTTTCATTGATTTCTCTTCATATTTTTGGTCCACTTAATAACACACAGGGTTATTAAAGTGCGTTTAAGTGGGTTATAATGTGTTACATTACCCATTTCACCAAAACATAGTTAAGATTTAGCTAAAAAAACAAACAAATCCTATCTAGTTTTTCCTAGTTTTGTAATTTTACTCAAGTTTATAATAATAATAATAATTATTATTTTTACTTCCTGGTTGGTGCATACATAGAGGTAATCTGTTGTGATTTGGCATATTACATTTTATGACACCACCTTTATTTTCTTAACTGAAGCAAGAAAACTGTGAAAAAGGTGTTTCTTCACGTAAATAGTCCCTGAATTTTGGGTTGAATTTGTGTATTCACAACATAAATAGAGGCATTCCTACTTCTTCTCAAACGTACACTTGATTGTTGTAAAACTGTGATATATATTTATTACAGGTGCTACCTAAGTCATAACTATAAAGAGAAATGTAAAAACTAGTCATAAAGTATAAATTGTAAAGGTTAAAAGTTCATAAACAACAATGACAGGAAACAACAGAACTCACTGCACAGGAAGCAGGACTTGTGAAAGCTCTGCCCTTCGCACAGCACTTCTTCTGCAAAGTACACCGTTTTCTGACAGCGACCGCACTTGTTACCTCCACCGAATGGCATCCTATAGGAATGCATACAACATATGAATAACACTCAGTGCTATTGTAAAGTGGAGGTCTTTTTTTATTATTTTATATTATTATTATTATTATTATTATAGTAGTATAGTAGTAGTAGTAGTAGTAGTAGTAGTAGTAGTAGTAGTAGTAGTAGTAGTAGTAGTAGTAGTAGTAGTAGTAGTAGTAGTAGTAGTAGTAGTAGTAGTAGTATAGTAGTAGTAGTAGTAGTAGTAGTAGTAGTATTATCAATATTGCTCCCAGGCCTCTGGTAGAGGACCAGAGCTTAGAAAAAGGGATGAGACACCCGCGGACGGTGAGAAATTTGTATGTATGTATATATATATATATATATATATATATATATATATATATATATACACACACACACACATAGATGATATTATTATTATTATTACAATTGTAAGAGTTTTCTTTTTTATAAGTTTTATTATTATAATTCTGTGCCTAATCTTTGTTGCAACAGTGGAATTTCCCCATTGTTGGACAAATAAAGGTGATCTTATCTTATCTTACACCCAACGGCGTCATCTACATCCAGACCTAGTCATTTAAATACTTCCTGTTCTTTGTGGGTTCAGTTAAAAACATGGCATTAACTGTGGAAAAGTTTAGTTTAACCACCAAACAGTTTGGTGTTTTTGCAGCTGAGCATTTTAAAAGTGTTGCCTGTTTCCCCGCATGACCCTCCCTATCCAGTTATTGTGTCCTGAAATCCACTTTTCTATTGAGAACACTGCTGTTCGGCTTCTTCCTCTGTGTACAGTTCTGACAGGCAGTTCACTGCATATTTGCATCAATAAAGATAATTTAATACATGCTATACATTAAGCTTTATCCAGAAATGTACTGTTTGTCTATCTGTTACCTTCCTTGTGTGTTCCAAATATGCATGCAGGTAAATCAAACAGATGTTTACTTATGTTTACTTGTAACTTTTAAATGGGCATTTGCTAAATAGTGTGATATTGTTTAGAATGAAATGAAGCCTCCTGAAGTGAAGAAACCTCCCTCACCAAGGTATGCGCAAAGTAACACAAGACGTTCATATAATTTGTGAACAACATTCCATTCTTTAATGGGAGATTTGACACTTGAACAAGGCCAAATCCTGATTTCTAGGTTTTACTGAACAAATATTACCCCACAATAGTTTTTAAATTTCATCTACAGATGAATGATATACTCCACCACAAATTATATTTCATCAATTCAAAATGAATTATTTATTCTTTGTTATAAAGTCTTAAAATAATTATTATTTACATCTGATGTCAGTTAATCATTGAACGTTATTATGGTTTTTGCCCCCAGTTGCCTCCATTCTGGAATTTTGAACATTTAAAGTCATTTGGGTTTCACGTCAATCAGGAAGTATATTTATCAACAGACTCACTCTAACCTTTTAACTATTGTACAGACTATTTACTTTGTTATCAAGTCACCAAGCACATGACGGCCTTCTGCAAACTTTGTATCAACTTTGCAATTATCTTGAAAATAAGCGTTAAACAGAAGAGTTAAACAGACTCGACACTAGCTAAACTATCATACTGAAATGTGAAAAGCCATTGTTACCTGAAGTTTGTGTAATGCTTGTCCGGTGCAAACAGGCTGATGGGCGATCCTCAGTTTGTAGCGTTTAGCTCTTCTGCTTCTGACTCTGTTACGTTCATCTTTTTGTAGTAGTTGAAGAATGTCGGAATGTGCCTGTCCCAGATGTGAAAAGGGAAGAACATTTGAGGCTGCTAAAAGTTCTAGAGCACATGTGTCAAACTCTAGGCCAGTGGGCCAGATGTTGCTCGCGGGCCAGACATGGCCCGCCAGACGTTCAATCCGGCCCCCCTTACGCTTAGTGCGTCCCACGCGCAGGACGTTGGACTTTTTCTTTATTTATTCCATTTTGTCCACTATTTTATAAAAGAAAACTCTCAAGCTGCTTGATATGCTGTAAATAAAGATAAAGCTTTTCCAGTCCAATCAATCATTCTGGGAAGCATCAGGGTCAGTTTGTTCTCCAAACCCACAAGTAAATAATGACCCTAAAATAAAATCTAAAATGAATAGGACTTTTATATGGATTCCGCTTGGACAGTTTTGCTTTATTACAAGTCATTAAAACACATTTTTAGTGAATTTACCTTCAGCTTTTAAAAGACAATTGTCAAAACCCAAGTCACATTTCCATGTTCCTGTTCCTGCTGCTGCATGAATATGGACTCAGTCTTTCACCTGCTGCAGATTTGTGCAACAGTGTCCACAAAGTAGTACTAGACTATATAAAGCTATTCATTTCTTATAGTTTTTATAGTTTTATTTTTTACGTTATGTTTGGTCGACGACCCAGCCTGAGCATCGAAATTCGGCCCGTGGCCCAAAATGAGTTTGAGGAACACTGTGAAGAGGCTCAAAGGAAAGACATGGACGGGGAGTGTCTGTTGACTGTGCTGTGTTTTCGTTTTACAGATCAGTTTAAGTATAATATCTTTGACTTCATTATGACTGTCAGAATTGTCAGATAGTGGCATATGCATAAGCCTGAGCAGTTTTGTTTTATTACAAGTCCGTACAAAAATGTACATTTTGTAACAGTATAAAGTGTAAGCATGTTGAAATTTCAGAGATTTGGCGATTTTCCCATTGGAATAACATGGGAGGATTCCTGTCATCACTACGGCTACGCCGTATCAAATATGACATGGGTCTGATTGGATTTTTTAATCAGGACGCCGATATGTAATTTCGTGCAAAATTTCATAACATTTCCAAAAACCAAATATTTTGCTCCCCATATAAAATGTAATTTGACTCTGTAGGAGGTGCTATCGCGCCAAATTAATTTGTTTCACTTCAAGTAGGTTTAGGGTAAAGGGTTTAACAACTGATTCAAATTTGATGCAAATCGGACTTTGTATGCGCAAATGGCAGCAAATTTAAAATTTTAGACATTTCTGAGATTCTAGCAATAGTTTGTGGCTTCGCCGCACAGACACAGAAGACATTAAATCATTTGGATAACTTTTGATGTCCCCCTCCTCAACACCATTTTCACCAAATTTCAGCTTTGTCGGGCTGACACCCTAGGCGGAGTTCATAAAAGTACGACATTTGGAAAAACTCCAGAGTCATGCTTAGCAAACTTTGATCCAATATGGCTGACATTTGGTTGGGCGGACGGCATTGCCGTAATAATATTTTTGACTTCTCTTGTCACCATCTACCTCTGCGCCAAATTTCATCACTCTATGATCAGATTTTTTTGGGCCATTTCCTATCTCTCAATACCTTTTTTCAACACTTGGGGGCTTTCCCATGCCAATTTTAGAAAAAGGAGGGTCACTGGTCAGTGACGGGAACTTTCGTTAATTTTCAGTGGGCTCCGCCCACTTTGACTTTTTGGCCCTCTATACAATAATAGTGTTCAATTTTTGCATTACATGCTTTATATCTACGGAACGTGCTTTAGTTGGGGAATACATTCGTGAGCTACTTAGCGCAAACGATCACTTAACATGGGGATGACCCATGTTAAGTGCTCACTTAGTGCGCACTTTTGCACGGGCTTCGCCCGTTTATGACAATAAAGTACCATTTTCTTACTACTAATTAGTATGCACGGGGCGTGCATGAGTGGAGGAGTGCGTTAGTGAGTGTTTGGAAGCGGGCGTGCTTTGCACGGCCTTGCGGAACTAATAGGCCTCTCGCCAGCTTGTGGCCCTCGGGCCTAATAATAATAATAATAATAATATTAATTCAAAGCACTAGTCAAAGACTACGGGCATAGCCTTTGATCACTCATTGATTAATAGTAACGTTTGTGATTTTGGACATTGCAGTTCATGTTCCAATTGATTTGCAAATGTGATTAATCCTCCGTAATGAAGGAATGAAGTTATCTATTGGAAAAAAAATGTCAGGACAAAATTCTTGTTTAGTGTTTATTTAGAGTAAATATGTTCTATTCACATCCAAAGCCAGAGTAAGTGGTTGATATACATGCAGACAGATCCTGATAAAACTTCTCGTAACTGTCATAATGCCGCGGCAGCCTCAGCTTCTCAAAGCAGGTCGATGCAGAGGGAAAAGGGGCATTCACAATTTCCACTTTCATTTCTGTTGCGGGCTTTTCCCATCCGATCCAGAACTTCAGGAGGCTCTTGAGTTCTGCTGGAGCAGCTAAAGTAAAAGGGAAGTTCAGTTGTACCATCTTGTAGATGTATAAAAGGAATAAAGTACATACCACTTTCAATAAATCTTTGTAAGTAGCCTGACACTCGACCAATGTCCACAGAGTCGGACTCATCCTCTGTAACTTGATAGCGGTCAAAGAAGACCGTTACAGATGTCGGCCAAGTGATGCAGTCCAGGACGACCTTAAATGGATCCACAGCATTTTTAGAAGCATCTGTGCATAAATGTGTTCATCTGTTTCGCTCTTTTACCTGCGGTGTTACGTTTGTCTCTGATTCTCTTGGAAATACACAAGGAATGACATTCTCGTCTTTGCATTAGAAGTGGCCAAAGTCCTGTCTCTTGTAGTCCCAGTCTTAGCTGATTTACTTGTTCCCTTGTTTCTTCAATGACCTTTCAAACACAACACAGAACAATCATTATCAAGAAACGCACAGTAAATCAAATGATGTAATTGTTATCTGTGGTTGACATTACAGCATGTTGAAGTATCTTTTTGGATAGCCATTTTTCTATTGGTGATGTTTGGTGTTGGAAGGTAACAGGATGAGCACAGAACATTTATAGATTCAGCATCTTTTAATTCAACTTCACTATGGAGCTGGGGAAAAAAAGTTATTTACAACATTGACTAAGTGTATTTAGAGTTCATCCTTCATCTTACCACAGTGACCACGTCCCTGATGTCTGTGTCGGGACAGTCTGCTACACTGGCGGGACAGGTCTCGTTTGAACCTCCAAACAGGACATGGATTATTGCAGGGCTAAGTCCTGAGAAGCTTGGGCCATGATGCAAGAATGAGTGTCCAATCATCCGCCCTGCGATAGTGAACATGTCCTCATGTGAGGTGGATGGGATCAGGTGGTCCGGCTCACCTCAAATAGTTTAGTAATAGTCATACTCCCTGAAACAAAAGCATGCCATGGCATAAGGAGTGTGTTGTATCATTAACCAATGTTTGTGTGCGCTCATGCCTAACCTATATGTATGTGGAACCCACTTATAAGTTTAAAAATCACACCATTGACAACATGTGGCGCTTGACCCCACTTCCTGTTGCGACATCACCTGTGGAGAGGTTACAGTTCACTTCAAAACAGCACAGTCCCAGCAGCAGAACAGCTCTTCAGGTTCAAGTCATTACCTCGAAGTTTGCACCGGAGAGTGACGCCCACTGAATGTTGTTTCGCCTTATAAAAACCCACTAGTTCTTGGTCTTGCTTCTCTTTATCCTTACGTAAATCCACACTGAGAAAAAGTGTCCTGGACTCTTCGTTTCTCTGCAGGAGTTCGTTGCATACCAGCCATGCTGCTTTTTTTGGGTTGGGCACAGTTTTCCGGTCTGGTACTGAAGTGCAAGACAATAATGTTAAGTTGACTCAAAGTTCTTTACGTATCAATAAAACACAACATTCAATACAACCAGTCATTTATACCTCTTATAGTATGGTTTGTAGATAATGCCATTACTTTCTTCTTTTGCCCTGTCAGATTCTGTCACCAAGAAAAATGGCAGAAAGTTTACAAATGGAAAACCTGCAGTAGCTAATGACAGCCTTGTGTGAACACGTCTGCTCTAGTGGCATGTTAAAGACCTGTTGAAGAAAGTATGCTACACATGCACATATGTCCCCAAGCAACGCAGCAGTGTTATCTTACTTCTAGCAAGTTTTCTGTACAAAAATATATCTTTTTTGGCTTGGTTTGTTTGTGTTTTGTTTTAATCTTCTGTTTGGTTTTATGTGTGTGGTCTGGGTGCTGTCTTGCACCTGCCAAAGCTCGAAAATATAAAATAAAAATGTATTTGACGACGAGTTGGCCACTGTCCAGGGTGTTACCCCGCCTAGGCCCAAAGGCACTCGGATAGGCTCCAGTCACCCGCGACCCCTAACGGGAACAAGCGGTAGAAAATGAATGAATGAATGTATTTGATAAAGCATTTGGTCATATTATTATTATACTTCTGTGCCTAATCTGTTTCTGTACCTCATCTTTGTTGCTACACTGGAATTTCCCCTTTGTGGGACAAATAAAGATGATCTTATACTTCTATTTAATATCAATTGAAGTTTTATACTTTATCTGTCTAAGGACACAGGATGCTGGGACATCTCCAAGTCCCTATGAACATTGTTTATTTTATTTTTTCCACTGTAGCCCCTCGAGGCAACTACTGTTGTGATTTTGGGCGCTACAAAAATAAATGAAATTTAATTTAATTGAATTATCTTCATTCAAAACTGAAACCTCCCAAAACAAATCAACAAAACATCAGCAATAATACACAGGCTAAGTGTACTGTAAATGAAAAAAGGTTTATCCATTGTCCTAACTAGTATTACTAGTTTTGGGTAAGTCCACATTAATGTGCTCTACTTAAAGTTACTGAATGGCTGTGGTTGTTAAATGTTTATATCTATTTGGTCAATTGAATTTTCAGGAGAAGTTAGTTTTCTACAGCAGAACTACACAGAGCACAAAAGTAGAAACAGGTTTAGAGTGGTGGGTCATACCTGCGTGGCCTCTGACCCTCGAGTCTGCTGCGCTTTGTTCACCTCCTTGTTTGACTCGTTGGCTTACTCTCAGTGGTCCAAGCTGGTTTAACTTGTTAGTACGGGTATGGTGAAGACAGAAAAGACACTGCAGGGAAGTTTAGCCTTAGGCAGCCTGAGTGTGGACTGCATATAGTATAGTAGTGGTACTTTGTCCTCATTCTTGCTGAACATGCCAAAGTTAGGGTTAGGTTTTAGAAACATCAAATGTCATTGATTTGTACAAATACAGACCAAAAACAGTAACCAGTATTTGATTGCAGTGTAACGTTTTCAGGAACTAAAGGTCAATTTACCCATAGATTAGTCTAGGGATTATTTTTTACACATAATCAATTAGTTGGTTAAATTGATAAAAGTCGCATGAATAACTAAATTGGACCTAGATGAAACTACGGTGACGCTGCTCGCAGCAGCGCGTCCTGATGGAGTATATTTACTGACAAAACCCGTTTTTCAACAGAAACACTGAATGTCACCTGACATTTTAATGCAGTTAAAACCTTTTCTTACTTATGCATGTTCTGGAGTCTGTGTGTTGTCCAGATAACGATTATTCAATTATTTAGTTATCTCAATAATTGATTAACTTGTTTCAAGCCTAAAAGGCTTCTATGCAGAAATATTTATGTATTCCTCATCTACTTTACTTGAATTGATAGACTGTTACATTCGAATGCACTAGGACTACAATTTTGCCTTCTTTGCATGCATTTGACTTGATGGTGTTTTGTCTAAAAGTTTGGATCATACACTTTCCCCCGGGGGTCACAGGGGGCTGACATCCTCACTTACGCACAGACACAGCACTTACAAAGCGGACAGCACATAAAGCCATTCAGTCTCAAATGGATTTAGTATTTAGAACTGTGTATTTCCAATAATAATTCTATTTAAATCAATATTATGTTTAGTATTTTTCTAGTTTCTTACACAGAATAATTGAATAATCTTGATTAAAATAAATTGAAATAGAAAATAGTTTCTTAAATTAGTTTGTGAAATAAGCCTTGTAATTAACACTTCGTCACTGCTAGATTACATTTTTTATTGACAAAAGCATGTTAGTGACTCATTTCTGCACAGGACAATGGTATATTTTTTTTAACGTAAAATTACATTGATCTAGTGTTCAAATTGTACAGTATGTATTAGTCTGAAGGTCATTTGTGAGAGGTGTGTTTCATCCAATCAACATGTAAACCCCCTCCCCCTGGTCCCCCGCGCCCTTCAGGGGGACAGCCACACAAGTGTCCCATTGTGAGAGCAGCGACTGTCTACATCCTGGGGCAAATGTATGTGTCTTAGGGGACATGGGACGATTAGTTATGACATGAACCCCCCCCCCCCCGTCCTCGCACACGCCTCAGACATAGACAGCCTATAGTACACACACGTTACCCATAATCCCCCTGTTTGCAGTGACTTCCCCTTGCATGGGCCACTCAGACAAAGCAACAGATCATGTGATGAGGCGCTGTGCATGTGGTTGTCGTTGGGCTTTTGCAGAAGTGGATCTTGAAACGAAGGCAAACGTTAAGGTGAGAATGAGCTTGTTTTGTTGTTGTTTACATCCATTAGCGCACGTTGTACGGTGAGGGGGAGGGGCTTGTCATTACAGTGTACAGTACATCAGGACAGTTTTATTGTTGACATAATAATGAAAGTGAATATGAAAAAATGTTACACTAAATGCTTGCATGGAGCCTTCAGCAGTAGATATCATTACATTTTCATGATGTTGTTTGATGCTGTGGAGACCTAATTTTTTCTTTCATTTCAGTGTATGCTTATTCATTCAATCTAATTTTATTTACCAAAAATATGCACATGAAGAGCAATGCTATATATGTACACTTCCTGTATATCACATGTTTTTAACTTCTTGTAGCACTACCTTTTTATACAACGGGGCTTTGCTTTCCAATCACATGTGGTAAAATGTGACAGAGAGCGATGCCATGGTTATTTACAGTGGAGACAGCATGGCCACGTCCAGGGTTAGCAGAGTCAATTCCTGATCAATACGTGATCAACCAAAAAGCTCTCAGACTGTACTTTACTAAGGCAAGAAGGCTTAAGGAGCTTTTAGAAGTGGAAATATGTATTGTCAACACCAAAATATTACAAAGACTCATATGTAAATGCCATATGATGTATCAAATTAGTATATATTCATCTTTAAATATTTAAGGATGTGTCAGTGCAAGCGCAGCAGAAATATGAGACAATTGTAAGAGGGATTTCAGTGAGGGAGTCGAAGTATTGTGTGTGGTTTAAAATGGGATTGATTGTTTTGGAGAGCTTATTTTGTCTGTATCGTTAACTTTGTCTGCTTTATATACATCGCTCATTCTGATTTGTCAGTGTGAGGAAACTGTTACATCTTTTCTCTTTTAATAATTTAATCTGTGGAATATTCAGTCAATTGTCAACAGTAAGCAGTTCATACAGGAAAAATGCAAACCTTTTTTACTTTATTACATATTTTTGCAAAAAAAAAAGACTGACAAGTTAACCAAACCAAGACTTTGCTGCAGGTTTGATTTAGTTTAACTCTGATGCTTGACACTTCTACTTGACTTTCATAAATGTTTCATGAAGTGTGGTGAGGAAAGGCTTATTTAGAACCAAGCTATTAAAGTATTACTGCACGCCACATAGTCCATACCACATCGCTAAGAAACCTTAATTTGAAGTTGACATGAGTTAATTTAGTTTATGTGGTCTGGTCCATCTTCAGTGTAATGAGAGCTGAAAAATCAAGTAATTAATACAGTATGCATATGTCTAACCTGGCATTAGCTCTAAGACTAGTAACCCCCAAAAAGTGTTTTAATCTCCATGTGGTACATCTGGTTAGCACATGCCTTGTTCGTCATTTTCCCAGTGACTCTCGCTTTAGGTGTCTTTTTAAAACACTTTTGCTCACCACCAATTAAGCGCTGTAAGCATATAAGAGCCTGGTCCCCTCACTTTTGTGGCCTCATCTGCTTAATTATCATGCATTACTCACTTTATACAGGCTGGTCATGTGCTATAAACACACCCACCCACCAATACTTGTACGCATAGATGCACTGCTCCAGCTAATGGGGCAGACTGCTATAACGGAGCTTATATTTCACCACAGGGAGGCAGCCCAAGCCAACAGGTCCATTACGGAGAGAGAGAGCGGAGGAGAGAGAGAGGAGGGAGATAGAGGGAAAGTGGGAGAGGCGGGGCTTTGGCTGCGGGCGTACTGCGGCAGCAACACGAGTGGCGTGACGTGAGAGAGGAGACACAAACACACACAAAACGCACATGCTCACAGCTCACCGGGACAGTCAAACGTAGACTGGGTTTGAGCCAGAGTACACACTGCGCAGAATGCAGATGGGGAACTAACTGACTTCTGCTTCATATCTTAGCTCTTGCTTTTTAAGGGTGAGTAGCCATTCATTTGTTTTGAATTATTTTATTATTATTTTTGTTATTTGTATTTTAAGTATGTGATGTATTTTCTGTGCCAGTCCCAACCCTGTAATAATAGAAAGCCACCCGGTGTAAACTTGATGCAAAATCTAGTATATGTCTAATGTGAACTGCAAATGGAAAGTGTCAAAGAAAAGAATCTGATGTGCTTAACTGTCAAGCTTTTGTATGTTTGTTAACAGTAGCTTATGTTTTAGAGAGTAGGGCAGAGAAAGGGAGATGCAAACTATGTGATGGAGGGTGAAAGTGGATGAAAAGAGGGGGAAGGGGATATACGGGAAGCAGAGGTGACATGATGTGATATGTGCCTGAGTCAGCTGTATGGAGCCCTCTGTGAGTCAGGGCGGCACCAGTAGCATGCTAAAAAAAAGTCTGTATCTCGGCTCCACTGTGTTGGATTGTGGAAATGACAAACATACTGGAGCTTGAGTTCAGTGTGGGAGACTGCGTACTGTAGTGTTTCTTGCTTATGTCAGCCTTGTGGAAGAAGTAGTGACAGATACAGTTTTGTTTTGCTAAATGCATGTCCTCCTTGTGCTTGCATGTGACTCCACACAGCATGTCCTTGATGTACTTTATTATATCTTAAGCCCAGGCACGTACAGCTCTCAATTATCTATGTTGCACGTTGGCACACACAGACACAATATTATCTAAGCAGGACGATTAGCTACTTTTCTCTTACTAGAGCTGCAGCAGAGCCAGCACAGAACAGGGACATACTGTGAGGAGGATGCGCATGCGTTTACTCTGTTTATGTCCTGTCCTGACTTTACTGTATTAGTTATGATGCTGTGTTGGAAGATGCATCAACTTTCCATTGAGAAAACAATCATTACTCTATCTTGAATAAGCTGCTTTTGTAATATATTCTATTTGTGGACTCAGCTATGATGTTCATGCTTCAAAGCCAGTATTTATTTAAAGATTTTCAATCAGAGAAACAATTATCAGTGAAAAATAAGTCTTATATTGGTACTGCTGTTGCAAAATTGTTAAACACAAACAAATGTTGTCAAACAAGAACAAATCCAGGCCTAAACCTGCTCTAACAGTTTTACGCATTACGCCAAAATCAGGACTGATGAAAAATGATTGTATTATGGATCTAAATCACAACTTAAACAAAATAAAACAAAACAAAAACACACATACACATAGCATAGTTCAAGTTTCACATCTGGATTTTCAACTCTGCGTGTCACTGTGTCATTGTGGGTCACTGTGGGACAAGTAAATTTCCATCTAGGCCACTGGCTCACAATAACATAAACAATAACTCAACTGTATTATTCAAACAGACAATTTCTGTGTCAACTCATAGAAACAAACATTTTAAATTGCTGTGAATATGAGTCACTTCAGGATAGAAGGCTGTGATTGGCTAAAAGTGTTATTTCTATTTGTCATTGCTTCCTGTCTCGGTGAATGGTAAGGTAGCAACCACCAATCAGAGCGCAGCTATGAGGATGCAACAGTGATCCAGGAAAAAACACACCATTGTTAGAGGGACGTTGGAGAAGGGACCTACCTCCTGCCTAGCTCTGCGTATCCCGCCAAGACACGTCCCGAGGAGCACAGAGCCCATTCAGAGGTAAGGCTGAGAATTTGGGGGCAAAATAGGAACCGTGGCCTTTATTATGGACTGTATTTTGGCAGCAGCTGTGTTCGGGACCTGTTATTATAATAGAGTGCGGAGACCATCCAAACTTTAGATGAGTTTGATCATTAAGCAGCTAAATGACCTCATAGTTGACCTTCTACGCCAGGTGCCACCGTCAAACATTGACTCTGTGATGTCCTTCAGAGTCACCGCACTTATTGATTTGAGGATGAGTCAGAGGATGTTCATTTCAAAGTGCTGACTTTTTTGGATGTGGGAATTTTTAAGAAGTAATGAGGTTATGATGATTTCACAGCATGAGTTTCTTCCAAGCATGTTGCGTTTATTGCATTTGACCATTTTTGTACACAGAGGCCGGGTCAGGGCTTATACAACTTTTGGCATATCACTGTCTTTGAATGGAATGAAACAGAAATACACACACAATACACACATTTTGAACTTGAGTCTACACACATATCCAGTTAATCTAATCAATGGCCTAACTTCATTTTAACTGACAACAATTATGCTTGTACATTTGAATATTTAAAGGTTTTTGAAGCTAATGTGAGAAAACAATGTTGCCTTAGTTAATATGTTAGTTAAGATGTTAATAAAAGAGGACCACACAATTCTCATGCTGGGTTAAACGCCAGTGAATAAAAAAAAGGCGTTTTTAAACAAGACTTAAAAGCATCAACTGAAGCTGCAGTCTTTATTTTGGGGAGGAAGAGCGTTCCAAAGTTTGGGGCCGACTACAAAAAAATAATTCCACGGTCGGCCCGGCTTTTGAGTCTCGTTTGACTTGTCAATGTTACACCATAAACCAGGTCAAATACATTTGTAATCTGATCGCTCAAAGGCAAACTCCACTAGAATGTCATGAAAACCCATCTTATTGCCACCCTGATGTTACTTAGGGTAGTGCAGTTAATAAATCACATTATACAGACATTTACTAAAGACTTTAAGTGGTGAGAGATTCATAAAAATCCCCAATCAGTACAACGTTAGAATATTCTGTCATCTGTCATGGCACACTTTGTCCAATAGATGGCAGTAGTTCCCTTGCTGAATAAACATCTAAGCCTCAGGATTTTTTTTTTGAATGGCAAATAGTGATTACATTAGTTAACATAATAGACAAACTTTAGATTCAGTGCATAATGGACATCAGTGTTCTTGATTGAGAAATATAAAGCTCATATATAGCGCTGAAAAATGATATATATATATATATATATATATATATATATATATATATATATATATATATATATATATATATATATATATATATTTAAAATAAATAAATATTGTCAATTCTGATGTTGATTTTTGTATGACTCACAACTTTAACAACTGCATCACTCCTTGCATTAGTTGGACCTATGAAAATGAAGATTGTCCATTTGATATAAAATGAATTTGTCATGTTTTAAAATGACTCATCCTCCATTTGTTAAAAAGTGCAGACAGTGGGACCACCTGAGCCTGCGTGTCTTTATCAGAGCCGTGGTAGTGCTGGTGTGACCTCAGTCTGTCCCAGGAGAATACATCATTTCCATACAAATGACAGAGGCCCTCTGCACCTGAGCTCCTGGAAATGCTCACAGGGCTGTATGGGACAGACCCAAATTCTTATAGTCAATTCTGATCACAAGAGGAATGTTTGTCCCTTAATTTTAACTATTGTGTTGCAGTTTTTCCAAGTAGACTTGTCTTGTTATTATGGGGCATCAATTAGTTATCAATTAGATGCATTGACTTTAAAGTGTTTTGACAGAAGTGAGCTGGACTTACCAGGACAAATTCATACTCAGGGCGGAACCAGGACTAAACCGAGACTAATCCAGGACTAACCCATGTTGTGAGAAATTGATTGTTTTATTGTATATTGCATAATATGAAAGAGAGCATTTTTCTTTGATGACGTGTTATAAATCAGTTATTCCAGAACATGGTGCTCTGACCTGTGGGCCTGCCTGTGAGCCTTGAGTTTGTATCAGTGGTGTTTTGTGTTTTGAATGTCTAGAAGGCAAATTGGATTCGCAGTCTGTCAATTCTTTGCTGAAAATAAGATGAACTCGTGGTATACCATCACCCTATTTGTCATATGTTGACGCACATGGTCACATTCCATTGATGAACAGCAAACATAACCTTATAATCCGTGTCAGGAATGACTGAGTACCTTACATTATATAACGTCGTGGGAAAACCTATAGTAAGTACACTGATCTCTTGTTCTTGCTTCTTCAGATCAACAATGAGTGGAGGAGTCAACGTGAAGTCTGCTCCCCGGGCTACATCCTCAGGGATCCCTCATCCTCACAGCCTTCTGCCCACTTCTCCCAAAACAGAGCCCCGTCAGCGCTCCTCTAACCAGCACAGGATGTCCTCACAGAGTCCTAAAGTCACACCCACTCATACCCCAGTCCACTCTCCCTCTCCCGGCCAACGCAACTCGGGCATCCCTGCATTCTTTGCCAGGGACCACAACCTGAAAAGCCAGCTCTTTCAACGGACCGGGGCACTTCCAGTTCCTCAAGCGTCTCGGTCGGCTTACAGCAGTCCTATCACCCAGCGCAGGATAACACCACCGCACTCTAAAGACACACTAGATCTGGGGAAACCACCCTACTCCCACATTGAACAAAATGGAAACAGGAACACCTACATCAATAACAATCAAACTTTGGGGGCCTCAAACCAACACCCACAGCTACACTTAAGACGTGGGCTGAACTCTAACACAGTGTCCGCTTCCACAAGGGACCGAGAGAGTAACCTCCGAACTTATCAAAGTCAAGTGAAGCCCAGTTATGAAGCTGCCTTAAAAGACCGCACTGACTCTTTGAGCCAATCAGATGAAGAGATGAGGACTCCTGAAGATGGTAGTCCCGCCTCTTCTCCTGCACCTCTGGCACGGCCATTAATGGAGTTCAGCTTGATGTCTTTGCCACCAATATCAGTCAATCAGCAAGACCAACGCCCACTTAAAGAAGACATCTCCATAGACACCAAAGTCAACATGGCCACTGTAGCTCCATTTAGTTTCAGGTGAGGGTTAACCACATACAAGCCTATAAAGTCAAACTAGTCTTGCCTTGTCATGTGTTAAACGTTGCTATAAACTGTGCTGTACCATGGTGTCGATATGGCAATTGATGATGTATTGTGTATTGTGTTTACAGAGTCCAGATCCAAGAAAGTGACCTCTCGATGATCGATGAACTGAGTGACTGCTCATCTGGATCTATTGAAATCTGCTGCGATGACATAACACCTGGTAAAACCCAACTATACACATTTATACAATACATGTGGCTACCTTTAGTTTGGATAGCTACTGGTAAAACTAATGGTGTTTTTTATCAAGTAGGACTAGACATGCCTAACATTTTCATGAGGCATATTGGTGATATTAAACTGCACCAGACCGAGCAGCTGACCTTTGGGACTGATTGAAGCTAAAACTCAGCGAGGTTGCCATGCTGAGTCTTAATGTGTTTGTGGCTCTCATTGGGCCAGAAGTGCAGCATCGTTTTAGCATTTTCTCTTTCTATAGTGAAGCTGAGAATGGATAGAAAAAAGAGTATGTAGCAGTTATCAAAGAGGCTGTGGTGCAATGGGTCAGTGTTTGTAGGATTGCAATTTTCTTGAAACATAATCTTGAAGTTGTTAAAATAAGCTCCAATATGTTATATTATTTCATTTGCATATAAAGAAGAGAGAACATGATTTATTGTGGCAAAAAATGTGTTCACTTATTTTGGCAAACCATCAGAAATGCGCCAAAATTTACATGAATTGTAGAACTTAATAGTTTGAAAGATCACACCAGTCAGGTACATTCAGGGGAGGCAGGAGAGGCAGAGCGTCACCTGTCAACCTTGGGAGAAAAAAAAAAGATTTATAGAATATAATAAATGTTAATATTTGTCATATCTGGTATGTATTATAAACCCTCTTTCCCTTTGAATCCAATATGGAACAATATTTTTTTCAATTAAGAATATCAGAAGTTCCGCATGTCCCGTAACTCCCGTTTCAAGCACAGGGAGGAGGGGCGCCGTGAGGCAGCACCACGCTCTGGCGCTCGGTGCACAGTATAATGCCTCACAAACTGTGCTGGTGCGATGCAGATAATGTGTTGCTGTCCCTTTGTACACAACAAATAAAACACTCTGACGATATGCTCTATACTTCCATATTCTGGATGATGTATGGAATGTCATTATAAAACAGCAGTAAAAGTTCACTCTGTGAGGCAAACAATACGCCTGACTCATGGCAGAAGGCGCTCCTGAGCCCGTGGACTGTTGCGATATCTTCTTCGTTCTTGAACTCGTTTATTTCTTATTTACAATCCGCCTTATCAAAATGTAAAAGTAAGACCATAAACTTTTATTTATTTTGGCTTGAAATAGGCTGGAATTTGGTTCAATTGGAATTAATTTTGACCTTAAATAAAATATGTCACATGTTTGTGTAAAGAATGCTGAAATTAGATATATAGCACAACTCATTGTCTGTTGTCAATCGAATTATGTTTAAGGCAAGTTCATGTTCTTTCAGTTTGAAGCAGCTTGTCAGCAAGTATTTTCTTTTAGACAGTATACTTGATAATCATTTTTTAAAATATATTTCCTCCCCCCAAAAAATTACCATTTTTTTTAACCTTCCCCGTCTTATCAAGAAGTCCCTTCTTCTTGTCGATGCTTTCTCTTTCTTCCGAACCGTTTTTGTCCGATGCAAGCCACTGTCCCAGCATGACTTCATCAGCATGTCCCCTGTTGTCTGTAGTTCGCCCAGAGACACAGTTGAGGTAAGTTTGAGGTTAAAGTTAAGGTACACTTTATTGTCCCGTAGGGAAATTTGACCCATCCTTCAATGCCACTGGGGCATCTCTTCAGGAGCAATGGCCAGGGACCCATCTCCAGATCTGTGTGCTAAGCTTGGTCAGGACTATCTTCGCTGAAGGACTGCTATTGAACATAGCTTGATGGGAGAAACCACACAGAAAGGTCTGGACTCCCAGTCCCAGTCCAACCTTCTTGTTGTGAAGCGAGACTGCCGCCTGTTTGTTTGTTGGGCAAATGGGCTTCAGAAGAGACTCTTGAAGTCAGTTTATTTGTTTATTTATTGCTCAAATCAATTACAAAATGGTGAGGAAAATACAAAAACAATAAGCAAACAAACACTTTTTTTTTGGTGCTAATACATTCATATGATTATTTTCCATAATGAAACAGGGCTACATGCATCTTATTTCCAGACACTTTCTTGTTTTAAAACTCATGAAACCTCCTGGTTTAACCTGAATTCTGACTTTTGACCTCTACAGTGCACCACTGAATAAACTGCATATAAAGTCTTTTTGGGGGTTTGGAGCAGCTGTTTGTGTAAAAGGGGGCGAGGTCCTCCAGGGAACCAGCTCCTCTCTTTAAAACGCGCTGCTGTCTCGGGACTGCGGTTGAGCCCTTGTAATTGGCCCTTGCAGGCGTTAGAAACTGATCTCAAGTGTGTTAGTGCTGTTCTGAAGCTGCATTTACACAGAGGGTGGGATCATGACGCTGTAATAACTGTAATTTAAAAATCTGACTTAGGGAGGCAAAAAAAGGGCCCCTTCTAGAAAAGGGGAAAGGTTGAAACGGTTCAAAGATGAAAAGGGTGGTTCATGGATTTTAATAAAAGAGGACAAATAATTAGGGGAACAAAGATTAAAAGGCAGGTTAATGTTAAACTGCCTCATTTTACAACCACCGTCTCAGGTGCAACAAAGAACTAAAGTGTTTCCACCGATCACTGACATAGCCTCTTTTCATCTTTTATTTTATAACTATATTAAACTGAATCACATTGCTACATCAAACAGTTGGCGCTTACCTGCTAGGGCTGAGAATAATTTTAGATCTATGCAAACAAATCATTTACGCCTCATTAAACATCAAAACAGAGCTATCAGGCAATCGAGCTTGTGTCTTATGCCTGTCCAGCTGCCTGGGACGCCCCGAGAAGACCACATGCTTTTACAATATTTACAACATGCATAGTCTGGAAAACAAACATGGCATTTTCCAAGGGACCAAAAATGAAATAAAATAACACAGAGACCTGAGAAACAGTTTTAGTGTTTTGCTCTGAATGATAGAAGAATATTTGAGAGGAGATGTCTTCTGCATTTGAGAGACAAATAACCGGCTGTGATTGGCAGGATCCAAGTCTGGACGGTTCTCTGTGGTCAGACCCTCCTGCATTCAACGGAAAGTAGAGACTGCCCCGTTAGGCAACCAGTTCAGTGAATTAAAATACACAAGTTCAAATTACAATGTACTACAGGTCCAATTTAAATAAATAATGGGTAAACTCACAAATAAATACGGCCTGGATTCTATGATTCAATTGGCCTAAACCCGAACAAAAGAAAATCCTCCTCAGTTGATGTTTTGAGTGCGGTTACTCTCAATCATTGGTAACGCAATCAGCTCTCCTTACGTCTCCTGTGCAGCCTCTAATGAAGACCTGGCCATTTAATGTGACTGTAGCTCCATGTGGTCTTTCAATTAGGCCCAGACCTCCTGACCTCGGGCTCTCCGGAGAGGTGCATTTGAGCTTGTGTTCGTGCCCCTCTTCTGCTGTTGTGTGTGTGTGTGTGTGTGTGTGTGTGCGTGTAGCCCAACGTGCATGTGACAGTACACAGATGGTGTTTGGAAGATGAATGTGATTTTGACTCTGTATCACTTTTCATTTAGCTGTAAAAGGTCTGCTGTATATTCCCCCATGGGACAGCCCAGAGTCGTGCTGTAAAAAGCTTTCCACTTTATATGTGCGTAATGAAGAACATAAAATCTATTGCCTTTGTTGAGAGGATACAGATCCCTGGACTTAGTTTCCATATTGACAAACAAAATTGACTGTACACAACTAGATATTGGAGCAATGGAGCGTATTTTATTTAAATCTTTAACAAGTTTATCCAGATTTAAGCCAGAAATGATACCAATTGCATTTTGAAAATAAGCAAATGCATTTTGTAATTACCATGGCTTTTCTACATAGTTTGATTGATATCATTTTAGTAACCTTTGCTGTATGGACGCTTAGACATTGAATAATCCTCTTGGGCCAATCTAATCAGAAACATACTGTACACAGACTGCAGAGCGGGTTTGGGCAGCGATGAGTGGTTTAGAGGCGATCAGACATAAGCGTGCACTGGATTATCTTCTATCTCAGCTGCACGAGTGAATTAGTAATCACTATTTAGGGTTTGAACATCAAAGGAGAACAAACTGCGACCAAACTTTTGACATGTCTAAGGTTATTATAGTGAGGAATTCATTAAAAGATGCAGTTTTTCAAGACTGTGCTTAGTCTTCTTTGATCATGTTAATTATTGCCAATTGTATTTTCATAATCCAATCCAAATGAAAAGGTCTTTAGTATAGTATATGATTTGCATTACAAAAAGCCATCCACAATGTTTAAAGAAGACATATTTTATCTCTTTGACTCCGGCGGATCATTATTTTAGATTTAGCAATATTTTTTTTTTTTTAAAGAAGTCTAAAACGACATAATTAAAATAAAACAATTCTGCTGACCCATTAAGTAAAGGAACAGCATGTCTGTGTCGATAAAACTGTGGATTTTTGGAACATGCATAATTCACTCGAACTCTGCTGTTTTCCTGCAGAGGGAATTATAATCCTTACATGTATATTGACCATGAGGGAACTTAAGGCAAAGGGTCAGGTCCATGAGCACCCTCTGGACCCTTTATCTGTCACGTCCCATACTGTGATATCAGATAGTTGTCATGATATTGGCAACTGATAGCCAATCTCAGAAACAACTCTGTAAGACCAACTGCTAAACTCTATATAGATTTAGTAAAAGGTAAAAATGTGTTTTTGGGAAAGCCGTTATTTATGTAGCATTTGTTTCTATGTCTAATTAGCCTTCTTAGTCTTGTCCGTTCACCTGGGTTGGGACCGACACAAGGGAGTAGAGCTGTACACCTTTAGTCGATTAGTCAACTCATCGGTACATGGTGTCTCAGTTGACCAACATTTTTCTTAGTGGATTAATTCTGATTATAAGGATTTATATGTGCTAAAGCAGAAAGGCATTGCTGAATAATGAGTTTATTTTAACTTTAATTTTCATACAAATATGTATAGTTTATGTTCTGTATAGTGTTTTTGTGAGCCTATGGTTATGGTGGGCAGTGTGGGTGAGATACACGGTCAGATTAAAGAGCTGCATAATTGCTTTCACTCAGTTTAGTGCCACACTTGGGCTCTTTTTAGTCGATTAATCAATGCACAGGGAATGTCTTAAGTCTACTAAGAATTTCTAAAGCAGACTACAGCCCTAATATACTGGCTTGTTGTGACCCCAGAAATACTGCCCCCCCCAGCACATTATTGTTCAATAATTGCATATTATTTCACACCCATAGTCAAACCCACAACATTGTTTTTCATTAGTGATAGAGTGAGACATCTTGCTCTGGTCTGACATTGAGCTCAGACAAAGCTTGACCTCTGTACTTTTTTGGCCTCAGCGACATTTCCTTACAATGTTGGAGTCACAGTAATATGAGTAATAGCTTTAGTCGCTGAACAAAAGGGAGGACCAGAGGAGGGGGAGCGGACTGAGGAATGGCAGAATGAGTGCGCACTTTTAAGATTCAGTGTTTGACCTCTGAGGGTGAGTCCAGACCCGGGGATGTGAGTTATGGGGGCAGTCATGTGTGTAACCTCTCTGTGGACCACACACACAAACGCACACAGGAAAATGCACTCACAAAGACATCTATGTGTCAAAGTAATAACCCATGGAGAATTAAGATACAACCGTCTGTATATGTCTGCATTTCTGTGGTCGTAATCTATACACAACGTGTTACTCACAGTCTTACACTAAAACACATAAATATCTCCAGACGGAAAAAAAATGCTAATAAAAGAACATTTAAGTCGAGTTTATTTTGTTAGTTCAGCAAACAAATAATCAATAAGTCAATAGTGAATTAATGATAATATTTATTTTTTTTAAAAATCCTTGCCCTTTCTCACACAATCTTTTCTATTCACCAGCTTGGGACTTTTAAAGCTTACTAAGTTATCATAGTGAAGATAAATAAGATAAATAATCATTATAACAACCAAAATGAACATTTAAAATTGAATGGCTGAAATACACTTTGAATTCAGTGTAGTCGGACTATTTAAGGACGTCCATAGCTGTGGGCGCCACGCAGTAACTAAGCAACCAGCTCTGTACCAAGGCATTGTGGGATACCTCTGGGATGGCTGCTCCGAATGTCAACACTGAAGGGAACTTTTGGCTAGAGCTTTTACAAACAAACCAAAATCCAAATGCGACCATATTTTTCTTTGCCATTATTTGTTTTTTTGTTTTTCTGCCTCTCCACTGTGTGTGACTCACAGTGAATAGGTGACATTGAATGGTGTTTTTGTGAGATTTACACTTGCTTGACGGATACACACTCACAATATTGTCATGGATAGCCCTTATAAGAGCCTGAATTTCCCAAATGCTTTAGCTGGTGAGTCAAGGCCTGCGTCACCCCATCTGACTGGGACCACCACAGATGCGTCACTGGGCAAACACTCCCACAGTAACACTTTTATTGTACGCTTTGGTGAGACGCTAAGTGCTATGTGTAGCCATCCGCCAGCTCACTGTTTTTTCAGTAAACAGGACATCCACACAGCCTTACAGTGTTGTGTCATAGCCCGTAGTATTATTCTGTGTCCTGTGGAGCCTCTGAGTTCAACTGGTCATAGACATAAGTGAATATATGAGGAGTTCGGGGGCAGGATTTCCCCCCTCTGTCTTACAGACTTCCTCCCCTCTATCGGCGCACATAAAAAGATCCTTCCTTGCCATTTTCCTCCTCTTCCTTATTACTTTCTGTGTCAAATACTCTTGGATATTCAAAGCATCAAACACAAGTTTCAAGTTTTCTATTACACCATATTTTTTTATGATTAACAATTGTTCTGTAATTTACTTCAAAATGAAATTAGCTTAAGGTACACTTTATTGTACCCATAGGAAAATGTGTCCTCTACATTCGACCCATCCTTCAATTCCGCTGGGGCATCTCCTCAGGAGCAGTGGTCCCTGCAGTGCGGTGCTCAGGCACCATCTCTAGATCTTTGTGCTAGGCTTGGTCAGGGCGTTCGCTGAGGATTTTACCTATTGTGCATGTTTTGTATTTTATATTAGATCAGATTCTCACAATCTGTACTAATAACTATTGTTCAAAATGGGTTGTTATAAATAAATCATTACAAGTGTAAAGATAAACATGGTATTGGGTACTAACTACTACTGCTACAGTACCTCACTTTTACTGCTATAGCCACTCCCAGTAAAATAATTTAATTTAGATTAAAAATTGTTTATTTGTCATTGTTATGCTACATTAAAAAATGGGTTTCACTCACTCACCGCAATTCAGTGCAACATTAAACAGTAAAGTAACATCAACTCCAATCAGAGCCTCCGATTAAACAGCCAAACTGCTGTGGGCAGGAAGCTGTTGAGGTCGAGTAGTTCTGGTCTTAGAGCGGCTGTATCTTTTCCCTGAGTGCTGCTGTTCAAACTTATCATCAAATGGGTTTGTCTAGTCCTTTAAGATCCCATGGTTAAAGGTAAAAATGTTCAGACTCTATTAAACTTGAATTATTTTACTAATCACCACTGTGTCTTATGCATGACTGTGTGATTTTCGGACTTCTCTGTGACAATAATTAATAGACTCAACACTGAGTGTAAACAGCAGTAAGTGGGTCATTCAAAGTATTACTTTCATCTTGAAACTGAAAAACCCAAAACAACGGGGTTTCAAATTTCTTGCAGTTCAAGATTATTTGGTAATCACAGTAATTGTGACAATATTCAGGGATATATAAGAATGGAACAAGTACAATTTCAGAAGCAGTAATCAAGCCATTTCAAGCCAATATATGGTTCAAAGGATTAAGGCAACATGCAAAGGGATTTCTTATTTGTCTGCTTATGATACATTATCTTTACTTGATCAGTCGGTCGGTTTGGATTTGATAAAGCTGGCCTCAAACTTAAGGAATGGTGGATTCTATTAGACAATGTGAATGAAAGTGAAGGATTTCACTGTTGTTTAGCCATGGTTTCACAATGAATTGTGACATTTCTCCTCATAATAATGGTAACACAAAAATGTGATATTATGACATCCCTACTTGCAACAGTACTTTTCCTTTTACCAAAAGTGACCTTATGTATCTCGGCAAACACGCATGTAATGCACCACACAGGCAGCCCATGTGTTTGCGCATGAGGTTGTGTCCTGCTGCCCGCACCACATGACTTCTCGGGAATATAATGGATAATCTGTTCCTAACTGTTTAGTAATGCTAGAGCAAATATACTCATGCAAAGTCTCTGCATCTTGTTTCCCAGATTTCCAGCCCACAAATGGCTTGACGTACGAACTGAATGTGTGAGTTTGCTATGTTCGGGGTAATGACAAGCGTTGGCGCTGAATCCGATCCCGCCTCTCAGATGTTCGTCCAGGCCGCTCGTGTTGAGTCAGACTGTGCACAAGCAGTTTGGTGTGCGTGTTTGTGAGAAGCCTTTACAAGTGCGAAAATCTATGTTTACATTAGCCGTATATTAAGGTGATTAGACTGTGGAGCCAGGGAGACGAGTGCTCCGACAAACAAGTGGTTGTGTGCCGCCAAGACACACTTTGCCTCTGTTTCAGGAACATAGGATTACTGGTGTATTTACGCTTTGGACACATAGACCTGCCTTGTGCCTGTACAAGATGATTTAACATACTCCAATCTCTCATCAGGGAGGTATAAGAGCTTAAGTACAGCACCTATTAGCCTTAAATTACTACTTTTAACCCCTATGCTCGCCTCCAACCTGCCCCGGGACCCATATAACTGTCACCACACAGCCAGCGACTCAGTGTGGCAAACCAGCTCAACACAAGGACTTTATTAAAGCCACCTCCAAATACTTCATGTGCTTCACCAAAACACTAAAGCATTAAGTGCGTGTGCTATTTTAGGGTGTTAAAGCGCTATGGGAAATAAATGGGTTGTTTCTATGCTGACGTGTTATAAATCTGATCTATGCCAATTAGCCTTTAGAGCGGCTGTCCTGACAACAGTAATGTGTGCAAGTATCTGATTTGGCATTTGTAAGGTCAACTGGTGAAACTATGATTATTTATGACTTCTTATGAAATAGAAGCAGATATCTGGGAGCATAGGCTGTGGTTTGTTCTTGCTTTGGTTATCAGTGTTTCAAATGCTAGCCTTGTGCGTGACTGCAGAGACCCCTCTCTTACAAACAGTTTGACTAAATAGGCATCAAAACCAATCTGGTGTTGGGTCCGGTCCCAAATAACAAGTATTAACCGGCCACTGTAGATGCTGAATTTCATATTGTTTTGTTCATAAACTAAACCTTTGTACATTTGTTTTGTGTATTAAACCCAAAAAATATATAGGGGGTTCACATCTTCATTTAAAAAAGATACTCACATAACTTTTTTATTTGGCAACAACAACAAGCAAGTAAACGCTAATGCATTTCAGCATGAAGCCTTCCTCAGAGTGCACTTTTGTACTTTTCTTACCCAAGTATTAATATTTCAAAAGCGAACGGTGGATCGACGCATATCTAGTTTTAACTTTAGGACAAGCACTTAATGTAATTTATTATTATTATTATTATTATTATTATTATTATTATTTAATTATTATTATTATTATTATTATTATTATTATTATTATTATTATTATTATTATTATTATTATTTTAACAGCTTTATTGATTTTTATTTGTTACTCAATCCTAATGGACTTCACCATGTCATTATGATTACATCTAATGGAAAAAGGAATGACTTAATGCTCACTTATCAGGTCTCCACCCATATCTGAGGTTTAAAAGCCGCTATTTTTAGACAAAAACAGCCAGCCATAGTAACAAAGGGTTTAAGATAGTCCAGGGCTTTTATTAGTTTAACTACACCAGTGCACCAGAGACAAACCAAGACCCGAGATGGAAGCTCTGACATCTCTGCGCCTGTCTCATCGATGTGACACACAAACTCAGGGGCAGCACAACTTGACCCCCATAGACACAGTGGAAGAGGAAATATAGACAGGGATCACTGAGGAGTCAGAATGGCCGTGCTGTGGCATAGATGAGAGTGTGATGAATGTATACACTGCAAGCCTAATGGCCTGTGCGCGTGTATTAAATGGAGGGGGATGGTGTGTGTTTGTGTGTGTGTGTGTGTGTGTGTGTTATAAGGAGGTAGGAAGAAAGGGAGGAGTAACAGATGAAGGAGGGGTGTGGAGAGGCTTCAGTGGGTTCTAATTGAAGTAAATTAGTGACTAACCTGTTTTGTTTGTATGAGAAACTAGTAAATGTTTGAAGCCTGAACTGATCCCATACAAATTTTGTAACTTTGCCATTGTGACACATTTTTGGAACTGTTGATAGAAGTGTCTGTCTTGTAATAATACTGCAGAATTAGTAAGGGTGGTTGATTCTGACAAAAATAAATACATACATTTTTATTCATTTTTTTTATGTCCAGACAATATTACATCAATCCAACAGAAATGTGAAAAAACCTGTCTTTAAACGTGAGGTTTAATCATCAGAAAAGTGTGAGATGTTAACCAGCTCTTTTTGTAGAGCTTTCGAGTAGTTTACACACAAAATCTATATTAATTACAGTTTGGCAGTGATCTTTGTTGTTGTTGTTATGGCCTATATGATTTACTGTAAAGGTCAAATGATGTTCATGGTTGATACATGTTGTAAACAGTTGACTGGAAAGGAAGGATTTTTGTGTATATGACAGTTCATCACAGAACCCTTATGTTCACACTTGCTGGTGTGCGGCATAACACAACATCTATGGTGTGTTGGACAGACAGGCAGCTGAATCAGCCAGTGGGAGGAGATGAGGAGGACAAGACGGAGAGGGCGGGTGAATGAGTCTGTGTGGAGTGAACAGCGGAGAGGCAGAGAGAGAGAGGAGGAGCTGGCTCTGCTGCCTCTGTGCTGCTGTCAGTTCAGTCGCTGCTGCCTGTCGGGCAGGAGGGACACAGCTCCAGGGAGACTCGTCTGTGCGGAACACACCTTTAGAAGCTGTAGTTTTAGACAGGACAGGAGCTGTGCCCCAAACACAAGAGGATTTAAAGGCTGTGCTCCACTCTCTGTATCCATGGATTACCACCAGTGAGTATGGTGACTGCTGCTAAATAACCCACTCATCATCTCACTGAAGGGCTGAAGCCACTGTCACAGAGAGGAGCCTCTGGGGACAGACAGGGAGAGCAGACCAGCTTCATTTAGACCTGTACTTTTCTTATACGTACATGTTTTTCCCTCTTGTTACCTTGTCTTGTTTAATGACAGTGCTGATGCTATTGCTGGTTTCTCTGCAGGAGGGATGCTGGAGGCTAATGTGGCTAACATTAGCATGACGGGTAAGCCTAGAGAGGTGGACCTCAGGTCTCCTGCTGTCCCCAGCACAGACTCTTCATTGCAGGCGATGGCCTCCAAGAAAACCATGGCCAAGTCTTCTGCTCTGCCACAGGGACCATCCCGGACCAGTGGGTCAGAGCTCAAAGTCTACAGACCCACCTCTGGATCTATACCCATTTCAACCCCAAGTTCATCGGGACTAAGGAAGCAGCGCTCTCTTAATAACTTGTGTGTATTAACTGATGCTGAGAAGAAATTGCACTTGTACCAGTCTCCTCGCTGGAATGATGACTCGACCCGGGCTGGACCTGGGAGTAAAGACACACAGACTAAAGCAGGACAGTCCACAGGCAGGCCGCCCCTGTCCCGTACTCTCTCAAAGTCAGAACAGTCCCTGTTTCAGGGCAAACCCAAACCGTTTGTATCGCCTGCTGTTATGTCTAATATTGGCAAGCCTAGCAAGATCCCTGGACCTGGTAAACCACGAGGGCCTTATGCTGAGGTCAAACCAATCAGTAAGACCTCAGACCCCTGTCCTATTGCGGACACAGACTCTGACCTGCCCACCAAACCAAACTGTAATGGAGCTTTTGGCTCTGTGAAGGGCCAGAAACCAGGAGACAAGACCAGAAGTGCTTCTTTGTCAGTGGAAGATAAGAAAGACAAAAAGGGGGTTGAAGGAGAAGGGGATAAGGGCTTTTTGAAGGTGGACCCAGAGCTAGTTGTGACAGTTCTGGGAGATCTGGAGCAGCTTCTCTTCAGCCAAATGCTAGGTAAGTGTTACACCTCTCATGTTGGACCAAAACACAAGATTGACTTGTATATACACTGATTATAGAAGTAGAAAGTGAATATGGAGAACTCAGACCTATGTTTTGGTGCAGCTCCGCTGCACTTTCCACACCCTGATGTTAAGCCTCTGCTCCAGAGCTCCAGCATCAACAGTGCATTTTAAATGAGCTCACTACATTGTATAGTGTATAGAGTGTACTTTTGACTTTATTTTTTTTTCTTTCCCCATAGACTGTGAATGTCTTTTTCCAGTTGTCAATTTAAGTGGTCAGTAGTCATCTGTGTGAATATATTGCGTGGTCTTGTTGTACAGTATGTGTGTGTCCTCAGTAGCCCGCTGGTGTGTTAGTCGCTGATGCAGGCAGTTCCCGAGGCTGACATTGTTTTGTTGTTGATTCATTAACATAGAGCTGAAGAGTGTTGTCCTCGTCTCATGTGACCTACTGCCACAGTGAGCCAGATTCTCCACACATTGTGATTCTCTAACATTCATTTTAGACTATAAAGTGTTTGAAATGATTTGATTCTATGAGGAACATGATTAGAAGTGGTACAGATAAATGTGACATATGACCATGTTGAAAACAGCATCTTAATAGGAAGTAGGAAACATAGGATTACCTTTAGGGAAGGAGTATTTAGTATTAGTATTTAATTCGTATCTATAATGATTGATAAAAGTTACTTATCTGACCATCTACAGCTCAAATCTTATACTACAAAAAAATCCCCAATAGTGTGCAAAATGTACACAACAATAAATATTGAGCCCCCAAATATATTGTTGCAGTTATTACTTATTGAACGATAAATTGATATTGTACCAGCATAATTTGTTTTACATTCTGTATATTTGACCTTATACATTTTGAAGTTAAGTTTTCTAACTTTGCAATATTTTGTTTCCATCACACACATATTTGAATACATTACAATATGGTAGAAAGTCCAGAAGTAAGCACATCAAATTACTACTGTAAATTTGTTTTTTGATAATAGTATAGTCGACTAAACAAATTCTTGGCGAACTAAGTCTTATCTCTGATCCAAACTGCAGTCACAAGGCAACGGCAAGGGAGGTCATACAAAAACTATTTATACAGAAACTGTGTATTCATTGATTAAACATTACTCTAATCTTACTTACTTACTTTAATCTTCAGCTATCCCACTCCAAGTCGTCTACTATTTGCAGTTGTCTTTTGGTCGGCTAAAGTGTCGTCAACCAATTATGGAAGCGACTTATCGACTATGGACCTTACAGCCCTAGATAATATAAGATCAACATGTTATTATTACCTTAGTTCTTATTATATGATCACAAGCATCATGCCTTATGTCACAGCTGCTGAAACGCGTCACCATTTGTAATTAAAGGCTGTGTATGGCACTAGTGGGAAGAACAGTGAGCTTTGTGGTCAGTAAATAAACAGGCTGCACAAGGAGTCAAGCCTTGGTCACAGTCGGTCACGTATTTAGCCCGGGCCGTGTCTAACCGCTCCTTCACCCGCCTCACACACACCAGGCTCCCGCCCCCTGGACACATTGATCTTCAGGCCATAAACAGATGGTCAGCATGCACAGCCCCCCCCCACACACACACACCACACACAAACTCGTCTTGTCACCGGGGGCAACTAAGGGGGTAGAGCCAGGTATTGAGACGTCAGCACGCACAAACATCCTCTCAGTCAATAGTGTATGCTCTTTTTTTGTGTCCTTGTCAAACTGATGCAGCCTGTATATGGTATTAGAGGTGGGAAATATATTGAAACTTTACAATAATGTCGTAATTGTTGTCTTGTAGATATGCACATTAGAATATATCGTGTAATTGCAACTATTAAAAAATGAGACAGAAACGCCAAGTACAATCTCCCAAAGAAGAGATATTTCTGCACCTTTGTGGTTAATTTTGTGGTCCATTCAAGTTTTTGGCCTAGACTTAAACCTCAACCAACACTACGGCTGTTAAAATATTATCTGAATGACATTAAAAAAGCAACAAAACGAAAAATTCATTTTTGTCTATATTTTAGGTATTTATATGATATGTTACGTTGGTATAGATACATTCCTTTCGATTGAATAAATGACAAATGGGTTTGCTTTAATGTTACCTATAATGTTTTCCTTCAGTATATTCCTTTTTTGATCTGATAAGGCTGTACACTAGTATGACGTACAATAATGCAACCAAAATGCAAAGTGTGTTATCCATTATTACATTTTTTTTAAAGGGTTTTGCTAATTAAAACAAGAATTTCAGTTCATATGTGTCTACTGGACTTAAATGTAGTTCAGTTGCCAATTCCCAGCCCGTGCAGATTTGCCCTTGCATCCCCAGCCAGTGCCTTACTCGTGTGTGAAGTGTGTACGTGTGTGCGCCTCGACCTCGTTTCCATCCTTGCTGTGTTGTTGCTAGCCACACCTACGCCCGCCGCGCTGCCAGGTAGGGAGGAGGCCGGTGGGGAAAAAAATAGATGCGAGCAGTTGGAAGCGGGAGAGTTGGAATAGATGGGGGACAGGAAATTGCCTCAGTCAAAGTGAGATATAAATGACACAGACAGGAAAGATGACCTGAATTGTACCTTGTCTCCCCAGTGACCAATGCTACACACAGTCAGTACAGTTCAACAGCACCTGCACGTGTTACAACAGAAGCCGCTGCGTATGTTTTGGTATTATATGCGAGTACTCTCTTCTCTGTTTGCCTGTATTAAGGAAAGGTTAATTGTGACTTGGCCTATAGCTTTTGTGCTGCAGGCGCATCCTTTATCCTATCTGGTCTCCATTTCCGAAGGGACACGTCTCTAATTGGTTTCTGCTCTCTGTGCGCTGTCATAGAAAGATAGATTATGGATGTTCAATATCCTATAGCAGGATCTTTCTGCAAATAAATACACGTCACTATAAACAGCTACAGATGAAACAAAGTGGATTGTAAATCAGTCACAGTTTGTTACTGTGTTTTATGATCCTTTTTTTCATGGGTTGTATTCCACTTGAGGCATTATTTGATTGAATTGATTTTAGTTTGTGTAGTTTGACATTAGAAGTGGGCAATATATCAAGTTATTGATAATATTGTGAATGTTGTTTTGAAGATATGTACAATTTCAATATCAGGTATATTGTTTATAATAAAAAACAATTTCAAAATGTTGCAAACAGAGCTGATTAAAAGAAAAAAATGGAACAAATTTGTGTACTAATATTTCAAACAAAGGTATATATGATATCCCTGCAATTTTGTGGGTAGTTTTACAGGCATTTGCGTGATACTTAAACCTTAACTAAAACATTTATAGACAGCTTTTAGTACATTTCTGTTCGGCGTATTCCAAAATCAATATTGGAGATATAAAATATGGGTCTATATCGCCCAAAAATGGTCAAAATACATATGTTCTTGAACTCTGTCTCCCTTCATCACTACAGCTAATCCAATGTTACTTTTGATCTCATCTAATTGATAAATAGAGTTCTTAAGAGGTTTAAGATTATGCTTTGGTTTAATCTGTTATTTACTTAATCTGACATAAATATTTGAAATGCTAAGAGTTTTATGTCAATTGGATTAGGAGAAATACTTAAATTACAACAGCGAGCGACTCATCAATCTCATTTAAAGTTGGCGTTATTTGGCTACGTGCAGAGGTTATTGAGGACATTTTCTAGGATTTTATTTGGGCTTCTTAAAGGTAATCTAAAGCAGTAGCTCAGATGTTAGTGGCTAATGACACCTCTAGGTCCTCTGTGTGTCGGGGAGATTGCCCTAAAGCAATGTCCCGTCTCAGCATGGGGCAGCCTTGGTTTAGAGAGAATCTAGATAAATGCCAGCAAGCGTCCGGATTAGCCCTGGCATAAAGATAATGAGAAGATTTAGTCCGCACTTCACTAATCACAGATCTATCACCCTGGAAAAGGCTAAACCAAAATGAAATACGGATTAAAGTGGTCATCTGTTTGGATAGAGATTTAGAGACATCTTCGAGGATCAGAAAGTGAATATAAATCAAAAGGGACGATGTCCAACCTAAAATATTATGTCTTTGTTTGTCTGTTTACAAAATGTCAACATTTTAAGATTTTCAGGCATTTCAGGTTATACAGTACACTGGGATGCATGATTAGCTTTTGTCGAGGGGTTAAACTTTTTACAAAATGTAAATTCTCTAACGCTGCAAGATTTTGAGGATTAAATTTGTTAAGAAAACAAGTCTTTACCAATATACTGTTTAGCTCTTGGTGAATCTCACTTTACATGTTGGCATTTCTTGTCAGCTTTCTGCAGAACATACTCTGAGCTCCAACCACAAAACCTTTTCAGAAAACTTACCAGCACTGCAGGAAATAACAACGGCACCAGGGCTTTGTACTCGCACGCATCAATTCACTCACTCACATCCTCTTCTCGAGCAATCACTCTATTCATTTTAAAAGATACGCTCCTGCTGTTGTGATGAGTGGACAGCCAGGTGCCGTCCAAAGGCCTTAGTACTTGCTGAGCGAAGGATTTACCGGCGTCGCGCTCATCGTCGTCGAGAGCAGGAGTTGTTGACAAGCCAAATCTCTGGAGAGCATTATACCAAGGCAAAATGATTTATCAAATTATTTTCTGATGTTATTGAAGAATTAACTAAGTGTGGTTGTAATTGTAATTATAATTTTCATTTTAGGACAAACACAATGAATGAAGTCAATGAAATTCCTTTGTTGTGTTTATCAAGTCTGTAACAGTGTTTCACAAACTCTTCACCTCTTCCGTTCTAGTGTTTACTTCATTTAGACTACATTTTTTGCCTTTGCTTGAGTGATTTCTTAGTTAAAACTACTGTGGCAATAGTGTATTCCTAAAATTTGGTTTAGCCCTAATTTAGACCTGTATTTTTTTGGGGGGTGTAAAAAGTTTGAGAACCACTGATCTATTTTAAAAGCCGCAGAAAGAGCTAAAACTAAATAGGAAAACAACTTTGTGCAATACCTGAACCTTAACCAAGACATTTACAGGTACTATTTAGGACATTTCTGATTAATTGCTTATGAATATTGTCAAATTATATTCTTTAAGAACTTTTAAAAATCAGATATTTATTTCTGTCAGCCAGCCTTTGTTATCATTCTATAAATACAATAAATATTATGCATGTTCACGTTTTAAGCAGTTTTAAGTTAGAATATTGATGTTTTTAATGTGATTTGGCTGAAATCAAGTTGGTGATAAAACCCTGATTTGTAACCACAAACCACAACCTGCTGCAGTTTCTCTTAACTTGCTAAAACAGTCAGAAGGAGACCGTACGGCGCATGTGAATAGACTCTTATTTCTGTTGCTCCCCTCCCACTCGCAGCAGTTTCCTGATGTTTGTTTGTGATGCGAGTTGACAGGTACCAGTGTAGTGTCAGCACGGAGGATATTTCCAGGAGTACGAGGACAGCACACATCTTTTTACTGTTACAGCGATTTTGTCACCAGCGTTTTTATGTGCGTTTGTTTGTTCTGAAGTAAGGACGCATGTATGATGAGGCACTTTATTTCGCTCTGTTTGTGCGAGCGCTTTGTGGTTGGTCTCTAAGGACTTAATGCAGGAGCTACTGCATTAGTGCTGTCTGCTTCCTGCCATCCGTCCACCCAAATCATATTAGTATGCCTGTGTTTTTGTCTCATCAGCGCTTATATACAACAACACACAAACATGCCAGTCATCCCCAAACAACTCGAACCCCTCACTCTAACCCCTCACCAGGTCGCTATTGTAAATAAAAAACACGTTAATAGATTATCTCGCTATGTAAACAAAAAGGTTAAATCAATACATGAACAAAAAATTAATGATTGAAAAAGTGGAACTGTAGATTTGCCATGAAAACTGCTCTGTGTGTGCCTTTGTGCTGCAATAAAACGTGATTGAATGGTGCGTTATGTAACTTTTGTCTCCATGGAGATGTCATTAAACTTATGTATGTCATATTTATCCAATTACAGTTGTTTTACTGCAAAAAAAACCTTGAAAAATATGCATTGTTACGGCCAGCTGTGTCATTTATCCATAGATCTGACCTCTAACTCGGCCTGGTGATGGTCATAGTGTGGAACATTCCAGGAAAAGCAAAAACATCTTCTTCGAGACAAGTTACATACAGTAGTGCACCTTTAAAATAAACTGATACTCGGTGTATTATCTAATGCTTAATATATATATAACATGATACTTTGCAAATTATATATTGCTGCACCTTTCACCAAAGACTCTTGACCAATTCAGTGACACAGTTTTCTTAGAAATTTGAATCTACAGGAAATCATCAAAGTTGCGCAACATTTCCTTACGTTTCAGATCTTAATGCCACACAAAACAACTTTGCAGTTGATTCAATCACTGTGTGTCTTTGTTTACAGCATTTTCCTCTTCCGTGTGATCATCTTTTGTAATTACTGGAAGCTCAGAAAATAGTTCCCTGCACTCAATCTTTTCCTTGTTAATTTTCTTGCACACATTCTGGCGTCTGACTCAGTGCTTCATAGCTGAACAGACTCCAATGACAGCACTCCAGCTGGCTTTAAGCACGTTATAAAACCCGACTGCACAGGAAACAAGTGTCTTAAACCAAAATACACCCAAACATCGCCACAGAGTCCGGTCTGTCTTGGCTCATGCGCTCTCTGCTTCTGCAAGTGTCTTTGCCTGTATTTAGATTGCAGTTGATTTAAAGCCTGTGCACAGGAAAAGATGATGAAATTGCCGTAGCCTTTTTTACATTTTCCTAAACACACATCCATCAATCATTGTCGCTGCATTATTTGAAAAATCTGTACCTCATGCATTTAATACATCTAAATCAATCCCGCTACAAAGACTAAACTTGATAGCTTTACAAGGGAGTCTAATCTTTTGGTGGTACTTTGTGATGTATTTTCAAAGACGATACACTGACAGAGGTCAGATAATCTCCCCTCAGGAGATTTTTAGACCTGCACTTAAGGACTTAGGGGGAATCTTTTGTTCATTTGTGCGGAGGGCTTCATTCATTGTGCCGTGTTCTGAAGTGTGGATATCTAGGATCAGGGGATAAAAGACAGAGTGTGCGAGAAAGAGAGGAGTTGGAGTTTCACTTTGAGATAAATAGTGCTTACAAGATGCTTGATGTGGTTCTTGCAGCATTCCACACATCCAGATGAGTCCTTAAGTAGCCGAGTTGCTGAAATTGTTGTTTGTCTATTTAGTTGTTTTACAGTGAAAACATTAAGGCTGCTTGATATTTGAAAGTATTGCCTTGTGTACTATGGCTGCTACTGCCATAATAATAATATTGTGATATTTGAATGTATTTTTTGACACAATAATTTCAGTTTTATTAAAGCCAAATATGTTCATGCCTTAATGTATTAGTCAAACTCTGGCAAAACAAGACTAGGCTAATTTAGATCGGATAATGGAACTCATGACAAAAAATCTGCCTTTTTCAACATTTTCTTTTTAAAACCTGTACATTTCTGTCTGCTGGAGGACCTTGGCGTTTGCCGATATATTTAGATTGCTGCGATATCAATTACTGCATTAGCCAATATTGCGATATTGGTACTTTTGCAATATATTGTGCAGCCCTAGAAATACATTGTACAGCCTTCAAAAATACATTGCTCAAGTAAAATAAGTTTCTTTACATTTATTTCAGTTACAGGGGAATGACTGGAGTCAAATACTTTCTTCTATTCCATAAACACAGGTGCTTCCAAGTACTGTGACAGTCTCCTTCTATGTACCAGAACTTCTGAACGATGCTGACATCCTGTTGCAACATCCTGGTGAAGCACAGTAACCCATGTATGTATGTTGTGTGTGTGTGTGTGTGTGTGTGTGTTGTGTGTGTGTGTGCGTGCGCATGGTCAAGTCCATGTTTAGGCTCATCTACATGTTTGCGAGTTTGTCCCTGTCCAGATGTTCAGAAACGGGTTTGTGTTATGATACTTCCTGTTTTGCAAACCAATGGTAAAAGGAGATAAGTGAAAACATCAGACCAAATAAACAGACTTTAGAGCTACAATAGTGCTGATTCAAATGCAAAAAATATATTTATATTTCATTTACAGTAATGCTATGTAATTATAAAGATGGGCATAATGTGTGTTAATCAAGTACATGTACCATTAGAATTTTGTTGGTTTTTTAAAAACTTTTTTTTTAAATATTTGCTTTACTGTTTTACATTTTACAACTCTCAGTATTTATTCTTTACTTGATTGTTTGTTGCAAAACAAGAACAATAGGGGCATATTTCTCCTGTGTCCTGTTTGCATGCTCTTTATTGTGCGCCACCTGCCAGGAATGCTCCAATGACTGTATTTTCAGCAAATACTTAGTTACTCCACATACCAGCAGGTCTAAGTCATGCATATGGTTTTTGGACCGCACTATATTTCAGTGTTATGGAGTGGGGTACACACTGACAGTTACAGATTGTCACACACACAGACCGGACAGGGACAAATGAAGTCCAGGGGGAAAGGGGAAGAGAATAGAAATGCTGGCCATATTTCAGTGTTTCATACATATTCTGCTGAACTGACAGTATTATGGATGTGTACCATGGTTGTACTGCAGGCGCTTGAGCACATATTTGCAGTGGCTGTACAAAACGTCTCTGTCAGAAAAGGATGTGATGTTATCGCTCAAACACTTCTAAACCCATGTAAAAGAACAGAGCCATTAGTGTATCAGTGGGGGATTTTGTTTCTGTCTAATGGAGAGGATACAAGTCGCCCCAGCGGATAAGAAGAGTGAACAGTGTTCTCGAGCACTACTTAGACCATCACGCGCTGTACTGTTGTCAACGCAGGATATAGTAGAAGGAGAAATACTAATCTACCAATAATAAAGATGGTTTTGTCAGAAAGAGCATGAAAAAATATATACTAAATTGAAAATATATATATTTAAAATATTTTTGTATTCAAGGTTTACCCAGATACGGGTAAACCTCAGCGGTAGAGTGCCCGTCTTCTGAGTCGAAGGTCGCCGATATGAATCCCGCTGTGTCCTTGGCAAGATACTAAACCTGCTTCTCCCCCAGTGTTTGCATATGCTGGTGTGTGTGTGTGTGTGTGTGTGTGTGTGAACGGGAGCGTGGTTCTTTTTGACCATTGACTATCAAAACTACTCTTTGAAGTCTCAATATGTAGAAAATTCCATATAATCCATTTAAAGACAAAACTGGACCTTTCTTGAATAGTTTAGTATAAGTAAGAATAGTCTTGATCTATATCAGAACGGGTATAAGACCACAAGGAAGTATTAAAGAAACAAATGTGAACTTTCAACACACAGATTTGTGTTGAAAGTTCGATTGTATTGTCTAAATCATATTTTACTTTCATTCCAGTATTGAAATCAGTATCAAGCCCTTTCCTTGATATTGATATATTCCGTTAAAAACTATATTGTTGCTACAACATTAGTAGGTAGAAAGCTTTGCAATAGAATTATTAAACATAAAGAGACATGTTTCCTGCTAAAGAAGCAACAAAAAAAAAGCAAATGTGTTAATATAGCCAATAATACAAAAAAGCAAGGCTTTCTAAATGCTCGATGTACTTGAGAGCTCAGGATTCCAAAGCCGGCCCATCGTTAGTGACACTGGCTCTCCAAAGGTGTGTGAGAGCGTCGAGCTTCCTGTTCAAGAACACATCCGCAGACACACTCTTTAAATCAGATGGGTGTAATTCACGTGGTCCTCTGGGGAATTGCCTGGCCTGACAGGGACATTTGCATGCCTAATTCCCCCTGCGCCTCCGACATAGACCCCCAACCCCTGCACCTCTTCCCTGTGCCAGCTGGGACCACCACGACTGGGGCAGCGGCAGGATACAAGCCCCCTTCAAACACATACACACAGGCTTATAACACATTCATTATCACCCCGACCGTATCAAATCAATTTGACGCCGATGTTAAACAAAGCTCACATTTAGACTAATTAAATCAATTAAATGTTGCGGTTTTCTTCTTTTTTTTCCTTCTTTGTTCCCGCTTTGTGTGAACAGATTGCTCAAGCGACTCTGAAAAATGCTAACCACACATTTCTACACTTTCTAATTTAGTCACTTCTACAAGCTCTTTTTTGTGTGCAAACGTAGCATAAAGTTTTCTCATTGCAGATATTCCATGGTTAGCGGCAGAAAACTAGTTGATAATGGCTTCATAATTTTTTTGCTCGGCAACCAGTCCCTCAGGCTCGAGAGTCAATTGTCCATGGGGCCTTTGTCTTTGGGAGAAATCAATCCTGCTTTGTAAATCTGCCCTGGCGTCGATGTTCCTGAATGCACGTGTGTGTATGTGGGCAGAGTTGCAGTTCCCATACAGAGCGGAGAGCGGGTCTGCAGCTGTTGTTCAGGCTGACACCACTGCCGCTCGTTTGGACTCCTTCCTCATTACAATGGTTTCGGCCAGCTGGGCCCCTGTTATGGTGGTACGATTGAGAAGCTATTGACGCACACAAGATACTACACTTTTTAGACATAATATTTGATCTGTGTATCGGCCATGTGAGGATTAAAGTGTTGCACATTTCTGAAAACATAATGGACAAACTTTATATATACACAAGGGAAATTACTTTGTCACGGTATTTTTCAATTGCACTAGGGCTGTATAGGCCTTTAGCCGTTTAGTCGATTAATCGGTCATTGGAGTCATAATAGACCAAAATTCTAATTAGTTGAGTACCCTTTTATGTAGTTCATGAGGATTTATATGGGACAACAGCCAAAATAAACGTTTTTTGGGTTTTTTTTGCATTTACTCCTATGCAGCAGTCATTTGTGTGCAGTTTGGGTCAGATACATAGAGATAAGTAATCGTTTTGAGCGCTTTTGCCTCGTCCACTAATTGACTAATTGACGTGCATAATACGGTTTTTGTCGACCAAAAATGTCTTTAGTCGACTACAGCCCTACATTGCACAATGAAATGTTCAAAGAGTTGGATTAAAATATATTATTGAAAAAAATTAAATAAATAAATAACAGACAATAAAATGAATGACGTTTTAATGTAATCAGTCTGTTTTCTGATTTAATAAAAATGAAAACACAGTGTAATTTAAATGCTTTTTTCTTTTTTTCCCCCTCTCTTCTCATCTTATTTTATGTGCTATTGATCTGCTCTAGGTTTATAGAGTGGCCCCTATTAAAAGCTGTAACTCTTTGACCACGACTGACCCTCACACACACACACACACACACTCACACTCACACACACCTACAATATTCATGCCACGATAGAGGTGTGGAAAGGGCACGGGTCAAGGGCGCACTTCATTAGCCAGCGGTGACCTGAATTATAGTGTTGGTGCTTTTGTTATGTTTGCCGAGTCACGCACACAGTAGACATAATTATAAAATATTAAGATTGTTTGGACAATTTAGTCACAATGTTATGCTTGAAATTATCTCGTCACTTTGCCTTACAACAAGCGCAACAACAAGCAACGTCAGCTACGGTTATGTGACACAAAACAAGACAAGATTACATGTCATTATAATATGATTCATATATTATAGTGTTCAAATATCTCCTTTCTAATTCTACATCCAGATTCATATTATATTTATTGCACAATGAATTTAACTTGTAATAACTAATGTGGTACATTTTGAACAACTGTTTGAATCGCTTGCTGATTTAGTCTAAACAGGCTTCTGAGCAGATTACAGTGTATTACAAAGGGGTGAGACAAATGCCAGTGGAGGTTTGTTTATTCTAATGCCTCGCCACAAATCAAAAGCATTTTATTGGCAGACAAATTAAAAGTGACTGGAGAAAAGAAACACAGTTGTTCTAGTTTTAAACCTCATCTGATTTGGAGGGCACTGGACTTTGTCACACTCCACCAAGAGACAGCATCATATTTAATTTATACTTTTCACTGACACAAGAAGCATCTGCTTGCACTTAATTCAATTTTTGTCCATTTTATCATTTTATTTTGTACTATTTTGTATTTTATATTACAAATTCTGATCCATCTTTGCTGCCGTAATAGTATTATCCATCCATCATATTTACGACACGATAAGTTTTATGTATTTAGTGTTCTATCCTTTTTTATTGTTCCATTGTAAAACATTTGGAAAAAATATGTAAAGAATAATACCTCTTTTGACCAAATATTAAGCTTTGTCGGCTTTCAGTTAAATACGCTTTGTTAGTTATTTGATTTCTTTCTTTTTGATTAATGTATTATTTTGTTTTTACAGATCCTGAGTCCCAAAGGAAAAGAACAGTCCAAAATGTCTTAGATCTTCGACAAAACCTGGAAGAAACCATGACCAGCCTGAGAGGGGTCCAGCTTAGTCACAGGTGAGTCATTACACCCTTTCCCATCAAAATAGTAAAAAAGGTGTGACAAGGATCAATCTATTGTACTATAGATAGAGCTACTGGCATGTAATGACTCTTATCGACGTTGCAAACAGCGCCCCTTGATGTGGTGGGAAACTGCCTGAGGCCCTTCGATCAATATCTCAATTCCTGTTCGACCAGAAACCGTTCGTTGGTCATTTTGGTTTGTTTTGTTATTTCTCAGCTAAGGAAGTTTTGAACTGGATCAACTCAAAACTGTGTTTTGTATTTAATGCCGTCAACATGCACCCTGTCTAACTTCTATGCAGACAAACAGATGCAATAACGCTATGATGAAGTGTTTGTGAGCATGTGCGTGTGCCTGCTTCTTCCTCCCTGCTTCCTGTCTTTCACTCAGGGCTTTCGGTGCTTTTAGCTTCACTTCCGCGTCTGTCCTTGAGAGTTTCCTGTGTGACAGTCTGAGCGTGCCTTGTATCCTCTCCCTGTGTCCTTCAGTGGGAGCTCCCCACATAAAGAGGCTGTCAGCAGATGGTTCTCTGCTGAAAAAGCCTTTCCTTTGCGGGATATACTTAGCTAGCTTACTGTCATAACCTTGAAAGGCACTTTTTCCTTGCATGTGCACTCTGCTTTGAGGCTGTATCCACGCAAGTTATATATAAAATACATGTGTAATCAAAGCATGGATGTTCTCGGATAAAACGTTTAGTTTTTTAGAACACTACTAATTAGTGGTAAACCAACACATTTGGTGGCAGAAACACTTAAAGGTGCACTATGTAACTTTTCTGGTGGAGGGTGTGCGCCACCTGCTGGTGTCACATTATTGCTTTGCCTGACCTGTAACTCACTTGCTTGTCTGTTGAACATCTCCATGGAAACAAGCAGGTGGCTGACCCTCCACCAGAAACTATACACAGTGCATTTTTCACTCTAAGTGACTTTCTGTTGATTCTGATGTTGAAGTTTTCTGAAATCCCACATGCCAATTGAATATTTGAGTTGATCAAAATGCATGCAAGGGAACAGATACTTTGCTATGATGCTGTGAATCTTTCTTGAATTAAACTAATGCTTCTTCCAATAAACTGTTCCCACTGCTGCAACTCAATTAGTTTGTCCTAAAAGACAAACTTCTGTCCTGTTTATGTCTCTCAGTTACGACAAAGGACCCAAGTGCTATGACAGTGATGAAGCAGCTGCCTTCTCCATCGCCAGCCTCTCAAACCGCTCCTCGCCTCTGTCCTGGCGCCAGGGTCAGGCCAGCCCCCGTCTCCAGGCCGGCGACGCCCCTTCCACAGGCAACACTCAGCCGGACATCCCGCTGAGGATAAGCCACAGCGCCAGGATCCAGCTCATCGAAGCCTTGGACGACCAGGACCCTGCTTTGCTGAAGGGAGAGTATCTGAGTGACAGCGACGTCGGCGGGAAGAGCGCAAACGAGGAAGATGATGATGAGGTTGATATTGATGACCTGAATGGGTAAGTTTTAGTCAGAGCTCGATATTTTGAAACACACAATAAGATTGTCTCTGATATTGACGTAAATATATAACATATGTATCACTATGGAGACAAGCAGGTGAGTTACAGGTCAGATCTGTGGGGTGGCAACAGCACTCACAGTAAAAAAGCATGTTTTTCAAGACAAGAGCAATAAGAAAAAACTGTAAAAATAAATATAAGAAAGATGGCTGGGACCGTTCGGTTAAACCACTCCCTGAGGGCAAATTCAGATCGGAGCTGATTTTAGACCTCTACATAATTATGTATTTGATGGATTCAAAGAAAATTGTGAGCGGCTCAATTGGCAAACCCTTCTGTGAAATACTAAACTTCTTGATACTTTTATTAAGAGTTGCTGAAGTATTCACTTAACTGGTACTCTTATTAGCGGCCTTTAAAACGGCCCCTGCCAACAGTTAACCTCATCACCACACTGTGGCTTGTACTTGGTGGTTTTTGCAGCATAACAAAGCTATAATCAGTTTGTTCATGATGTAGCACATGTTTCCCTCACGTCAGCCATGACAATGGCAGCTGTGGACCCCCTACTTCAGCCGCATCTTTCATCGTCCAAAATCAGCCCTTTGGAGCAGTCTGGGAGTGATGTCAGAGTTTCGGGCCCCTCACTGAGATGATCCTGTCATATTCAGCTGCCAGTTTTACAAGCTGCTCCATGTGAACCCCATGAGAGTGAAGATGTCAGATGAGGTTATGCGTCAGAACCAGCCAATATTATTTAAGATCAAGTGTATCAATTACCAGTGATTTAATTAGAAAGGAATTTTTCTGCATTATAGTATTTGATGATGACAGGAAGACATGAACCACTTTTGCTTCTTTGGTAGACACTTTGATCTTGTTATTGTAGAACTCACAGCCAAGTAACTGCATAGATATTAACAAACAGCCCTCTTATAGAACGGCATGACATCGCACTAAAATACCATTTGCAATTTGAAATTCACAAAACTTTGAGGCTCTGTTTTAGTTTGTTTGTACTTGTCCCAAAATAGGGGGGCTTGACGAGCTGTTCAAAATGATCAGGCTTCACTAACCCTTGCTCTAAACTCAGACAAAAACATGATCTCACTATTGCTCTCGCCCTGCTAGTGTGTGTTCAGCCAACAATCTAAAACAGATCCTTTTAGCTGGCAAAAATAATTTGACGTTCCTATGACAACTAAAATGCTACTCAAGTCCCAAGATCTTAGTTGTTGCAATCTCTCCTTTGGCCTGTCTTTAATAATTTATTTGATATCATTGCTCTGCCAAGGATTACTTACATTACCAAGATTAGCTCAATGTTGCACAATGGGCCCTTTCAAAATCACATCTCATCCTGGGATTACTTTACCTCTGCCACTAGAGGGCAGACTTGTGCTGTCCAACAGAGCCCCTCTCAGACACTCCCACTCCCCGTAGCTTCATAGCTCATTATATATTCTACACGTTCATGTATTGTGTATGAAGATCGCCATGGGTCATCCAGGGGTCACACCATGCTAACATATTTTGACATATCATACATTAAACATAGGATTTCCCTCTATAAATTATACATCCACAACCCAGACCCATGTGTTTGTCTTTCTCCAATTGAATATAGTTATTCGCAGACCATTTAATCAGATGACTAAACCCAGCCTCACATTTAAATATAGTCTAAGGATATTTATTTAAAGGAGATTTGCTGTAAACTTGACTCATAGTGGATCTTTAAGTGGTGACTCGTTGATTTATATTGTGCATGAGTCATTCCTACACCTGATCTTGTGTGTCTCACTGAAGTAGTGCCACGAGCCGACAAAGACACTGACCTTTGGCATTGTGCACGCTCTGACTCAGGGTCTCAAACCAGTTCTCCATTTCCTGCGCTTTAGGACCGGGTTAACTTTAGTGTTGACATCTGGACTTGAGCCCCCTCCCTGTGTCCCCCCACACTCTCACTCACGCACTTGTCATGGTTGACGGGAAGGAGCTGAGAGGAAAACATGTGCAGGTCCATGTGTGTAATGGCGCTGAGGAGGATTATCATAATATTGACAATGCATTGATCCATTTCAAACGAGACTCGAGTAAGGCTGACATAGCTGATTATACACTGATAAGGTATTCCATTTCTAATGTTTTCTAATGTAATATTATACGTGTACCCATTTTAACATATAAAGTATTATTCACCATTGTCTTCACACAGCTCAGTGAATAAGAAAATAAGAAAAAAGAGGTGGGCAACATATACAATTTTGGATATTAATAATGTTATGTTCCAAAAAGAGGTGATACAAATTATTTGCACTTTTGTGATTCATTTTACAGCCATTTTATATATATATTCCTTTTTGTCTAATCCAAACCAACATTTAAATAGGTTTAAAGTAAACTATATCTGGACTACACCAGGATTAAACCGTTAACAATGACAATGAACATAACTATAGTCGGCCAAAACCATGACCAAACTAGATAAATGAACCATATTTTGTGCAGTTCTCTTCAAAAATACAGTATATTATCTCGTGTGAGTCCTGCTTTCTCTGTTGCTGTATTGCTAACACTGGGCTTGTGCCACACGTGCCACAGTTTTCTGCCCCGTCGAGCGCAGGCTCTTTGTTTGTGGATGGAGCAGCTCCCATCGTCTACGACCTCCCATTAGCCAGCGCGTCGTTTCCATGGTGATGCGCCTAGACAAGCTGGCTCAGTTATCTGAACGCCTTGAATTATGAAAGCATTTACTTAGACCTGAACAAAAGCACATAAGAGAAATCCCTTTAAGCTTGTGACAGTGTTCTGGCTTATAAGTGTTTGGATTTAGACTTTGAAAAACAGAAGTGAGCTGAATACATTCTCTAAAACCAGGAACTAGAACTGCATGAGGAACATTTTGTTTTCCTAAAAAGGTCATATGATAAAGTGTTCGAAACACTGACCCTTTTTGACCCGTGCCTGTGGCCATCAGAATGCTCTGATGCTAAAAAGCATCTAATTAGCTCAATAGAGCTTGTCATCAACTCCTTTGGCACCTTCGGGTTAAAGGTAATTACTGAGGAACTCTCTCATGTGATCAGGTCAGCCACAGTCCATTTCTCCTATAGGTCAAGCTCTTTGTCTCTGTGCGCTGACCCCCTCTGCTGGCCTCATCCAGAATTTCACAAGAACTTTGACTAGCTACTCCTGATATCATTCAGTTCCATTGGTGTCCACTGTGAAAAATAGGATTACCTTTTTGGTGGCGACTTTCTATTGAATTAGGTTTTGAAATGCAGGAATAAGTGCCATAATCATTATTTAGACATTATGGCAACAATCTTAGCTATAATATCTAAAGTTCATAGCGTTACAGCTGAATAACTCACTAAATAAAATGTGAAACAAATGTCTCCAATGTTAAATAACAGAATATTGTCTGATTTAACCGGTAACAAATGTTTACATTGTTTACACCTATCAGATTCACTTTTTTGTGGTGATTATAATTATCTCGTATTCGAAGTGGGAATTCATGTTTGTGATTAGGCATTGGAGTTGGAGTGACGTTCCAGGGCATTTTTTTCAAGTCCGAGTTGGGATGCGCCATTAGAAAGTGTTAAAGGCGAGTATGATATCACAGCTTTCAAACGTCACAGCCCCTCTTTGTCCCATCAAATTGCACATCTTGTCCCCCTTGTCTTACTTTCTTGAGGTTTAAAGCCTGTGACTATGAACACACAGCGTGGCATGTCTGATTAATGAATACTCTCTCCAACATCTGGATCTGTTTAGAGCCAGAGGTGATGGATCCACTCGTTCGCTGACTCACTCATTCAACTCTCGCTTTCGCGCACACACACGCGCACGCTCTCCTCCTGAAGGGGCACACCCGACCGGGGCTTCCCTCCTGTTAACAGCCTTACGATATGACTCATGCTATGGTCCAGTTACAGACCTCCTCCCCAAAAACTTAATCGTACTCCCACAACCAAAATGTGAAATGATCCCAACAGATACAGAATAGGCAAACAATAAAAAAGTGGACAAAAATCATTCATCTTTTAATTCAAGGATGCTAATTATAGCAATTAGAGTCAACATTCTCCCCGATACTGATTTTGATACCATAATGAATAGAAAAAGGTTATTTTTCATACAATACAATGTCAATTTCAATACAAAATAAAGCTTGCTCTTCTATGTTATTGCCATGTGGTTTTATCCAAGGATTTCAGAATTGAATCATATTATATCTTCTGAATCGGAAAAAGTCCTCAGAATGTTCCATATAACAGGAAGCAGAAACCAATGAATACTCGTATAACTCGAGACCCCTCTAATGCTGGGAAGGTCCAACTTTGTCCTATATTTGGCCTCAAAACTATGCAGTTTTAGTTTGATTTATGCCTGGATATCATTTTTGACAACCCTTTACAACTATGTATCATATCAACAGGAGGTAGATGATTGTCTGTCTTTGCACCAGAAGCAACGAATAAGAGCACAATGCCACATACAATATCATACATTGGGCCAATATCTCAGGATGAGAAGATGAGTTTGATGGGTATTGCGCTTGTCGTGCCTGTACCTGCTCCTCTCTGAGCCTCTGTGTTCTTGCTCTTTCTGCTCACTGCGCCGTGTAATCAATTACTTTTCCTGTCAACATCATCATCGGGGGAAACTTGACTTGAGTGAAGGAGTATGCTTTCTTTGTTCGAGCATGCACAGGCACATAAAGACGCAGACGTCCCTCACAAGACTATGACACTCCGTACAGAGCCTTTACTGTTGTTTTGAACTGACTGAGGGCTCTGTGTGTTCATAGCATTGTAATAAAGCAATCTAATTGCTTGCTATAACAATAGTAATGCAGCCATAAGATACGACTGATCACTTCAATTATTGTGCTTGTGCCGGATAAAAGAATAGGCATTCAAAAAGATTGGAACATTTACTTGGATGTCATTTGCATTTGTTTGTTTGCTTTCACCTTATACTTATACTAAATAAGTTGTGAGAGTGACATAACAGGGTCCAGCTGTAACAGTGGGACACTAGCTGACACACCATAATGACATTAATCTTTTTGTCTGCTAAAGTGGCACAGATGCACCCCACCTACTTCCACTGTACACGCAATACACACAAACAAATGTGTGCACAGGCAAAACTACACACACATTAAAAAGGTTTAACCGAGAGTAACATATGGGGCTTGTGGGGGGATTTACAATCCTGGAAGCCCTCCGACACCTCCAGTTACAATGGGAACAATGTCTGATAAATGCGTTTTGTTCAGTTTTAGTAATAAAGCTATTGTTTTAGGGTTCTGGATTACACTGTGTTCAAAACAGACAGTCTGAATGAAAAAAAAAACAAAAACACTAAATGTTGGGGTCATTTTGAAGAAAAGAAAAAAGAATGAATCTTATTCTTTTTGTGAAGGTATAGAGTCTACATGAAGGTGCCCTGTGATGATTTTGCACATTTTGTAATGTATTAATTTAAGCATTAATTTCCCATTTGTTGAAAAACAACTGGACTGCTACTCCATACAGCATCCGTAGTTTGGACTTAATTTGACTGTGGGCCATTTTATTGTTGTGCAATTTGCTGCAAACACATGTTCTGGCTCACAATTCTTTGGGAACTGTACTGGGATTGCTCAAAAATATTTTCCCACATTCAGTCTTGGTAGCGTACCGAGAAACAACTCACCAAACCTTCGTGACAACACAGTCAAAATAGTTCTTATTATGTTTAAACAATATTGATCTGCTGTATTTACATAAAAGAAAAAAAGCCACTGTCAATTCAGTGCATTTTTCTACCAGTTAATACGAGTTTCAACAGTAAGGGCATCTGACTCAAATAAAAAAAAATTAAACAACAGACAAGTCAGTCATTTGGCCCACTTACAGGCAACAAGAGGCCACCAGACATGACAGGTATTTTCCAGTTTACCTGTGTTTTTGATGTTTCATTGGTTAATTCAGCAGAACTGCCCAACACCAAATGCGGTGTCACTGTTACTGTTACCTAGACCACCTCCTGCAGGGTCTCTGCAAATCTCTATGGAGACACTATGGCATAATCCGCAGTTAATCCCGAGCTTCCTCTGATGGCAGTTGGGAGGAAATAAGGGGGGACTTGGGGACTGGGTCAGCAGTCCAAGGGCCAGAGGGAGGAGACTTAATAAGAGTGTGTTCTAGTCTGTGTTAAGAAGGTCCATGCGCAAAGGACCACCACATAGTTCAGGCAGATCTGTTTCCAAGTCAACAATACTATAGAAATAAACTAAGTGTGCGCAGCTCGGCTGATGAGCACTCTGAGGTCGGAGTTCATGACATTTGCCCAGCGCCTCATTTAATTCTGCGCCTTTTGAAAATAATTTAAAAGTGCTGTTGTTTACCAAAGTAACTTTATTTTTGTTTTAATATATTTTCAATCATACTTGACCTGCACAAAAACACAAAAATGCCACTGAGCTGAAAGCACGACCCATATTGAATCAATTACTGGACCAACAATCTTAATATCTTTTCTTTTTCTCCCTTTTAGACCTGCTCTCTTAAAACACATATTTTCAAATGGAAACAGTGGAAAAGAAAATGATAATGTAGATAAAGAAAACTCCAACCCTAACTCTCACGTTTGGTTGTAATGGTTGATACTACGGTGCTGAAGTGTTAATGTTTAGCCAACTAGTTCGTTGAATGCAGATGAGGTTAAGACTTCAAAAGTAAGATAGCAAAACATAAAATATTGCTTAAAAAGAAAACCACATGATCGGTATATTATAGGCACAACATATTTTTGGTTTTATTATCATTATTTCAACCATTTCTCTATATATATTATAGCAAAATGAGCATTTACTTGGCAAATTATACTGCACCAATCACATTAACATAGCTATTGTTTAGACTCTCCCTGAGTGTTAACTAAATTATCAAATATTTAAAATAAGCCAGTTTTGTTTCAAATGACTGCTCTCGGTTAATAGCTTGAGGAAATGGTCAGTTAATTCTGCATTGACGAATTCCCACCGAAATAAATGTCCCGCCTAAACACACACTTGAGCAGCGCAGACCATTCATCCCAAAGCACCGACAGCCTTTAAAGAGGTACATGCTTAGTGCCTCTGCAGGGGGTAAATGAAATTGCATGGTTTAGGACAAGCTTTTTCTGAAATCTTTGCCCTGCTCTTACACACACATACATTGGATATGCGCACTGGGACCAATCCTTAGAAGTTCTAACAGTGGGGTGTGATGGGGGTGTGTAATACGCATGAGAATTAACCTCCCTTTCCTCCCATTGACTCCCACTGTGTCTTTCTCTGGAGTTGTTTCGAAGTTAGTCACACACTTTTCACTCCGGACCCTGGTCGTCCGTCATCCTTCCTGTTCAACTCATTACTGCTTAATCTCATCCTCCCCTTCTTTCTGCTGCAGCGCTCTGCCTCCAACAATAAGAAATATACTCATTATTTTTTATAAAGAAAATAGACTATGACCTGTTGGGCCACTGTGAACTTTTTGGAAGGCTTATTATAGAAGAAAAATCATTCATGTAAAGTTTTGAAGTACTTCCACTTGTCCTCAGCCGACTGCACTTGTAAGAATAGCCCCCTCTAAACGAACTGGTCTAATTAGATAGTTGTAGTGGGAACTTTGCTCGCTGCGAAGAGCTTTCTTCCTTACTCTGTTATAGGCTTTGGTTTGTGTGATGCAGTGAGGTCATGTTTTTACTATTTGTGTTTGCTGAATCTTTGTTCCAACAGGGACCAGACTGAGCATGCCAGGTGGTATAAAAACACCAGTTGAGTTGCTCCAGGGGGAAGGTGGCTTTTTGCCAGAAAAACAGATAAAACGTGTGAGCGCTGACAGACCGTGGAGATACAAGATAGATACTGAGTCAACATCGTAACATCCCTCGGTAACTGCGTACCTTTGATGGGCAGAACATGCACTACAGTGTAATACTTGTACACTCAATTTCAAATCCTCTTTATGTAGTGATACTTTTTTACCGTAGGCCATTTAATACATCCAATTCCAATCATACGTTTTTACTAAAATGAGCAATAATGTCAAGCTCTTCTATCTCTTTATTATATTACAGTGTGTGAGGGCTCCTGTGTCCAATAATTTCCCTTGTGGCTCAGTGAAGTTTGTCTATGTCCAGTGTCTTCCCTAACTAGGCCTATAGTTGCTGCTGCCACTCGGGATCTTCATCAGGAATATAAGTTATAAGTAGTTCATAATAACACTAAAAGATATTTTTTTTTTTGAATAACTTGAATACATTTATCTAACTTTACTATTTGTATTCTAGCTCAAACAAAATCTAGTGTCGTCACAGAGTAAGAGGTCAAATTCCCCATTCGCAGGGATCTTAGGAAAAAGAAAACTAATAATGTTGTGTGTGATAAAGTACAGGGGTATTTACATGTGATGAGTATGTCCGGGGGAGCTCCTGTTTGTGTGCACTCCAGACAGTGTGTGTGGTGATGCGAGCCCTGTGAGTCCCTGCCCTGATAAGGAAGACAAGCTTTCCCAGGTCGCTCGACTCTTTCATCTGCGGACAAGCGACAGGTTCCCAGGGTCGGACCGGTGACCCCGGCTGTACACTGTCATTAAACTGTTACATCAGCAGCTAATTATACAGCCTCCCTTGCACCGGGACACTAACTCCAGGACCCTGAAAAGAAAAGGACCCTGTGTGTGTCTGATAGGAGAGAGCCAAATGAACACAGAACAAGACATGTCTGGGCGGGAGTCATTAGGTCAAAGCTACAACTGGACTTTAAACTTTCCAGAAATTCAAATTAGAACTGGCACAATATGGGAAATGTGAGTGTATACATTTGTACTCAAGTAAAAGTACAGTTACATGACTAAAAATGTACTCAATTACAAGCACAAGAACTGCTGCCAAGTATAACGAGAAATACTACTCAAAAGTACTTGTTACAAATATATGATTACCGGTACATTTTAGGAGCAATTTCGATCAGTCTTTTGTACCAAACTTGATTAATTAAACTGTAAAGCTGAATGATGTTGTTTTCAACCGCAATTTGCATATTCTTTGAGCTCTGGCCAATCAGAGCAGGTGATGCAGTGTTGCTTTGTGTGTTTGTAAGTGTAGAAAGGAACAGTTACAGAGGCGAGACAGTCATGGATTAGGACAATTGGGACTTGAGCTGTACTCAGGTTTCAAATATAGCTATATACAATTACATGATGGAATGATACTCAATTACATTTACATGTTTGAAATCTACTTTTACAAGTACAATCACCCCAAATATCTTCTCTATTACAGTAACGTGAACCACTGAACTTGAGAAAACATTATGTACATTATGCAAAAAACGCTATCTATTCGTCTAATCATTTAATTCATTTAAAGCTTTTATTGTCTTCAACTCTGGGCAAGACAAAATGCACTTATGTTTCATGTAAATTGAAACTGTTCAGTTACAGGAAGTGCTTCAAAGGCCACAGCGTGCAGAGAATAGATTACAGGTAACATGATTTAAAGTGTACCAAGAGGAACTCCTGATCCTAAAATACATGATAAAAAATTCTATATTATCAATCAAATGATAATGGGGTCATTTGAAAATATCCAGTCGTTTAATTCTACTTTTCAAACAGAAATATGTAAATGTGTGATTGTTTATTAGTGGCTTGTTGGTCTTCACCTCACAAGCGCGACCAGACAACCGTGATGGCACCTGCAGTTCAGCCCGCCAATGTGCCAATCTCACCGCCGTTTATAGAAAGCGTGTGCCCACCTGGCGCTGTGTGGTCTGGGTGCGCGTTGGCCCGAAGAATCCTGTCTTTGTTCACGCCACACTTAAAACGGAGTCGTCAGTGAGCTCCTCTCCGTGTCACCTTTTTCAGACCGCTTTCTTTTTTAAGGCTGGTGTTATATCTGTTGTTTGTTATGTGTAATTATGAGCTAGCAACTGAAGCAAAACTTTAGAGCAAGAAGTTTAAACTCTTATTAAATATTGTAGATTTTAGCTCTGCTGTTGTTGGAAAGACTTTGCAATGGCACCTGTTTTATTGTTTAAAGAAATGTGTACATTTTCTTTGCATGAGCAGGAAATGTTTTGTTATTTCTGTGTTGCTGTAGCTGCAGAGAGTCTGCTTGGTAACTTCTATAGGAGTTTTCTGTTTAGAGACATTCCTTGGTAATATCGAAAATCAGGTTCTTCTAACTAAAAAATACACAGTTAATCATCTCCTCCCCCACCTCTCCCCCACTCTCCCCTTCTATTTATTGAACCCACTGAGCAGACAGACACTTCTATTCACTGGGGTCCACTTAGTTTAAAGTGTTTAAACACCGCTGGATATAACAGAGGGTGGGCTCAGGGGACTGGATACATGATACTGCGTTTATTCCTCTGCAAGTCTGCAATAGACAGAGCGTGTTACAATAGAAACACTGCACTCATTTACCCTGACCTGGGTTCATTACTCGCCGATTGAGGCCCATTTTGGTTTGAATATTAACTCCCTCAGAGTTAAACAGGTGGGAGCTCTTTGTTTCGGCTATTTGCTTTTTAGAATGCAACACATTGTCCTGTACGTCTAAAGTAAGCAAATGGACTCGACTCTCATTGCTCAAATTTGTGAAATAAGAAACATGGAGCCAACTTGTTATGTCCTCACAGTTATGGATGTGACAATATAGGCAAATCTTTAATTGTAGATTTTATTTTATTTTTTCTTTGAAAATGCCTAGAAAAACATTTGGTGTAAATCATTATGTGATATTACAAACATTAATATTTAAAAGTTATGTTGTCTGCACTGGTGTCAAAGGAACATGGTCTGTGTCATTACCACAGTTTATTTTTTGTTTTGTTTTTGCTGTTGCTGTGGCCATGATTATATTGTGAGACTTATGGCGACATTTTGGTTATTGTTACATCCCTAGTGTTCAGTGGTTGCAATTGTGTACCACAAATGCAGAAGTTGACATTGTTTGACCCAGCAATGCTTTTGAACTGACAAGCAAAGTTGAGGACGCACAATTGATTTACATAAATTGCGTGTTGGTGGTGGTTTTGTGTTATTATTGTTATAGTTTACATTGTAGTCCCAGACACGTCTCATCAGTGGCTGACCAACTGGAGTCAGAGGGCTGCGTTGTGCCAGCTCTTGGAGGAGATTTAGGAGTGCCGAAATGTGCTTGACATGTAGTTCGGAGAATGTGATGACTGCGTGGTTATTATATTGCGGCTGTACGCGCGCGTTTCCCTCCCGTAGTAGAAGCCACAGCTGGTCGCGATCAGAGAAACGGGGGCCTGCCTGGCGCTCGTCGAGGGGGGAGGAACTCGGGGTGTTGCCTTCCTATTCTCATCTCTTTTGCTTGTTCATCCTCCTCCCTCTGCCCTCCCTCCTTCCGCGTGCGAGTGTCAGAGCGGAGCCACTGCGGGAGTGTGTGCGGTCAGTCAGTTTGACGCTGCCGCCGCTGCTGACTCCTCGTCATCAGCGCCCTTCTTTCTACTCGCGCCGTAGTATTGAGAAGTTCAAACTTGCGGGATGTGCCAAGCGTGAACGAAGCTGCGTAAATAACCAGGAAGCTTATTGGAGAATGAGCGGGCGCGTGCTAAATGGGAAATTGCCGCATCTCCCGGTTCCGCAGCGCACGGGGAGGACAATGCACTTTCTGTCCAGGTAAGAGGATGAGCTGTGACTTGATAATTCGGTAAGGACGTGAAGAGCCAGTTAACACATGGATGTCAGCGCGATCAATGACTTAGTTCGTGGACAGACTTCGGAAGCGGTGCGTAAAGCGGCATGTCTCACTGATTAAACGGCCGCATTGTGCACGTTTTTTATTCCGGTGTCCGGCGCTTGCGTGGATTGGCCCATTGTACAGTAGTGTAAGTGCAGTGGATCTGTCTAGACGTGCATGGGCTGTATAGTGGGCGCGTATGGCTGGAGATGCTGTCTATAGGAAACGGACCTCAATGCGCAAAGCTCTAGATGTCGAATCAGCAGCACTGTCTTTTACTGTCAGTTAACGCACAGGCGATATATCTGAAGTGGTCGTGAAAGACAAAGCTGAAGTTTTGAATGGGGCCGCCTGCGATGTGGCAAATGATAATAATGTGATTGTTAATGTCGCTCGTGAATATGAATGCATGCGCGCCCAAAGTGCCTCAGTGCTGGCTATTGTTGTGGGGTTAAATGACAACTGGTTACTTGTCTCCGCTCCGGGGACTGACGGGTGGACGCATGGGTGGATGTATGCGAGTGGGTGTGTGCGCATTGATACGCTGCGGGACCGGACTGCATTCATGGTGATCGAGTGACCTACATTCTGAAAGATTTATATTGGATGATTGGACAAAACGCGACCAGTCTCCTATAGAGCATCTTCACACCCACACTGAGGGAGAATACAGTAGTTATCAGTGTATTGCAGAGAAAGGCTGTCTTCCAGCATAACAGTCATGAGCCACTTTTGGTGCCAGTCCCAAGCCTGGATAAATCAAGTAGGAAGCATCAGGAAGGGCATCTGGTCAGTTGGACAAATGTATTTGCCATGATTTGTTGTAAGGGTGTCACAAATGTGAGCGTTACGATTATTGTGAGAAGAAACATTACGGTATATAAAGAATATTAACGAAAATGGACACACAGCAAAAGAAAAGTGAACTCCTTAATTGTCTTACTGTTGCAATTGCATGTGATCACCTTTCTGAAATCAAACGTAAATGCAAATGTCACGTTGTGCTATAAACAGCCACATAAAAAGCACTTTACATTTAGGTGTAACTGTTTTTGAGTTCAGATTGAATTGAAATTACGTATTTTTGCTTCTAAAATAGTTACAATTATTAATTTTGAGTTCTTACGATTATATTGTGACCTGAATGATCACGATTAATCGACTAATCTTGATCCCTAGTTCTATATTATGGGTTTTCACTGCACGCTGGAAAGTAGAAAATAAACATATTTAAAAGAATAACACTGACCGTCATGTATAGGTTTTAAGATTGTATTATTCAGTTCAAATGCTTACATGCCAAAAGTTTTACCTTTTGCAGTAGTAATACTGGCGACATCTATGGAATTCAAACATTCACAAAGCTAGGAAAGAGTGGATGAAATGAGGCGGATCGCACTTTTCTTGGGATTAGGAAAATTGCTGGTAACTTTGAGGATTACGACGCGGAACATTGGTCATTTGAGCTGTTGTGGCCTGTTGTGTTTTTGCTCCACTGATCCCTAGAGTCCATCGACCCCTTTAGGTAAACCCATTAGCCTGATGCAGGGGGCTTTAAATGCAGCCTTTAACCAGCGAGTCAGAGCCAGAGCGACTGGGAGGCAGACACACATGTCCAGGGTCCCAAAGGACCAACTGTTTTATCACTGTTTGCGTGGTGTGCTTAAACAGGCCGGCTGTCGGAAGAGTGACTGAATCTAGCAAACACACACACACACACACCAACTCCAACTATACAAACTAAACTTAAGCCAGAGGGTGTGTCTAAGCCTGCCTTTAGCTGTCACATTTGATTGGAACATTAAACAGGCATTATTAGGTAACAACTTCCAGACAGGGCAAAGATGAGGAACCATTACTCATAGCGTTTCGATATTAAGACAGGCGAGTGTTTGTGGACATGCTTCTTGTCATCTCTACACTGTACAAATAGTCTGCTCAGCGTGACCCGCCCCTGTCAACATCCACCCCCCACATACAACACCAACTTCCCAAAAACAAGCTAATGATCTCACTCAAGTGTTACACCCAAACCACGTTACAGGTCAGTCACTTTGATGCAAAACAGACTGCAGTAAACTGTCAGCTCAAGAAAGGAACTTTTTTGGGTTGGGAGATTTTCTTATACAGTTTGCAAAGAATACAAAACAAAGAAAAGGCAGTAGAAATAAGTTGCTCAAGGGTAAATCATTGTTCCGTTGAGCCATCTTTAGCCCAGTATTGTGCAGCTTTGCCGCCCCAATAAAAGTATTTTAAAAAAAGAAAAACAACACTTTTATTAAATCTGTTTTAAAAAGTGAAATCACAATTTACTTCCTTTCAAAAATCGCAGTTGTTAAATCCAACATCCATCCGTGAATGTGATATTAATGTAAGGTGAGTGTGTCCATCTGTCTGGGGTGTGTGAAATTATCTGTCATCTCATCTGTCAGACTGTCATGTCAACCAGCGCTTACTGCTCTGAATTTTACCCTGAGAAGAATGAGATGTTTTGGTAACACATTTTGCTGACCAAAGACAGAGATGGTGATTAGACCTTTTGGCTCTCTCCTACTTCATTTATCTTAGGGCTGGGCGACGAGGTTACCATTTGCAATTACAAATTTTAGTTCAATTTCTTTGTGTCTTAAAAAAAATTAAGTAAAAATTGCTTTCAATTTAAATTTCCTTAACAAAAAAAACAACACAGAATTGTGTCCTTTATTGCAAAAAAAAGTCACATTTCTTCTTCTAAAGTCTGAACTTTGCTCGATGTAAATTTGATACATTTTGTGAGTTTAGTGGCTTTCAAGGTTTCACCCTAACCTTTTGAACCGTGAATGTTATTTTGGTAAAGAGCATATGACATCATTTAGTGCATCCACATATCACACTCAGGAACATTTACCAACTCACTGTTTTGATTATTAAGTGGACGCGTGTACTACTTCTTACCTTGTTAGTAAGGTCATTAGAGGCATGAATGTAGAACGCAGAACAGCAGCTGCTTGTAACCTAAGATATGAACGTTTTAAAGCACACACAGGACTGTTCTCACTAACACAACTAGTATTTTCATGAGGTGGCGCCTCCTGGGGTTTTGTTAGAGTTTTTGGTTGATCAAAGTCACAATTACAGCCACAACAGTTCACCTGAACAGGCCTGATGGAGTCAAGCTCATTTTCACCTTACTCTTCAGCTTTTCACTTCTCTAGAGCAAATCCTTTTTTACATTAAGGTTAGGTTAGGCAATACTTGTCGGATCAAGAGCTGAACTTTATCTAGCATGGGAACAGGAGCGCTGTTGCATCAGATACAAACAACAACAAAAACCTTAACAACGTTGGCTTGTACTCGATTCTCAACTCAAATTTGACAGTCATATCAAAAAGGTTTTCAGAGTTGCCATAGCAAATTTATACACATTCAGACTGCTCAGAGACAAGCTGCCGTTTCACGCGGCTCATATTTTGCTGCACTCTGAACTTTTCACACTAAAGGTACTGCGGCAGCTCCTGGTCACAGGCCCCTGCCACTTCTGTCAAGCCTCTTCAAGTGGTTTTAATAGATCCATACAAATTCTGGATAAGAAACCTATTAAGTCACAAAGTTTGAATAATTTAAATATGTAAACTTTTTTAAATTACATCAAATTTGCACAGTTGAAACACATGTACCAATGCTTGCATCAGCAGGCTCCAGAGGTTCTTAATGAGTCCTGAGGAGTAAAACTACTTATGGACAATCAGCTTTCACCGTACAAGGCATTAAATATGGAACTCTTTACCCGTAGAACTGAAAGAAGGCACAAACAAAAACTCAAAGACTTTTCAATCAAAGGTCAGGTGTGTAACCTGTTTTTGAATTTATGAATTGCATTTGCATTGCATGTTTTTATTTGTCACTGTCTTTTATGTAAAGGCCCAACTGAGACGGACTTTGAAAATTACCCCCGGTTAAAATGTTCTTTTCCCTTCAAATAAACCTAAATCAAATAAAATAAGACTGATTAATGAATCTCCTCATTCAGTTTTATACTGTCATAATTAATATAGTAAATTTGGCACAGCTAAAAGTCAATTTCCCTTCCAGTCACACAAGCCTTGGCTTCTCATTTTCTATTAGTTTTCAAGTTCTAAAATCCTGTTGTTATTCACTTAATTATACAGTTAAATGCAGAGAAGAACACAGTAGTAATCTCAGGTTCCAAAAGCTGCCCCAAAATGTAGTCCAAAGGCCTGTTTAATATGAGAAGACTCCTTTAGTTTTTGTTGGAACGCGGCTGGGGCTCCGAACGTCATTTTATATCTGTGTGCTACTGCTATGGTATGCCTATACTGTGTGCATATGGCGGATGATTAGGGAGTGGGACCCCAGAATACACAGGCTGGAATGCGCAGTGTGTGCTCTAAGTCGCCCGGAGCTCAGGAATGCCTCCCAAAAACCACTGTTACGAGTCTAAAGTGGCATGGGAAGAGTATGCGTGTTATGAGTGACAGCAGGTGACGGGTGCGTGCTGCTGTCGGGAGCGCCCCTAAGCCTGTTTGTCACTGACCACATGTGTCTGAAATACTGGACTCTGTTACACTGTCTTGGCCCCTGCTCAGCGTGGGAGTAATATGTGTGTTTTAATAGGTGTCTGTCTGTTTTATCTCAGCCTGCAGAAAGAAAGTATGACTATCTCAGCTTCAGTCAATGGGCCTTTCTTCTCTCTGAGGCTTCATCTAGTGTTTGGACAACCTTTGGCAGGTGCTGGAGGTGGGCTTTACAGACCTGTCTTTCTCTGCTGTATAAACAAATGTGTAGCAATCGCTTTTCTTTTAAATTTTAACCAAGACGGACGTTGAGCTTCCTCTTCCTGGTTTCGCCTTTTTAGCCTCTTACCTAGATTCAACAATGGGCAGTTACTTCTCTACCTCATGTCTGAAAACTACAAACTTCCACTTCTAAACTATCAAGATGAGAGGGACCAACCGTGAGATGGACAAATGTTAAATTATAGTGCTTATTGTATGGTATTCATCTGCAAAACTAGATGTTTTTTTTCTTTTCTGGATTGAGTTTTGGAACGTTTTGTTTTCCTTCTCTACTGAGCCTTTGTTTAATCACCCTACTTTCTCTAATAGTCGGCTCCAGTTGCATTAATGTCATGGTATCTCGTTTCTAGGCGCACTCTTGTCTGCATTTTATTGCGCTGTAGATTAACGTGCTATTGCCATCGCCTGACTGTGGCATTTGCACAGCTTTTAGTGTTCTACCATAATATTGTCGCTTCTTGGAGTTTGTAGTGCTCTTCATACAGTATACGGCAGGATATTACTTTGCCCAGCCCTGAACTCAACTGGTTATATTTCTTTAGGCATTGTTATACTGCTCATTCTGCTGCATCTGTCAGCACAGCAGCCCCATCCTTCACACAGCTGCTTTACGTTAGCAGCAACCTGGACGGAGCGTGCGTTATTCAAAAAGTGGTACCGCCCATTCTTTCAACTCTCCCTTCGTTTTTCTTGCTGGTCCGGATTTTTCAAACCAAAACATCCCCCTTGTGCACAGTTAATTCACACAGCCGTTAAAGTCAGCTGACATTTCTTGGAGGGGGGCCAGTGGTAATTTAACTCCAGGATCCAGATCCTGGTCCTGTGCCTCTGCGTGCTGGGGTTCCCCCAATGTGAGCTCCTCCCTGGTCCTCAGTAGGGGATTTGGGTACGAGAAGAACTCACAGTGGACCAGACTGAACTACTTATGAGGGTGATTTAAAAGGCCATTGCAGCGTGTCTCTGGAGTGCTGTCCCTCTTCTGCTTCCTGTCTCCTGTAAAAGCACAAGGACCAAGGGAAGGAGGTTCTGAGGTGCCAGGTCGGTCATGGCCCCAGCAAATAATCCATTTGAGTATTTTTTGGTGCCCATTTTTATTGTTTTTGTCATTTCTAACAAGGTCTCTAAATTCTCAAAAATGTAATAATGTAAGGAGTAGAAAGTATTTTACACCTTGGAACGAATAATTCGAACTTAATAGAGCAAAAAGACCAGTCCACAAACCAGAAATGGTCCCAAATTTAGTCAAAGAGAGAGAGCACCAGGAAGGGCATCTGACATCAAACCTATCCAAATGAATAAGCTCCAAACTCCAGTTCTGTATAAATAAAGTGTTTGAGTCATCTAATACTTTTCCTTTTTGGGATTTGAATGAAAGCAGATCATGCTGACTGGCTTTGTGTCATCCTGATCCTCACTTTCTGGTCAGACAGAGCGAGTTACACCAGGAGAAGAAGTTCCTTATATGAAGTGTGCAGCCTACGTGTCGGTTCATCTGTCCTGGTTCATTTCTCCTCACAGAGAAATCAGGCCCAGAGCCAGAGCAGCTCTTCTCTGTAACTATAGTTGAACTCAGACTTCTGTCCACACTTGGGAGGACGAGAGGAGACAGGAGATCTGGGGTTAGACTCTAGAGAAATACTGTATGCTTGCCAAAGAAATTCTACATTTATTAACGTCTCCGCCTGACCCAAATTCAGAAGTTTGTTGTCAACTGTCTACCATATGCTCAAAGGACCCATGCATTTGTCAAATAGGTCCCTGAGTTTCAAATAAGTACTTGATGAAAGCAAATAATCAACTTCCCATTATTATTATGCTGTTTTCTGACCTAATATTTTATTTTTATCCTGCAACTCCGAACTGGCTTGTGACTTTTAGTCCTTGAATTCTATTAGGGTTAGGGTTACGACGTAATCCTTCTTCCGGTTGTATTCGTTAACATAGGGCTGCCGACCTCGAGAGAAAATGAGTTCTACACAGACTAAAAAGCCGTTTTTGGGCTGCCCAGGGAATCGGTGCATTGTTGACCTGTTGGTGCACATGACCATTGGATATTTTAGTGGCAAGACTTTTCCCTCGTTCTCCATTTAAATCAACAGAGTTCTTTCTGGACCAGAAGTACGATTACAATGGAAGTAGCGATCACATGGGGAAAAGAGGAAAAGTGGGTGGGGCGGAATACGGTCAATACCCGAATAAAGACTCAACTCCATTATTAACGCTAGTATGCTTTCCTTTGTTTTAGTTTCACTGGTGCATCGGGTTAAGCACAACTGCATCTTTGACATTGCTCTCTTATACATTTTCGTCTCATTCACATTTTTACTCCAGGTTGCTGTGGCACTTTACAGTGATGCGCTGTGTGTCTGTGTACAGCAGCGGTGGCTCTAGTGCCCTAGAGCCCAGGGCCTTTGCTGTCAGGGTCACTTTATGCACACCAGGGCTCCCTCTGTGATGGTCATTTAGGGGTGGGTTTTATTTGAGATGGGTTTTCTGTGCACACAAAAGCGCTCACACAAGCAAACACTCTACAGCCGATGCCCCCAGTTTGTCCTGATCCAAGAGGCAGATGGAATTAGCTGTAATTATGAGCTCATTAACTACAGCCTGCTCTCTAATCCTATGTTATGTTCAAATACTGCGGTGTGTGTCCTGTGTGTCCCGCAATCACACCAATTCTGCTCAACTATGGAAACAGAAGCCATTGTAAATAATATGAAAAGGAAATTGCCCCCAAAGGTGGGCTCTGTTTAGGTTATAGTTTAGTTATGTAGCTGATTTACAATAAGCGCTCAACAAGGGTTCTCAGTAGAGAGTCAGTAAGTGCTGTAATTAAAAAGTCCTTTAAGTGGAAAACCGTTGCTAATTACTCCTCAAGTGCTTCTGGCATCCATTAAAAGGACAACTACAACACATTATTTTCAGTACAGTTGTGTTGCATGTAATTGATAACATAACATCAACAACTACTTGCATATTGTATGGGTTGGACGAGCTGATACGTTCCTCGTGCCTGGACTATGCCTGGAAATAAATAAGAAACATTGAAACGGAAACAGCACAAAAGATTAAAAATATGCTAATGCTAGTTTGCATCAGCATCATAAGATTGCATTCTTCACATGTTAGCTGTTGGTCATAGTCAGTTAAAAAAGCCATTCGCACTGCGTTTACTTCCTGGTGATAACCTGATAAACTGAGCCAAGAAAACACATACTGTTTACCATCTGTGCTACCCAAACTATATTTATTATTATACTCACCATATCAGTATAATTTGTTCGTATTCAAGATGATATATTTTTCATTATTCAGAATTTTAAAGCTAAAAGAATTGTTGCCAATCAGAAGTTGTAACATGATATGTCAGGTGTGGTATGTCACACAGTTTTCTCACGGGTGTGATATTTGGCAAACTGGTCTGAACTTGTTTGGCATCTAATAGATGGTGAACCATATTTCTTTGTTTACTCTAATTGCTACATTTCTCTGTAGCTATGCACAGTCAATGCATTGCACTTGCCTTGCTTCTGATTTAGATCTTGATTTGGAGCAGAACCTTTTCAATATGTGTTAAACTGTAAATCCAGCCCAGTCATTAGCGTTCATCTGGATTGTATTTAGGACTATCCAGACAGCCCAAGAACCACAGCCAAAAGGTCACGCTGCATCTCACTTCATTTTCCTCCAGTTTTAATCCTGCTGAAATTATTTAATGACTTCTGCTGCCTTCACGTGCAGCCTATCCCCTTTAAAAGCCCAATGCCAGCCTGGCTCTAGCCTAATTTTTCCTAGTCCCGTAAATGAATCTCCACAATGAGGGACCCATCTGATTTATCCATTTTGGGTCCTTCCACGTGTCACTGTGGATCATAATGGGAATGGAAAGTTCCTGTCCAGTGCAGAATTTCCATGGATCGACACGTGGACAAAATACATTTAACCATGCAAAAGATGAAAGCGAGATTAACGCCATTTTGCGTTGCCTTTTAGATATACAGTACCTATCTGGGGTAGTGCCACAATTTCCACAAGACGAGACCAGGAATATCATGATATAAAGTGTTATTGTTATGATTATTGTGAGAAAAAACGTCACAATACTACAATTATTCACAAATATTGACACAACAAACAAAAAAAGTGAAATTTTCTTTCATTCTAATACATTATTGTTTCCATAGTATGTGACCTGCTTTATGAAATCAAACTTTCTGAATGAAAAACTAAAGTTGTGCTCTAAACAGACACTCAACAATGCAATTCTTTTCTTCTAAAATAGTGGCAATTATTAGTTTTAGTTCTTACAATTATATTGTGACCTGAATAATCACGATTATCAGTTAACCGAATAATCATTCACATTCCCAGACAAGACACAAAATTGGGTTCATGTGAACAAATAGTTTAAAATAAATAAATGTACTTATTTAATTTGTTGTCATTGTTGCCCTCACAAGATCATTTTCCACATGTGCACAACCTTGTGCCAATTTTGTCTCGTGAGATCTTGTGGCACGAGATCTTGAACCATCGCTTGCAACTACCTTTATCATGTATTGACATTGTTTAGTGTATGAGCTTATGCTGTTGTCTGAGTGCTTTATATTGTCTCATTAGTTAATTGCTCTTTAAAATCGATCCGGAGCAGGAGTGAGAAAGAGTTGGCTTTTACATTATCTCCAGTGAGACTCTGAGTCACTTTGTCTTCACTCCCTCAGAGCCAGAGCTGCTCAGCCATGCTCGTCTCCAAATGGACCTCATGCAGTTTTAACAAATGTTTGCTTAGATGGAGCTGCTTATCACTCCAATACGCTGTCAGTTTGGCCAAACTCCAAGTCCCAGAATGCATCACTCCCAAATACGGGCAAAGCTGCATTTGTCTCTTTAGCAGCTTTTTCTTCAATCTTCTTTCGCTCGCTGCTCATTTTTTCCTCACGTGCCAGTCTCAAGGGTCAGGGAGAGGACCAGGGACGGCTTTTAAAACCCTGTAGATAAAACATTAACAGTTTACTCCACAGACTAAACAATGCGAAGCCTGCAATCCTTTTAACAGTGTTGGTCATTAAGTACAAAGGAATCTCTTCTTCCTGGCTTATCTCTTCAGGGTCGCCAGACTCGCTCAGCAAACCATCTGCAGCGTTCGCAAATTGCTTTAGCATGGATTTTATGCCAGTCGTGTTAATGTATTTAATAGTGAAATTGTTTTACACGTTTAAATGTTTTTGACCCTTCATCAGATTTTAAATTTAAAAATGTTCATTGTTCAAAAACATTTTCGTTGCTGTTTCTAAACATGATTCCTTTTGCGAGGGCAGCGTAGGGAACCAGCTGCTCATCTCAAGGTAATGCAATAAAATCTACTCAGGTTTTTGCTCCGAGAGAAAATCACTGCAGAGGTAAAGGTGAAAATGAGTTTAATCCAGCACAGCACAGCTCACCATAATTGACCTTTATTGCAGCCTAAATTTGTATTCATTGTACCCGAACGTTCATATTTTTCAATGCCATATGGATTCATTTTTCCTCCACCTTCAATATTATTAACGTCCAAACAATTACAAATAACAACTGAAATGGGAACGTTATGTTTGCATTAGTATAAGTACTTAAAACATCTTTGTATGTTGATTTGGACAGACGTGACCTGGTGTATATTATTTAGAGAGAAAAGCAAGATTAGCACCACTCAAAGCTTGAAAGACAAGATCAGTCATTCTGTGTTTACCCTGTTAGGATTTTGTAGGATTTTTCACAACCTACCCAGCTCAGGGAACTCTGTCAAGCTGTAGGGCGACGTCTCTCTTTTCGTTGTACGACTGTAAAGAGCCAAAGACACGCTTGATGATAGGCTAGCGTACAGACGTGGATAGATGTAGCAACACATATAGTGACATTGATTGAATATGTCTGGAAACTTTTCCTTAGCCAAAATTCGTGATCTTTTTTGCATTCTTTCAGCCAAGTACTGGTAATGATGCTGAAATCTGATAAAATGACACAACATTAGATCAAAGTGAGCGTACAGTTCAGTCACTGCCAAGGTACAGAATGCTTTTGGACTACACTGTGGTTGTGTGGTGAAGTCGTCATCATGTCTTATTGTTTGTGTGCTTTATTACCAACTATTTCCCTTGGCACTCACATTTTACGAGCCATTTTTGGTCTTTTTGGGTTTTTAAACTCAATGTTGTCTCTTTGCCTCGTTGAAATGCATAGGCTGTAGAAGACAAAAAAATCTGTTCTGTCTTTGAGGCATTTAACTTCAGATTGTGATCTATGAAGTTTGAACTTTCTGAGGTTTAGTAACATCCAGCTAAGAAGAGACTTCTTAGACATTAGACAAATTTATTCACCAAGGTTGCATTAGCTATTGAAGATTATAGATATAGTATAATATTTTAAAGGTGGTAAAGTTTCAACAAGTTATGTGAATTCATTCTATTCATGAGGAAGCTAAAACCTGTAGTTTGTGATCAATTTAAAAAAGATATTAGGATATAGGAGAAACCAGGATTAAATAATCTGGTTCAATTTAAATGTAAGGTTTTACTTAGAGTAGATTTTAATTAATCCCTTATTTAAATGTGCCCTTAATCTTACTTTGGCATCCTTAATAGTGAAGCCATCATTGCAGTCTCTTAGGATAAAAATCCTCGGCTCTTTTCATGTGCTGATATCCAGGATTGAAATGAAGAGCTTTCCCTTTGTCCCACTCTCTTCCCCCATACACCCCACCGTCCCATGTCCTCAGGGTGCAACGTGACCCAAACAGGCACCCATCCGGAAGGCCCTCCCCGCACCGCTGGCACCCTTTAGACGGTGCACCTCATTATATGTGACCTCTTTAAAGCCTGCCCACTTTATGTCAGTGTTACAGTATACATCAACATGAATGCAACCCATTGACCCTAATATGGGCGTACCACCCCCTTACATGGAGTTACTTACCAAACATCTCTTCCTTTTCTGGAAATAGGTATTTTTAAAATGTATTTAAAAAGTCAGAAGAAGTAGTAATAATAGCTTGAATTGTTGGCTATTAAAATAATACCATGACTATTATTTAAAATCCATAGTGTTAAAAGTGCATATTGTAACTCCATAGATCTGAACTGTATCTTGACCTGGTGGCATGTCTGGACAAAGATACATTTAATGCCATTCTGTGGAACATTCTAGGCAATGTCATCTGTACGGAGACATGCAGAAAAGCACCAGAAAAGTTACATAGTGCACCTTTAAAGATAAGCAATGTGCTGATGAGTCCTCGCTCAAAACCCCTTTACACACGTGGGCGCTGCTTGCATCACTGTATATGTTCCTCTGTGCTATTTCTGTGCCTGTGTGGGTTGAAACGCTATTGAGAGCCCTCCAATGTCTTCTTGCCAAGTGCTTGCAGTGAATTTACAGAAAAACTTGGTAATATAGAGCAGGCTGCTTTCTAAATGAGGTCTTGGGTTTATGAATATTTAATTAAAAGGAAAACTAGAAGATATGGAGCCAGACACTGATGTAATGGAGACTATAGTCTTGTTGAGAAAGAGACATCAAGCTAAGTGGCATAGACTGCTTTAGTCTTTGATAAAGACCTGTGTTTTTGCCTTTTGTAAGTTTGGTGAATCTTTAGTCTCAAATTTCTCAAAATTTCAACATGTGCTTATAGTATTTATAATGTGTTTTAGCATGTTTTGTAATTGCCTACAATCTGCATTTTTTGTAGCTCTATTAGTATACAGAAGATAATATTAAGATAAGTTTTTGATGTCTTATATTTTCTGAATGTCCCCTATTCATTCTGCCCTCTCTTTCATGCTTACATTTGTCTTGCCCAATAAAGACAAGCCGTCTGGTACGTAATGATAAACCATAACATAAGTGGATCATGTTTTTACAGTTTGTTCATTGTAAACCAAAAAAAAAAAAATCTAACTTCCTGTTTGAAACAGCAGAACTGAGAGAGTCTGACCACACAACGACAGCATCTATATTTGCATTACTGATCTGACCACAGTTTTGTTTTTTGTCTTTGTGTAGCTGGGATGAGAGCAGCTCCATCAGCAGTGGTCTGAGTGACGGCTCAGACAACCTGAGCTCAGAGGAGTTCAACACCAGCCCCACCCTCAACTCCCTCCCGACCACTCCCATCGGCTCACGCAGAAACTCAGCCATCGTGGTACGTCCAGCACACACACTTCGACTTCGCAAACTATACAATTGATGATTTACCAGTTAATCTGCAGAGGTGTTGATGAGGTATTCAGCTGTGCCTACAGGAAGGGAAAATAAAGACGGATGTTAAGAAAGTGATATGAAAAAAAAAGACTGATTGAAATTCTGCAAACACCCTTGGAATGTAGTTCGTCTGCAGCAGTCAATTCGAGTTTGGTGGATAAAATGTTTACAAGATGCATTTTCATACTTTCAGACGGTTGAGTCACTGAATGATCACTATGCACAGTATTAAAAGCACATTATGAGTCGGTTTTACTGTTGTAAAATAAGAAATTCAGAGACATAGGGTCACAATCCAGTCTGCTGGTGTTAATATGGGAATCAAGCATTACACTAGTGTCAAATTAAAATGCAAATCACTGCTTGCTTGGGGCAGACAGCCTTGGAGATGCTGTAAGAGAAATACCAAAAGGACAGAACAAGAGAAGTTAAAAAAAACTTTACATTGACAGATCTTCCTTCTATTTCTTTGGCATTAAAATTCAAGAGTAGTTTTCTGTGGGCGTCTGGGATCGACTTGGCCACAGTCAATATCGAATTCAGCCTGTGGCACTGTTCAGCATTTATTTAGACCTTACTATTGTTTCCAGAGAGAGTGAGTGAATTTTCCTCTAGTGCCTGATTTAGGTCACGCACTTCCACAGCATTCAGGGAGATGTGAAGAGAATGCATGTTGAGCCACAGTATGCAGATGCTGAGCCATACAAAACAACATCTATTTAGAATTTTAGGGCAATGCTAATATCTACGAAAAATGAGCAATCTTCAATACATTAGCCTAATAATATCCTAACAATGTACACAAATTAGTGTTATCATGGTACTAACATTTCTAACTCAGTTTTGATGCTAAGGAATAAGTTTGATATTCTATACTGGTTTCAACACCACCACAATAATAATAATTTTAAAAGAGATTTCAGTCCAAATGGGTTCAATACTTGGTTAAATAAAGGTTAATAAATAAACAAATAATTAATAACACATTTTAACAAGGTGTAATTTTCAAAAGTACATAATATTACTTTATTTGTGTTACCATTGTTACTTTTACTAATTCTGATGTTGTCTTGATGTAGCAAGACAGTACTGGTTTTAATATCAGTTAGTGTCTGATTTGGGAGCTTTTGACAACCCCAAAACAAATACTTACTGGTTATAAACACAATGAATCCAGATGGGCTATAAATCCATTAATTAAATGTGTTAAAGAAGCCTAATTATTAAAATTTGCTTTGGGGATTTGTTAAATTAAATCAAATGCATTTTTTATTGAATGCCTAACAAACCGTACAGTAACACGACCATCCGCACAAACAAGATCAGATTTAAACAAACACACACACTCACACATACAGGGGCCATCTGCGGTCCTCCTCTGGGGCCAGAGACCCGGAAGAACCTGGACCCTCCCTCCACACCAGAACGGGGTAGTCATGGCGACCGGCACCCCCTGCAGCATCATCGCCGTGGCAACCCCCCATTAGTACATCGTCATCATCATGCACCTCACATTGTCTACATGTGCTTCCCAATTACCCTGCTCGTGATTCACAATGTTTCTAAAGCTGCTTTTATTGTCGGATTCAGTTATGTTTGAATTGTTTCCTAAAAGAGCTCAATAAGAAATATTTGGAATCACCATCACATTCAGAGCCGTAAAACTACACTGTGTGAACATATCCAAGACAATGTTATTTTATCTTGTTTTACAATTGTACAGCTACAATCTCTGTTGTTATTCCTGCTTTCCTGATGTCTATCTCACTCATGTTGTTTCATTAGGCAGGTGTGTGGGAGGAAATGGCTATGTTTTATTAACGAGCCTGGATATACAGCTCACATGGCCCCGAACCTGCCCATGGGGTATATTGATTTTTAATAAAAGAGGAACTCCCACATAGGCCACTAGTTCCACTGTCCTAAGCTTGCAGTTGAGTGACTTCCAAACCTCTGCAGGGGGCAAAGTAATCTCCCTGAATAGTACTCATATCCGCTGTTATACTGTAGATCCCGCTCCCTTGTTTACCATTACATAAGTACCTTTTGTTGTTTCTGGATATTTGAAACTGGTGGTAAAAACAATTGTTGTTGCTGACTGTAAAGATTTAATGAGTTCACTGACTGTCAGAAAATGTTTGTGATTTGGATTTGATGAGGTATTTTTGAACACGCGCACTCATTGTGCATCACACTGTCTCCTGCTGTGGACCTGGTTTTGTCTTTGAAGTGTTCAAACAGAGCACAAAATGGGATTTGGTCTTTGGAGATGAGACAGCAAGGAGGAGACGGTTACTTAATGTTCAACCATGACAAGAGTTACTAATATTTAATAGATATATTTGTGGTTATGAAAACATTTTAGGCTCATTTACTTTTTTGAGAAATATTTTTTTTTATATATAAATGTTACCTCTTCAACATAATTCTTGTAATTGTCCAAAATATGTAGGCCCGTTTTAGTATTATACTAATAAAAAAAGGTCTTAAGAGAGCTTCTAATGTTTATCCTTAAATTTTTTACCTTGTGGGTTTCTCACCAAGTATATTTAAGTTGTAGTCTTAAAACAGACATGATAGTACTAGGTGTATTTGTGCAAAATGTGCGTAATGAATCGTACAGAAGACAAGAAAAACATATTTTTAAACTTGGAATTTATTGTTGGAACCGCAGCTCTTGGCATAGAAATGTAATCCAAAAACAGAGGCTCATTAAACCTACTCCAACGTTTTGTTTGTAATTATGGTTTACAATGAAAGGGCTTGCATCTTATTGTTGTCTAAGAGTGGCTTTGTATGTATTTACAGATGCGGACAGATGCAGAGAAGAGGTCCCTGGTGGAGAGCGGCCTTTCGTGGGACACAGATGACTCTAAACCCAGTCGCAAGAGCTTGGGCAGCAGCATCTACGAGACCAGCAGCCTCAAGTCCGAATCAGCCAATAAATGGAAGAAGTCTAAGGCGCCGGGGGAGGGACTAGAAGGAGGAAGGGGAGAGCTGAGGAAACCTCAGACGCTAGGCCAAGGAAACATGCTGAAGAAAGGCCGAAATCCACCTGTGGGAGTCACCTCGCCTATCACACACACAGCTCAGAGTGGGCTCAAAGTACCAGGTAAAATATTACACTTAGAAACAGGACACTGATTCATTCATCAGACAATGCACAATTGTAGATCACTGCAATCAATTGTACTTGTAGTTGTAGTAGCAGTAGTAAGAGGGGTATGGACACTCTATCTTCCTCCCACCTGTCCAAAAATGTTCCTCAAATATGTTTGATGAATCTATCTTGACACAAGTGACTGAATATCAATGTGTACTCTTAAGGTCCCCCTGTCTCACACTATGCCTGATAAATTAGCATGAGATGAATTACCTTAAATGTTCTGTTATAAAAAATAAAATGAAGTAGAATTCCTCTTTACCGCCATGTTTTGTTTCGAGAAAGAAGAATGTATAAATACAATTCATTTAACATAAATATCAAAATATTATTCATACAAGTTGAACTCATTTACATTTAACCTGAGTTGCCCCTGTGTCTTCACTGTTGCACTTCTGTGGCTTGTCTTTAAGGCGGATTCTCTGGCCCTCACAGACTTACTCATTCATCCACAGCTGCAGCCTCCAGCCTTTACAAAGTGGTGCCATGTATCAAAACGCCCATCAGCACCCACTGTTTCTCCTGCCAGCTTCCCACATTCACACCAGCAAACACACACTGACCAGCGCTGTTTTTTTTCCCCTATTGGGCAGGGCTATCCGGCTTTATTTGAGATACAATTTATAGCACCCAAATAAAGGCCGAAACAACTGGAGCAAAGACAGTGCGTATTTGTATGGGCAGACCAACTCCACTCAGTGCCAGTTTTTAGAGTAGCACACTTAACACTGCCTCCCACTCGCACATAAAGAGCATAATGGAGAGGATTGTGCAGCTCGTGATAAAACACGCCATCTGTGAGCTGTAGATTTGAGCACACATTATACGTACATTACAAGTACAGACAATCAAAACTACAGGATGTCAGTTATAGTTCTTTGTTTGTCAGGTCTGTCTCGCTGGGGGCTCTGCAAACGGGTCACTAATTGCAGGATGGATAATGTTGAAATATCACATAGGCCTGTTAAGAATAATATCAACCAATAGTACAGGGCTATTCAACTATACTTTCCAGGCGGCCAGATTTTGCTGCGGGCCAAGGCTTCTGGGCCAGAGGTGCACAATTTGTACTACAATAACAACATTTTGGGTCGTACAAAATATCCTGAATACTGTTTCAATAAATTAAGTAGTGAATACAACACGGCAACTACTGACAGATTTTTGTGCGGAATAACATTCAAAATGTTTTACCAACATTTCTTTGCAAAATTGCCCAACCAGAAGTGAACCAGAACTAGGACCAGACTAGAACCAACCAGGTCTAAACTAGATCTAAACTAGTGCTAACCCAGAAATAAACCAGTAAACAAGATTTATTTTTTCAATATTTGTAAAATGGCTCGTGGGCCGGATTAAACTCCTTGGAGGGCCTGATTTGGCCCCTGGGCCTTATGTTGAATAGCCCTGCAATAGTATATAGTATAGCAATTATAATTCCTTTTGTACAGGGCAATGTCGTTTCAAATCACCAATCCTATGGGCTCTATAATGTCTATTATCATTGTTGAGTATAATAATGGGCCTATTACTTTCAAATGGAAGAGTTTTGGATGATTATCTTGACCTCAGACAATTTAATTTGAGTTATCTTTATTTAGCCTGCTTTGTCAGACAAGAAAGTACAACTACACATGAATAAATCGAACACATTTTTGTGGTGTGTACAATGTAATTTATTAAAGAAATATTAGACCCAGGAACTATGTTTGAATCTAATACCATTGTCTGTCAGTCTGAGCTCTGAGATGACTGCAGATGAGCTAAGAATAGGCAGATGAGCTTATTCAGACGACTAGCTCACCGCTGAGATACATTTCTGTGTCTGCCTCTATCTTTGTGATTTTTACAAAGCTTCAGACCTGAATCCTCTCAAACACGCTGGCCTCATCAGTAATGCATGAATGATTTGCACTGTCTGGTAAACACACCGCACTGTCAAGTCACAAGGTGTTATTTTTCAGGCCACATTTGTGTCAAATCTAATACCTTCAGCAGTGTGGGTCAGGGTGAGCTTGTTCCTTTAGCTTTTTTGCCCTATTGCACTGCGGTTACATAATGAATGGTTTATGACTTGACATGTAAACTAAATTTTCTCATTTCCAAAAGACGGTCAATTTTTAATGTGCAAGTGTGCATAACGTGTCACATTCCAATGTAATCCAATGACAGCCTGTGTGTGTGGCATATAACGCATGTCAGCCCATATGTATGTATTGCGGGTTTCTAAATACTCCTAAGTGAGTCCATATGTCCCAAAGCAGCACACCGGTGGGTCTAGTTCAACTGCAGTTTTTTTACTTTTAATGCCATGTATATAAACTCTAACAACCCCCTTACATGCGTATTAAGAGTGTGGCTAGTGCAGGGCTGTGAATGTGGGTGGTACAATTTGTCTAATAAACAGCTTTTTCCTTATAACATCTAAACAATCTGATTAATTTACTCAGATGTGGATCAAATCACACTATTTTAATTTCCCCTCACTCCACCAAGTCATAGTTGTGTACTTCCTGGCACGCTTTGTAATGATGAACACCCATTTTCCATAACCACAAATGGTAACTCCAAACATGCTTTAGGTTTAAGACATACACAGCCTGGAAAACTGGGGAAAACATCTGGATGGAAAAGAAGAGTAATTGTGATAAGGGCAGCTAATAGTCCAGCCAGACAGGGATGTGCATGTCTCAACACAGCCTTGGTGTCCCGATAAGATTTGTCCTTATACACCTTTCTTTTCCAAGTCATTAGAAGCTCTCCATCTAGTCCTTAAACCACGCTGTAGTATTTAGATCTGATTTGCTGATTTGCTTTGTTCATTTATTTATCCTGTCTCTTTTGTCCTCTATTGTCCTTTTGTAGGTGTGGTGAAGCCTGATGGAAAACCTCTGGAGAAATCTCGTCTTGCAGTGAAGTCTTCAGGTCTGCAGCGTTCGTCATCAGATGCTGGTAAAGAGAAGAATGGCTCAGTCGCAAGTGAGCCACGTAAACCTCCGTCTGGCCTGGTCCGACCTTCAACTGGTGGAAACTTTGGCTTCAAGAAACCACCCACAGCTACAAATAACGGGACAAATAATAGCAATATACCCACTGGGATGAGCATGGCTAGTACCATACCGAGCGGCTCTGCCACGGTCGGGAAAAACCCGAAAACCTCAGCAATCCCCATTAAACCCACTGGCAGTGGAGGAGGAGGTGGACGCAAGACCAGTCTAGACGTGTCTAACACTGATCAGAGCGGTTTTCTGTCCCCTAATGCGAGGTCATCGCTACAGTACCGCTCCCTGCCTCGTCCTGCAAAGACAAGCACTTTGACCCTGACTCGTCCCAGCTCCGCGCGGCCTCTGAGTACCACAGCCGACACCAGCTCTGGCCTGGTCAAACCCTCCACCCCTCAGACATCCAGACTCAAAGAACCAGGGACTGGGCTATGTAAACCAGGGAGTCGAGGCATCCCCAGCCCTGTCAATCAGACTGACAGAGAGAAAGAGAAAGAGAAGGAAAGAGCTAAAGCGAAAGCAGTTGTGTCAGACTCAGAGTGCGGGTCGCTGAAGGGCAGTCCGGCGTTGACCCCATGTGAAACTGGGTCAAAACTACAGGGACTTAGACCTCCGAACAAGAGCACAGACATGCCGTCGCCCAGCACACAAAGGTACATAAATGATTTAACCACATACATTTCTCTCTCAGTCTTTTGTTTGCCTAATCTTTCTGTCTTGTGTTTAGGTTATCTGGTTTACGCAGTCTCTCAAAACCATCAATGGTCCATCATGACAAAGAGAATATTAGCCTTGATGTTGGCGTTCAGGACTCACTTCCTCCTAAAATCCTCCCCTACTCAAAGATCCAGGACTTGGCCAGCTCCTCAAGTTCCTGTCTATCCCCCAGTCCCGCTCCGTTACTAAATGTGAATTCTTCATCGTGTTTCTCAAGCTCCGGGACAGGCTTAGGCCCTCGGCAGGTGTCCTCCCTGGGGGTCGGAGAGAGTGGGGGTAGCACCTCTCCTCTGCTCTACCCACGGCTGAGCGGACTGCATCGAAGTCTTGAGTCGCTGCCTCTTCAAATGAGCCTGGCCCCGGAGCCCCAGAGGGAGAAAGAGAGAGAGGCTTTGGTGAGGGGTTACACTACTTTGGAATCTCGAGACCGGGACAGAAAAGACAACAGAGCCCCTCCTGCAAGCTGGAGTGCTGGAAGCAAAACACCCAAGGCTGTTACTGAAAGGTGAGAAAATGTTCAGTATTTTTACAATCATATTCATTTCTAATATTGCCCGCTATCTCCACCTTCTGGCGAAATGAAAAACACTAAAAACCTCTGATGTACAGTTTCGAAAATGGCACATGTGAAAGTGATTCTTGAGTAATGTATTCTTGAGTACACAATGTATCTATACACTTGCACCATTTGCACAGCCCCACACACATGCCAGCTTTTAAGCTCTGTTCATCTATTTTTACAACCGACCTATTATCAACGAGGGAAGTCATAATTACAGGCTGACAACCGCTTTCGACCAGTCTCGCTGTGCTTCCTTTGTGTCGTGAACGTTTAATTAGCGCCTGTACCACTACTTTAATAATCACATTGTTTAATCTCAACAGCCCACAGAGAGACAGAAACACACTGCCTAAAAAGGGCTTAAGGTAAGACATCGCATATTTACCAACTCAGATTATTTATAGTTTATAGAAACCACAGTGTTTTATGCTTTTGCTACTGTTTATTGCTCATTTTGTATGTATTTGTTTACATTGTTAAATCTTAGTCATTTCACCGGACAGCGCATATTCCATGTTTCCATTTCTGTTGCAGTTTTGGAGGTGCCGCACCAGCTGAGACTGAAGTAAAAGAGAAAGGAGAGAGGAGGCACTCTCATACTCTCTTTAGCACGAGCGACTCCCTCACTCTCCCTCTGCTGTCTTCCCCTACGTCTCTGCCCCGCACTTCAAAGACTAAAATGGGTATGTATTCTGAAAGGATTCTAAAACGTACAAGCTGTTGTTGCTTACCTGATACCAGATACAAAAACTTTCAATGTTTTGCCAGTCCCGAGCCCTGTCGGCGGTCCTCCCAGGATGATCCGCTCCAACAGTATCCCGACCCCTGACCCGTCTCTGGAGCTGTACACGCCGTCTCCTCTGGGCAGCACTCTTTCTCTGGCCGAACGTCCGCGCAGCATGGGAATGGTCCGGTCTGGGTCCTTTAGAGACAAAGACCTAGATGAGGGTGAGCCTATATCAAACGTTCTGGTTTAATTTGTCAACTGTCTGTTTCTGGTCTCTAATAAATTGTGGGGTTTTTTTTAGTTCATGGCTCTGTACTGTCTTTGGCTTCTAATGCCTCGTCCAGTTACTCCTCGGTGAGTGCCAGCCCCATGCAGATTCAGGTAGTTACACTTCACTTCATTGTATGGCTTGGTGTGGTTTTTGTGAATGTGTGTTTGCAAGTGATTGAGATAGCCTCCCTTGCTATGCTGTGCCCATTGTAGAGCTTGAAATCCTCTTCCTCCTTCTGTTTTCTTGACTTGTGTCCTATTTTAACAACTCAACTTCTTATTCCCGTTGGCTTCCTAAGGCTGAGGAAAAGATTCAGGGCGAGGTAAGTGCGTTCTTGCCTGCACTTTGTCTGTAGACTTTACCTTTCATCCATCTCTCACTCCGTGTCTGTGTTTTGTGTTGATATGTTGACTAATTGACTAATGTGCTCACCATACACCAACCAGAACACTTAAGTCTTCAGTCATCAGCCATCATTTTAGTCGGTTGTGGTTTATAGAGATTTTTATTTTCATCACATTGTTAAGAGTCCTGGATTTGTACTGTTTTAGTCCTGATTTAGTACACGTTCAGACCCGACTGGTTTGGTTTACACCTTGTTTAGTCCTGCTAATGGATTAGCAGCTAATGCATATATAATGCACCAAGACTGTTCTGATAGCCAAATGCTGTCTTTCTAATTAGTGGTAATCAGTGACTCATATGTAACTTATTTTTTTCAGCAAATTCGAATGCTAAGGAGGGAACTTGAGTCTTCACAGGAGAAAGTCTCCAACCTGACCACACAGCTGAGTGCAAACGTATGTAAACTGTGTCCACTTGCACCTCCTGCATATCTGGGACGTGTTCTTGCAGGTTCTATACTGACGGCAGCACCTTTTTGTTCAACTAGCCTGATGCTGATCCATCCCAAGAGTATTTTCAGAGCTATTATGCATGGTTTACCCCGTGGGGCTATTTGAAATACCCCTCCCTCTAGTTTTACAGCACGTGAGCTGTCACTCACCCTGATGAACTGTCCACCTCAGTATGACGTGGCCTCAGGCTTCGGCAACAGATATTAATGTACAACCGACAAGATTATTCAAATCTAAAATGATTAATGTCAGTGGCCACTTTATTAGAACATTTGCATACCGGTAGATAGATATTAATATTGTTGTCAAAAGTATCAATACCCAATTACTAATTGATACTAGTATCGAAACTAGATACTCATTTGAGCAAGTATCAATAATTGAAAAAGACATATTTATTTTATTTGATTTAATGTTTATTTAACCATCAAAACACCCATTTCATATTAAGATTTCAAGGGGGATCTGGTCAAGAGCACGTCAGGAGCATTAAAAGTTTACAAAAATACATACATTAAAAACAGATCATGTAAGATCAGAACTGAAGTGCAGCTTACATAAACTGCAACATATATATATTAAAAAAAACACTAATAAAAGACTAAATCTGACCTTTTCTAAATTTTTTCGGAATGGTCACTAGTATCAGACCCCATGGTAATATTTAAGAAACTACTTAGAGTTATAATTGGTGTATTGAAATCACTACAAAGTATTGAGTACTCAAATCTATTTTGAAATGTCTGTGTTTTAGTGTTTTTACATTGGTTTTAGTAGTATTTGCAAAGTATACTACTACTAGTATTTTTAGAGTTTTACATGTTTTTGTTCTTTTGCCTACAAACTGCAAGCAAAACAAGTATTAAAAGTGTTTAATCCCAGATGGAGGGTGGTAGTGGAGCTGTCTCAGCACATTTCTGAAACAACTCACATCAGAGCCAGTCCAATATAAATCTCACCTTTATCTGAACCTTTCTCTCACCACTTCACGCCAGCAGACCCACACAGGTGCCTCGCCCAGTCTTTCCGCTCTGTTTGCCTGTTTCTGCCCCTCTGACCACCATGGGCATAATAATACATGGCTTTATAAAAGAGTGTTAATCATTCTGCCTTGCGCCTATGAGATTTCTTTGTTATTTGACCTGTATAGGTACCAAGAACCATGTCATTATTTTACTCTGAAAGTGAAGTGAAGGTACATTCTTTTTTTTCGCTCTGGGCTTAAGTGGGTGTGTGTGAGAATAAGATTAGGAAGGAGGTGATTTTCCACCTACTTTTGAGCTTTTACCTGAAACACAGTATTATTGCAGACTCTTTGCAGTTTGAATGCATTTTATGTTGACAATAACTGATCATTTAAAGCAATTAGTTTGGTATTTGTGAACCTACTGAATTGTTAGTATTGTTTTGATAGCAAACAAACTAAACAGAACTGTATCCTAACAAAATATCAACATTATCTCAACAACTTCTGGACTCCAAAACATATAGTGCCTATCCTAGATCATTTTGTCAAAAAGACATTTTGGGTTGTTATTATAACTGTAAAATATTAAGCTTTCTTCAAACAGGCGAACCTCGTGGCAGCGTTTGAGCAGAGTTTAGCCTTGATGACCTCCCGGCTGCAGTCCTTGTCGTTGAGCCATGAGCAAAAGGTAACCAGCCCCACCCTGTACGTCCACACTTTAAAACAAAAACACACACGACCTGCACATTCCTGTCACATTCCTGCACTCATCCTGGATCATTATATGCTTGTACCAGTAAACCCCCTTACTAGTCATCCTGCCAGCCTAGACATTACTGTTCCAAAGTGTTAGATTTAACATGAATTGATTAATTGAAAATGCTAACACTGAGTAAAAAAAAGAAAGAAAGAAGGGTTTGGTGGCCTGACACCGGAACTAGATCTGCTTATCGTTTTTGTAATAAGAGAAAGGCCTTTGTACATGTTTGCTACCATGTTTGCTGCTTTATTCTACTGAGGCAGTTGCAGTGTGTTTAGTTCAGAAGACCAATGAAAGAAAGCATGACCTGACGGCAGAGTAAATCAGAACTGGAGAGTAAATAGTTTGCACGTGCTCTCATACAAGCCATCACATTCCTGCATTCTTATCCCTTTGTATGGGTGTGCTTTGAGTGCTCTGATGATTGCCTGGAGCAGGGCTATCTGTGTGCGAGGGTGTATGAGGAGTCTCCCTGGTTTGTTCATGCCCCAGGGCTCCCACTGAAAGGCCGCTGTCTCTTTGTTGTTAGTGCCAGGGCATTGACCTGAACAGTGATGCCACCAACGCAGTGTCTTTAACCTTGTGGAGCTGCACCGGTCAATCCCGTTTAGACCACAATGAGCGCATGCAACAATAATGCAAGGCTTCATTGTTCAGGTCTCACTGCTCATATGGTTGTAGAGGTCGCATTACTCTGAACTCTCCAGTATACTTTAGAGGTGTATTCTGTTGTTTTATTTCTGAGCAGGACACAGAGTTAATGGAGTTGAGAGAAACGATCGAGGCGCTGAAGTCCAAGAACGATGAAGCGCAGGCTGTGATTCAAGTTGCCTTAAACAATCCGGACAACATGAAAGGTTTGCAAACAAATGCGGAGTGGATTTTTTCCTTCTCAATGTGTATGTTTTTTTGCTTTCTAATAAGTTCTTCTTTTTCCATAGATGTGCGCATTAGACGTCAGAACTCATGTGAAAGTATCTCCAGTCTCAACAGTTTGACCAGTATGTCCAGTCTGGGCAGTCTCAAAGACCAAGATGCAAAAAAGAAGAAGAAAAAGAGCTGGGTAAATTTGAAATTACCTGAATTTGTAGATTAGAAAATCTGGTACCAAAGGTGTGACCAGTCTTTGGCTCCTCTCTGTCACCATTTTTGTTACATTTAGATTTGTGAGATGAGCAACTTGTTATGCTTTTTGTAATACAATAAATCCCACATTACTCATATCTGTTGATTTAAAAAAAAAAATCATTCATCTTTGCGTGCGTAATGGTAATTGATTACATATAGCTGGAGTCTGCCGATATGAACTGGGTCGCTAACTTGTAATTGTTTTATTCTACCTTTTGGACAACATTGATATTTAACGTGGTTAATGTACTGACACAATAAGAAAGCACTTTTTTAAAAACTATTACAATGCATTCAACCATTACCCTAAATCGTTAATCTAACTGAACCCACACACAGACACATTTTTCCTGATAATGATCAAAGTCTCCTTTTCCTGTTTCTCTTCAGCTAAGGAGCTCCTTCAACAAGGCTTTCAGCATAAAGAAAGGGACCAAAACCTACTCTGACATTGAAGAAATTGTCACCCCAGACTCCTCAGCTCCCAATTCTCCAAAGATGTCTCATGAGAGTGTGGATGGTGAAAATGCACCTTCATCTTTGACAACTTCAGCATCTACGACATCTTGTGTGTAAGTAGAAACACTTAAAGACTACATTATTTTATATGTATAAATCTAAATAAAAGTTGCTGATAAACTGACTGGATACTGTGTGTTTTAGAATTGATGAGGCAGCTGAGGAGGGAGAGGAGGAGGAGGAGAGGATGGTGTCTGATCTGCGCTCAGAGCTTTGGGTCAAAGAGAGAGAACTCACGGACATCAGACTGGAGGCCTTAAACTCTGCTCACCAACTTGAGCAACTCCGAGAGGCCATGAACAATATGCAGGTTTGTTTAGACTTCTTTTTATACAATTGGATTTCTAACTGTAACCTTAACCCCGGAATTCTAATCTCTTGTATAATCTCCATAATAGTCAACAGTAGAGAACCTCAAACAAGAGAATGACCACCTGAAAACTGGAAGCATGCTCAGCCTTGTTGGTCCCACCTCCTCCACATCGCAGCCTTCGGGTCTTGCATCTCTGCTCGGGACGTCCGGAAAGCAACCAACAAGTCTCACCAAATCCTTCAGCCTCAGTTTGAATGATTGTAAAGATGCTGGTAAATATATCACCCGTGCCCTTCAACAGGTTCTCTTCTCTATTCTGTAAATAAGACCATATCTTCTTCCTTTCAGATGTGTCAAATGATGGTATGACGAACAGCGCGTTACACAAAGATGATGTCTGTGCACACGTTCTTGTGCGCATTTATGACCAACTTGAGGTATGTTTAAGATATGTTACAGTTAATACATAGGACAAAAGCTGCATTATTCACATCTGTGTTTCTTTAGGATGGTAAGCAGCAACTGTTTTTCTTGGGCTCTGTTTTGGTCAATGGAAGAACTGACTGGACGTGTCTAGACTCTATGATCACAAAAACATTTAAAGTAAGTGGCTGCTCAATCTAATACATTTGTTTGATTTAATTTATTGTGATGATACTGGGTTAACGTGTGAACGGTGAATGTCTTTATAGGACTACCTTGCTCAGATGGACCCCACATCCAGCCTGGGTCTCTCGTCTGATTCACTACTCCTGTATCAGCTGGCCCAGGGAGTGCAGAGAGTGATGGGAGGAGACAGACCCCAGACTTTGCCTTATCGTTGCCTTGGCAGTGGTCAAGCCCAAATACTGCTCACACTGAAAGGTTGGTTGTTGCTTCTTATGTTCCGTTTTTAATCCTCTTTTACTGTTTACCAAACCAGGATCATGACAGTCTTTGTAATTAAATCCATGTAGCTTTTGTTAAAAAAAAGACACGTATGCTCTTTCATCTGCCACAATCCTGGATTATGTATCAGACAGAGCGTTTGGAGTTAAATCCAGTCCACCAAAACAATTGCTGAATACAGGAGTCAGATATTTGCTGTTGTTTTCTGTAGCAAACTCCTATGTACAGTATAAAACCGTAAAAGTTGTATGTAAATGTATGTTTTCTTTCGCTCTTCAGGCCTTCCAGAAAAATGTGTAGATGCTCTGGTGTTTGAGACTCTCATTCCGAAGCCTATGATGCAGCACTACATCAGCCTGTTACTGAAGCACCGACGCCTCGTTGTGTCTGGGCCCAGCGGGACCGGGAAGACCTACCTGGCACAGCGCTTGTGCCACTACCTCCAGCAGCGCAGCCTGTGTGGCCCAAGTGAGGCCGAGCAGGAGTCCTGTCTCCCGGGACGCCGCTCGTCTGTCACCTTCAATATGCACCAACAGTCACAAAAGGTACAACTCCTGACTAACTCTAACTAACTCTTAACTAGTGACACCAATTCTATGTAAATACTTGCAGACTAAATGTAGTTCTTGTTTGGTAGGATCTGCAGCTGTATCTATCTAATTTAGCAAATCAGATCGACAGAGAGAGTGGAGAGCTGCCTTTGGTCATAATCATAGATGACATCAGTGACGCTTCAGCCATCACAGAACTTGTAAACGGTGCGCTGACATGCAAATACCACAAATGGTATGTAAACTTGCATTCTTTCTAGCACTTAAATATTTCTATTTTGGAAATCTTAAACTGTATTTTTTTAATAGTCCTTACATCATTGGGACAACAAATCAGCCTGTGAAAATGAACTCCAACCTCGGCTTGCACCTCAGCTTCAGGTAACAACAGCAGAACACAATATTCTGACATTGTTTTTTTTATACTTAAAGTAAAGTAAGTATAATTCTTTCATATTTGTTCATGCCCAGGATGATTACATTCTCCAACAATGTGGAGCCAGCCAATGGTTTCCTTGTACGGTACTTGCATCGTAAAGCTGTGGAAATGTACCAGCAGAGGGCGCCAGATGCTGCACAACACCAGGCTCTTATGCACGTGTTAGACTGGGTCTCTCAGCTCTGGTACCACCTACACACTTTTTTGGAAAAACACAGCACTTCAGACTTCCTTATAGGTAATAAACAGAAGACATTTAGACACTTTTATAATTAATAAACTGACAGTATTTATTTTTACATGGATGTGGGTTGTAATTTGGCTAACTATCTTCCAGGTCCTTGCTTCTTCCTGTCGTGCCCCGTTTCAGTGTCAGAATTTAGGCAATGGTTTATTGATCTGTGGAACCACTCAATCATTCCATACCTACAAGAGGGAGCAAAAGATGGCATCAAGGTAAGCTGTAATTATAAGCCTGTTATTATTAGTAATATGTCCTGGAGAAACAACTCATTGTTTTTTTGTTAGGTGCATGGGCACAAAGCAGTTTGGGAAGACCCAGTTGAGTGGGTAAGAGGCACACTGCCCTGGCCAAACGCTCAACAAGACCAGTCCAAGCTCTTCCACCTACCTCCACCCAGCGTCAGTCTGTCGAGTGAAGACAAGAAGCCTCTCAAAGACACTCCTCCACCAAGTACTTTGGAGTCAGACCCATTGGTGAGTCAACATTGTTTACAGTTGTTTACGCTTCTTTTTATTTTTTGTTCCAGTAATTTATTATCTGGAGCTGGGCCAATTTGCCTCTGCAAGCATGGTCATGTTCAGAATATATTTGTTCTGTTTCTCTTTCATTTAGCTAGACCCATACACCACAGAAATGGCTTTTTATGGGTCACTATTTGTTTATTTATTATTGGAAACCCCATTAGGTTCCTCCGTGGTGGTTGCTAATCTTCATTGGGTCCCGATAAAATGTTTGCATACATCAATGCATTGTCATCACAACATAACAGTACAATTATAATAATAGTTATAAACAGTTCAAAAAATAAAAAAAATAAATAAACCACAACTTCACAGTCTATTACATGAAACATTTGTTTTACGTGCATTCATTCATCTTTCCCTTTTTTTGTCTGTTAAATAGATGGCTATGCTTCTAAAGCTTCAAGAATCTGCCAACTACATTGAGTCTCCAGAATGTGAAGGCATTTTGGATCCCACGCTTCAGACCACACTTTGAGGATAACCAACCTGTGGCACGATGTACCGGGCCTTTCACAGCCATAAATGAATGGCCGCTTCTACCTATAAAAAGACATTGAAATTGCTCTTGATGGAAACTGTGATTTCATGGGCAAGAAAATACATTAACTTGTCTTGTCAGTTCTCATTATTGACTTTGCAAGTGCATGATAACCAGAGAAAGTATTATGCAAAATCTTTCCAAGAATCTTCCCTTTTGTAATTGCTGCCAGGTTTATTTAAATTATTATTGGTGCTTTCTGAATCAATGGCTTTGTTTTACGAAACAAAAAAGTCTACCCAAATATAAGATCGTCACTCCAGCTAAAATAGCTTAAAATGCACTTTATTTTGTACTTGTTTGGGAATTGCAGCTGGGTTTGTGACATTAGAAAGAATGGGAATTTCCAAATGGTGGTGGATTTGCCTCGAAAGGGCAACACTCAACAAAAAACAAAAATACCTGTTTACTTCTTTAGCCAATCAAATTCATGCAATTCACAGATGCGAATAATAATGGCACGCAGAGATATATACAGTATGAGATTTGGGCCAAAAGGTTTTAAGTGGAGACATTTTGACAGAAGGCACCAATTATGTCTTAAAGCTGAATGTTAAAACATGAAGAAAAATGGTCTGTTAAAACAGGCTTGTCTGTTTTTGCTTGCAAATTTAGATTTAACAATTTCATATACACAATTAAAACATGATTTTATAGAATTTTCTACTGATTCTAAACTGTCATCTATGTCACTTGCATCGGTGCTGTAATAAAAAAAATATATATACATAGCCTAACATAACATAATGGAGAACTGGATTTCATGACTTTTTCAAGCCGCTAATCAAAGGTTTCCTCTTCCCTTTTCCGCACATTATTTTGCACATGCAGTTATGTATTTCAATACAATGAGTTTATTTCTGTTAGAGCATTTATGACACAAGAGAGAATAGGAAAAGGGGAACATGAATGCTTAAACCTGTCAGTGTTTGTCGCTACAGTACCTCACCAGAATACGTTTAACCTCTGTTTTTAAATCAGAGCTGTGATGCCTCTGTCTTCTGTTTGTGCCTAAAACACAGATCAACCTAATGCTTTAGTAAAGTATTGGCTGCATTTGAGGCCTCGCTAGTGGTATGTATCATGGGTAGGAGGTGTAACCACTTCCTCTGGCCTTTTTCCTGTCACCTTATTTGAAAGATTGAGTTTTTGCTATTCTTGACTGCAGTGAAAGGCATTTTGTTAACAAAATTAGTGAGGAGTGATATGATTTTGGACACTTTTGAGCCACAAAGTAACTGTGACTTAGAAAGTATAGGCTACTAGAGGGTTTGCTTGAGCACTGAAAGAGGAGAATAGAGTAGATATATTGCTGGCACATGTGCCCCTAAAATATTCCCAAAGTATCCTTTCATTGGACCTATACCATTGTTAATTTATCACAGAAGGGAGGGGGGATTTTTAATAACTGGATCTTTTATTGGTAGTTCAAAAGAAAAATGTTCTGTTTTCTTATGCAAATATTTGTATATTTTCTTTTGTCTTTTGTACATGCATTACTCTTGTATATCACTGTAAATAGTTTGTGCATCTGCGACAACAATCATTCAAATGTGTTGAGAGCTAAATTATGGCCTGGCCCTTGTATGTAAATTGGTTGTATAGTCTTCCTCTTATCTGAATGGGAAGAAGCTCTTGGTTTAATGGGGGCTGTTATGAGGCGTGTCTCTATAACCTCATCAAACTCATATGTCTAACATGAAGCATTGGTCTCAATAAAGTCATGCCATTCTTCACCTCATTCACGCCTGTTGTCTGATTATTACTTGATATCCACTGGAGGGCGCTATTGTGATGGACACAAATCGTTCTTATACTGGCTATACAAACAGTGTGAAGAGGATGAGAGGAGGGTTAGGTTTAGGCTATGGCAGGTGAGCGGCATTCAACTCTCTATAGGCCTTGTTCAATGCTGATTTAGTCATTGTTTAGACCTGGGTTAGGCCTTGTTTAGTATTTTGATTTTTATTGCATTGTGGTTATGATGTACTTTTATTGTTGCAAAGCACTTTGAATTGCTATTTGGATGAATTGTGCTTCACAAATAAACCAGGTCTATGGTATTACTGCATATTGCACATGTGTAATACGTGCTAATGCTGATTATAGGCAAACACATAGACTCTCATACATTATACATGCGTCACTCCAAATTATAGACAAAACCATATGACCCGGTCTCTCTCACGCTAACCCGACCGAACAATCGGGACTCTTTTAGGGTTAGATTAGAGCTAAACCAGGTCCGAATTTGGAATACACCATTGCCACAGTAGTTTTACTAAAGAAATTACACAAGAAAGAGCAAAACCACCAGTGGTACATGTACCACCGTTTGAGAATCACTGCCCTAATATTGATTTAATATGAATTAAATAATAACAGTTTTGTTTGCATATCCATGGGTTTTAGTCATGTGACTTGTCGTGAAATGTCTACTTCAGTTGTTTTTTCTGCATTTGTGAGCAGATGGAGTCTGTCTCACAAATCAAGGGTCTTCACTGGCAAGTCAGGGTAAGAAACTCTTTTCATAGGACGCTTGGACACTGACTAGTTTTAAAAGAACCCAAACTCACTTTTTCATCAAGCATTTTAGCCTCACTGGCCAAGCTCAAAGTTGGCTTCACATTGTTGTATATTTTATTGTCTTTTGAATTGTATTTTTTACTATTGTGTGAAGCACTTGGTGTCTATATGTCTATGAAAAGCACCATACAAATAAAATGTACTTGCTAGAATTTGCACGAATCTGAATTTCCTGTTATCTGGTGGATTTTAGATTTATCCAAATGCCCTAATATAACCTACAATAATAGGTTTTCATTTGTAGTCTATTATAACAATTTATCTCTTATTAAATACTGTAGCTGTCTTAGTATTTTACACATACAGCTGATTACTGATGTCCATTTTTATTCTCAGGGGTTCCCAGTCCCTGCTCTCTACTGTCTCCCTTTGCTTCTCCAGAGAAGAGGGGTCTGAGTGAGGGGCTTCTCAGCGGGTTCATAAGAGCGCAGCCTCCAGGTCTACAGACTCAGCTTGCAGCCCCACAGGACTGCGAACAGAGCCTGAAGAGTCCAGACGACACTAAAGCCTCCTTTAGCTGGGACGCATCTCCTCACATGTTATGTTACTTTTAACTTGTAATCCACGTGAAATATTGAGAAACGTTGATCCTCGCGCTATTGGATTTACGTATTCTTTCATAAATGTTTACGCATTGAACAAGGGGAATATGAGGTGGATTGTCAAAAAATAAAAAGTGATTAAAAGCTTGGGCAGTGTAGAACGTCTTTATGGACTCCAAGTTATTCCTACAGCACTTGTTTTCTCGCTATATATTGTTAAGGATCTGGCACATTCAGCCTCTGAATCGCTCAGAAACAGGCAGCGCTCTCAACCGCGATGCGCTCTCACGGTCTTGGTGCTGTCCCAGCTCCTTCCTGCAGTAGAAGTGATGCTCGCTAGCTTTTTAGGACCAGTTTGAAATAATAAACAGCACAGAAACTTAGAGTTTGGGACTAAAGCAGCCTGGATCCTACAGGAGCCTTACGAAGTCGTGTTCTGGACGTCTCCAGGTGAGGAACATTTTTTCCTACAGCACTCACAATCTAAGCTCAGTGACTGTTTGTTCACGCTGGAGCCTCATTTGTGTTGTTATGGTGTGTTTAAACAGTATGTATAGACCGATAACGTGACTGCTCCGTGCGCAATAAACGCCATACGCTTTTTCTTTCTATGAAATGAATCAAAATGCACTTATGCACAACAGTCGAGTGTCTATAGGTTAAAAAGGCATCTAAAGCATTAAGTGAGTCTGCAGGTGCAGTAGACTATAGTCTGCTGTGAGCTGCTGTACACACGGCGCTCCTCATGTCGCTGTGCGCTCTTGGCACTCACCTCCCGCGCAGAGCGCGGGCTGGGTCATTTTATACTGGGGAACAGCTGATTTATACTGGGGCACGTGCCCCAGTAAAAAGGGTCTGGTGACGTCCCCGAGCCTATATATATGACTTATATCTATGGGAGATTCACTTCACGGTCTCATCCTGAGGACTAGTTGTAGCCCACACTAGAACGATGTCAGCACCTGAGGCTGCCCCTGAAACCGCGGACGCCCCTGCGCCAGAAGAGGCTCCGGCGGCCCCTGAGGAAGCCGCAGCAGAACCAGCTCCAGTGGCTGAGGGAGACGCTGCAGCTGCTCCAACAGAGGAGACTCCCGTAACTGAGGCAGCTCCACCAGGTACAAAGATGGACAGCCTATTCGTGAAAAATTTACACCAAAATTGCAAGTGTACCTTATTTGCCACAGCAAGTAGAGGACTTATGTAACTTATTTCTGAGAATTGGAATGAGAAATTTTAGAACAAACTGCACTAGTCATTGTCATTGAGTCTGAGAGAATCAAATAAGAGTAGCTCACTGCTTTTGGCTGGGGTTTGCTTGACTTCTGATGACTTCACTGAGAGCAATGGAGCAGGTAAGTGGCATAGTCTATTTGCTTTTAAAGTAGTGGCCAGTGGAAAAATGTATGTCTATAAGTACCCAAAAATGTATGGGTAAGAGGTAAGTCAAATTTGTACTTTATTACAGATGCCAGTTTACTGAGGAGTTTGTAGCCTAACATTGTTTTAAATATCTCATCTAAGTTTTATGCTATTACTAAGCATAAAGCTTTACAATATATTACAATATTTCCTAATCAGCATTTTAAAAGGAATCTTTGGCCAACTTTTATTTCGATTTCCTTTTGTTGCAAAGAGTTACATCTTGTCCACCTCCCACAAGTTCCATAAACACTGACGCTTTGATAATGTGATTGACTGACTTTGAAGCTTTGGGAGGTGGACTATAACATTTTCCTGCTATTACTAACCTGAATGTATAATCCTAACTTTAGCTGACGCTACAGCAGTCGATGAGGGAGCCGCTCCGTCACATGTGGCTGCAGAGGGTAAACACACCATGGGAGCTGCTTCACACACACACACACACACACACACACACACACACACACACACACTGCATGGCACGCTTCTGTGGACCTGCTCTCCTCATGTGGCTCTGTCACTCTCTCATGGGCATGTGTGGCAAAGATGTAGGCATGTGAAAATGCAACTCTGTCAGATATACTATTTTGAGTGTAAAAATCTTAAATGTTCTATATAAAGTTTAACTTATCAGCTATATACTGATACTGTGAGTTCTTTGGTCAAATCATGCAACCGTCTACTGTATCTGTTCATATCATTCCCTATTTTGTGTTGATTATATCTGTTCATAAGCCAGCATTCATGACAGCTGTCCTGCTTTGCTGCTTGTTTCAGCCACAAACATTTCCTGCATGATTAGAATTATAATTTAGCTTAACCCAATGGTATTTTTAACACTAGCTGAAGCCCCTGTAGCTGATGTGCCTGCTGCTGAGGCTGCAGTAGTCGAGGCTCCCGCTGATGCTGCAGAGGCCGGCGCAGCAGAAGAAGGTGCTGCACCAGTGTCAGAGGCTCCCACTGAGGGTAAACAAGTGGAAGCTGAATAAAACCTACTTCTGCCACTAAGTACAATGCACATAGACGTCAACAGTTGCCAAAGTTTTGATGTTAACTTTCTCATACCCTGGATGATCTGGATATCTTTCCAAATGGAGATCTACATGGCTAACCTAACACATGCTACTGCTTAAACTAAAATGATTGTTTTGCTGCTTATCTAATGCTAGCTGAAGCTCCTGCTGAATCTGCTGTTGTTGAGGAGCCCCCTAAGGCCCCCACACCTCCACCTCCACCAGGTAACATTGATGTGATGTTGGTCTATATAACTTTTGTACATAATTCTCCCCCGAGGATAACAATTTGGAATTCTCAATTAAATCTTCTCAGATGAATAAAAACTCTTGAATATGGTGTTCTTGAATGTATGTCAACAAAACATTAGTAATAAATGTATTAAAATACCTTGAACAAGTTTATCCTAAACATTGAGGTAGTCATAAACTCCTTAAGCCTCACATGTTAAACAACACTTTTGTTTCAGTGGTATACTGTGAATGACTAATATTAATTAGCTCTGTTTGACTCTGCTCCAGCCCCCACCAGTGCTCCCCTGGATGTTTGTGTGGAGGACGTAAACAACAGCACTTTGACCATTAACTGGACGGCCCCGGGGACCATTGGGGACTCGGGTCTGGATGGATACACAGTAGAGTACTGCAAAGATGGGAGTAAGTCTAGATTCTGCCGTGTGTTCAGTATGTGTGTGCTGCACCTGTTCCGCGAGTGTCAGAGGCCATATACACTCATAGTCTTACAGGCCCGTATACGGCAGGCGGCGTTTCAACCAACTGTCACTGAACCTACTCCCACCGCATTTAGACAAGCTTCTTCCTCAGATGAGGTTTCCACACAGCAGCCAAAGTGTACGTCTTATGGCCTGTGTTTGTAAACTTGTGTCGACAAGTGATAAACCACTTAACGGTTGTCATTAAAATGTGCTTAAGAGTTATTAAAACTAATCTTCCTAAATACAAGGGCTCGGTTCCGAACTGTTAAAGGCTGGTCAGAGATACAAAATGAAGCATCGTAATTTTCAGTTTTCACTCCTCACACTATGGCCTTTTAATAATCATATTAGTACAAAGGGTTTGGGGAATGATGAAGGTTGAGATAGAAAGTGAAGTGTAACAATTTATCTAAATATTTTAAATAATATGTACTGTAAGAAATGCGTTGGGTGCATACACCTTGAACCAGCATTTGGGTGTGTCTAATAAAATAAACATAGTTAAATTTGTAACTGCTGGCTTTCCTGTTATTCTTGTTAAAGTCCTCCTCTAACACGAGTCTTCTTACTCCCACAGCGACAGACTGGGTGGTGGCTAATGAGGAACTTACCTCCACAACCCGTTACTGCATTAAAAATCTGACAGCCGGTGACCTGCTGCATGTGCGCGTGGTGGCAGTGAACCCTGGCGGTCGCAGTGAACCTGGAGTTCTCGCTGCCCCTGTGCCCATCCGCGAAGTCGTTGGTGAGTATCTACTGCCACTATTACACTTATAGGGACTAAAATACAAAAATGTACTATGGCTACATAAAAGGAGAACATCTAAGACTGTCACAATCAAAACAAATGAACACATTTGGAGGGTTATAATAAGTAAATCTGTACAAAACTACATTTAAATAGTATTATCGGTCACAGTTTATTTTTCTTCATTGATATACTGAACAGTCCGTGATTCAATTTGTTCACCTCCATCCTCTCTATGATGATGGTTCCAAACTGCAACCTCTCCTTAAAATACTCAGGTTGCATGTGGGGTGGGATTTACTGGCGGGTCTTCAGATAGACTGGGCAGACGTTTGCACATAAATCCAAAGGTGTTGACAAGGCCTTTCATTGGTTATGAATCAACCTTTCAACTTCGTCTATCCCACGTCGACAGCCAGTGCTAATTTAAACAAAAGCATTTGGTCAGCTTTTAAACTTTAGTAAGTACCTGCCGGGCCTTTATTTCTTTACACACTTATAATATGAATCAAATGTGTTTCTTTGTTGTTTTTTGCTTAGCACGGTTCCGTATGCCCTTGATGGATAAGGTTACGGTTGAATAGTTCTGTCTTGTTTACTTCCTCCCGCTGTAATTAAACAGTTTCCATTACTGATGTCTCTGTAACATCACATTTGTGTTTGTTGACCTTATGTATCCAGGGGTCTATTTTGACCGGGTGGTCAGCTAAGGGGAGCTGAAACTGAAGCCTAATTGATGGATTTTGGGTGGCATGTCAGTCGGGCCATCTCTGTCCTACATTGTACACTGAAAGCCCCTCATGAAGATTCCTTTGCCCAGAAACAATGAGTGATTGGAGATTGTTTGCAGGGGCTTTTGTCCAAAAGGTCTGGACATTGTTGGAAGGTGTGATGATTATAACAGATTAGTGTTTGTGAAGTTGGGACATTGCATTGGTCTAGGAGTGTAGAAGCTGGATTATGTATATAAGCAAGCAGTATTGCAGTAGTTTAAAACTGGTTAAATAGTATGAGTAGCTTTAATGATGGACAGGAAGGTCCGGACAGGACATGGATTATATCCCTGCTGGTTTTATATGTCCCGTAAGGCCTCTGAGCTTTTAAGACATTTGCTGCTTATGCAGATACATGGAAGTGATGCTGTTGCTGGGATTTAGCACCTATCTTCAGCTAAACCACTCAGCAAAGTGACTAGAAGTGAAACTGTAGTCACAAACAAACCTCATTTCTATATTTGATACAGAGTACATTTAGGGTTTTTTGATATCAGTATTGAAACTTGATCCTGGTCTAACCAAATAGATGAAGTGTATATTACTACAACTGTCTATTCAGTCTGAATTCATTCATCTTGGAATCAATTCCCTATTTGCAGCCAAACTGAAATATTGTTTTGTTGCTTGCAGGTTTTTTTTCTCTATCTCTGGATCTCTCTAAGTGGTGACATACTCCTGCAGCTTGTAGACATATGACATGTGCTAACATGTGTTGGAGTTCACTCAAGACGTTCACATCATACACTCTATTTTAGGAGCTGGTTCTCCTTCATCTTTAGCCTGTCTCTGCCTGGATACTGTGTCATAGCTGTGTCATATCTGGCAGATTAAGTTATTTAAATGTATGTCTGACAGTGTGAGTGTTTGGGCTGATTACAATAAGTTTATCTAAATTAAATATTATTAAAACCATTCATTCCCTTTGTCATGCATCACACTATTGACCTTCAAATCTTTTTGCATAGCGTGCATACTGTTCATCGACCAAAAGTATGTGCACATCTTGCATCTCATGTCAGGTAAAGGTATTCAGAGCTGTCAAATGGTTGATTAATGTAGCTGTCAAGATAGATGATGTCACTTGGTAAAATGTAATGTAATACATTGCACATGATCGTGTCATGGGAATACTTTGGAGTAGGTCACTTGGTAATAGATATCATTTTAAACGTCTTATTTTTCAGCTCGTCCCAAGATTCGCATGCCTCGCAATCTCAGGTCTCGCTACGTCAGACAAGTTGGAGCACAGATCAACCTGGTCATACCCTTCCTCGTAAGCAAACGTAGCACCAAATAAATACACACAATTACATTACTTACAGATGAATGTATCTGTTCCTCTGCACTTCAGGGCAAACCAAATCCTGCTGTTTCATGGCTCAAAGATGGGCAGCCTCTGGACAGTAAAAGAGTGAATGTCAGAAACAGTGACAAAGACAGCATCCTGTTCATCCGCACTGCTCAGAGGGAGGACTCAGGAGTGTTTGAGATGGCGGTTAAAGTGGACAGCTTTGAAGACAAGGCCGCGATCACACTGCAGATTGTGGGTGCGTATAACTTCTCAAAAATACATTCATACATTTTCACATGTTAGCTCTCTAGCCTAATTAAAGACTGACAAAACTCTAGCTAGAATATTTACACTGCTCACAGTGTCTCTTTGACCACGAGCCACATGTACACTATAGAGGATACTTATCATGCATTGACACCTAATGTTGAAGCCACTGTGTAAGAGTCCTGTGCTGTGCCCAGAGCTGCCTGGACCCCCCGCCAGTGTGAAGTTGGTGGATACCTGGGGCTTTAACGCTGCTCTGGAATGGACCCCTCCCAAGGACAACGGCAACACTGAAATCACTGGATACACTGTGCAGAAAGCAGACCAGAAGACAGGGGTGAGACAAACCTCCATAAAACTGGACACATAATAAATAATGGCAATATTCAGGTGTATCAGCTCAATGTAAAGTTAAACAGGAATGTGAAATAAAAGAGTTGACAGAACCATGGGCAGTACAAATGTTTTGTTTTTGTATGTGGAGCTCCTCCTTGAGTGGACCTTTTTGCCTTGCTGAGATGATTATTATATATTTTTTGGCAAAGGAAGAAGATGATAACTCTCGTTATCTTCTTACTGCGAGGCCAGAGTGCTAGCCACATACAAACATTGAAAGTTACATTCTTTGTTGTGATTTGGTTCATAAGGAGAAAAATTCTATTAAAAGGAGACAAATTGTCCTAAATCGACTTTTATGAGCTGTTATTATGGTTCTCCCTCATCATTAGCTTACTAATGCTTAATGCTCAGCTTAGTTGTATTTTGATTGGTTCATGTCTGACTAAACCTGCATTTAAAAAGCTCCTTTTCTGTCACTGTGTTTACATATTTTGTCGGTGTTCAGGATTGGTTCACGGTGTTGGAGCATTACCACAGACTCACAGCCACGGTGTCAGACCTCATCATGGGAAACACATATATATTCAGGGTCTTCTCTGAGAACCGAGTGGGCAAGAGCGAGGCCTGCGCAGTCACAAAGGAAGTGGCCCATATCCAAAAGACAGGTGACCCACTCCAGTCCTCACCTTTGCATTTCTGTTCCTATTTCTATGTTACTGCAATATTAGTACACCACAGGCATGATTAGTTTTCTAAGTAGTTTTAAGATGCACTCTGAAAGTTTTCTGCTGGGGGGGTCTGCCACTTGCCTATGTCGATGGAGCTGTAATAGCTTTGCCTGGAACGGCCCACGGTGGGCAATATATCAAAATCATGATGATAACATGAACATTGTTTTGAAGATATGCAAAATTTGAATATTGAGTATGTCGTTTATAGTCCAAAAACTTTACAAAAATTTGAAAAAATATCGGAAATGTTGTGTTTGATTTTACAGAAATGTCAAATCTTTCTGACTATTAAACCTCAAATAAGACATGTTTCAACACATTTCTATTGGATTTGATCATATTTTCTGACGATCATCATTGGCATAAAATATCAAGATAATCATTTTTGTCAATATCGCCAAGCCCTAGTCCAGTGTATGGCATTGATCTCCATGGAGACAAGAACACTCACAGTAAGAATACATGTTTCTTCACGCAATAAAACACCTGTAATTGAAACATGCTGGATAGAGGAGTTTAATGCCATACTGTAGAACATTCAGGCAACATTTCCACGCGGATAAGCAGGTGGCGGAAGTTACATAGTGCACCTGTAATAAATGATTTGCTGTCGTCTTCTTGACACTTGAGTATGTGTCTGTGTGTTGAAAGTGAGAGCTGCAGGAGTGGAAAGGATCATCAGTGACAGCTCGATTGGCAGGACTTAGCTCTTACTAAAATACATCTGAAAAGCTTTGTCAACATGTACACAGCTGCCAGAGTCAATGTTGCTCTTCCTTTCACTATCTGCGCATAGCTTTTTGAGAACGTGTTATATTCGTCCAATATTTATACAGATATGACTGTCAGCTTCACCTATAGACCCTTTAAAATGCTCTTTCAGAGTGCTCAAAATTCAGGAACGAAGGCGGCTGGAGGCAAAATTAAGTAAACCATAACACATTTTCACTAATTATCCAGCATCTAATGTTATTATTCATGGTTTGAAGTCTTTATAACAGAAAAAAGCAACACTTTTGAATTTTCAGGTTTGAAATGTCAGTTAATTATCACAAAGATGGAAAAAATACTGTTTTCTAGCCTTAAAATTGTATTTGATCTTTACAAAAAGTATAATTTGGTCATATTTCTTTAGATTAAATTTTAAAAAGTATTGTTAAGTCAACCTTTCTGTGAGTATTTGTCCAGTAAACCCAAAAAAATTTGGATTTTTTTTCTTTATCAAAAATGCTTAGTATATGTCTTTAATGTCCTATAAATGTCTTCAAAATAGGCTCTGATATCCCTCACATTTTCTAAGTGGTTTTCATTTGCCAAAACCATCCTGATTTGTCATATTTTGTGATAGCCCGGTTTCCACAATGAAATCACAGTATGTTCCTCTTTACTTTTGCTAACTTTTCTGACCACAATCAAACACAGTTGCTTGTTGTTTTGATAATGTTTTAATTCTTTATTATGTTGCAGGTATCATTTACAAACCACCAGAGTACCCTGAGCACGACTTCAGTGAGGCGCCGAAGTTCACCACGCCCCTGAATGACCGCGCCGCCACCGTCGGATACACCACCAAACTGCTGTGCTCAGTCCGCGGATCTCCCAGGGTCTGAATCTGACATTTTTACATATAGATTAAGTATAAGTATAAGTACATTTATGTGCTTTTAGTGCAATGTGTGTTTTGTGCACATGATAGGTTAGACTACTCAATTCAGAAAATGTAATTAAGCAAAAGTTTATCATTTTAAGTCCTGGTTAGACATGAGCAGCAGAGGTAGTTCCACAATACTTAGTATTTGACTTCTGTTTAAAAGTCAGAGAAATTTCTTCCTCACGTGTGATTGTCCCTGTATTCTGGATAGAATTTTGTGTATTGATGGCCTCTGAATTTCAGGAGGGAAAGTTTTACTGACATTTTCACTTACATGGACGATTTGCATGGGACTAGAAACACAGATAATGTTCGAATGGAGCTTTTAGGCAGAAGGATTCCGTTTTTAGAAGCAATTTAGAACTGAGCTTCCTTTAATTTGCAACGTGTCTTTTCAACTTTTTTTCACAAACTGCCGCTTGACTGATGTAAAACTACCACCAAACAAAATAGTAATCATTAAAAAAAAAAAAAAAACATATGGACTTTAAGTTAGGAATGAGATATTGCTAATTAGGGATGAAATGTTCTAAACATGGACTAACAGTAAATGGTTTAGCGGTGCAGCACTTCAAACAAAGTCTTTATATCAGTGCTATAAAGATACCCTGAAGGGTGAGCACTGGTATGTCCCACCAAAAGTTCACTCAGTCACAGTTCTTGGGCTGTTACTTCAGTTAAACATATATTTACCGTTGTGTGACAGATAAAACGCAAGGCCATAGTTGAAACGCAGTTCATCGTTGACCTAGATGTCCGTGATTCAAATAATAGAGGCAACTGTACAAGCATGTGTAAAAGTGTACGCATAGGTTTAAGAGGGGTATATAAATGAAGAAGAGCTAGAGATCTAGAGGTTGAATACTTCTGTGTCATACGAGAAGTTAACAGAATCTTCGGGTGACTTGCTTCCCTTAAAGTATGCAACATGGGCAATCCCTCGTACAATGTGTTAATGACTCATCCCAAGCATATGGCAATGGTTACTTGGCTATGAGAATGCAGGCCCAGTTGCTTATCGCACTCTGTGACCGAAATAAGTATCTGTAAATACAGTCGTATGTAAGCCTAAAACAAGGTCTTCCTTTGCTCTGGGTGGAACAGAAGCTTGAGATTGTGACAGCTGTTTGAGACACGTCTATGATCAGCCACAAAAGGCAATGACAAACAATCCAACTGCATTCAGACAAACATCACTTTCAGTAAAAAGAAGTTATAGTGATAAGTTGTCTTGGTGCCTCTGATAAACAGTTGCGTTTTGGAAATGTGTGGAGAGAAGCGTCCCATGGGACAAGCAGATAAGATGCACCGCTATTACTAGACATGCTACGATAACATTTATTGCAGTGTGATATATTATTGCCACAGAAAATAATATATAAAAAATTATATTCCCACTAAACTATATTCTAAATACAATATTTAGTACAATGTTGTTAAAAACATGAGCTGTAATTAATAAGAAGCAGAATTAAACACTTATTTAGTATCTAAATGAACCTTTGGAGGTACTTTTTCAATATTTTAAAGCTCAAATCCTATCTTTCTACCACAAAAGTGCATAGAAATGGTACACACAATAATTATTTAGGCCCCAGAAATATTGTTACATCTATTATTTATTGAACAATAAGTCGATATAATAATTCTTGTGAGAGCTGTTAGTGTGGCGGTTCAGAAGAGAATCTACGAGTGCGTTCACGCTTGCACAATCACTGCATCAAAACTGGGTCTAAACCCCTAACTTCCTGTTCATATTCATAGGGTGTATCGGGACGTAATGAAGCATCAGCAAAAGTTTTATTTAAAACTTAGTGCTTAGTAACTTGTCATTGTTTTATACATAAAACAAGGTTCACCGGCAGGAACATGATTTGACACAGCATTTAATGATTGCAAAGCCCTAAATTGAGTAAATAGTAATATATATATTTTTAAAAAGTAGTACACACTTGCCATTCTTCTGTCGAGACATGTCCTGTCAATGAAGACAGACACTTCTGAAATCTGCATTAGCTGAAATGTAATTCAATGAACAGAGTCACCTTGCAAGACGCTGGGCCTCATGATTCCAGCAGGAAATCCACAAGTGTTAACCAAACCCAGAGTGGGACATACCCGGGCAGGACGGGGCTTAGGTTACCCCTTTTGCTACAATTGTAGCAAGGTGATAGACAGCAAATTAACAAGTGGAGAAGGCCAAATTGTTATGAAATGCTAAACATACTTGTACACGGTTTAGTACCTTTATTGTAACTATAAGCGAGTTGTGTGTAGTTCAATTAATGGTTTTATGTTCTTTGGCTCCCTCAGCCCAAGATTCAGTGGTTGAAGAACCAGATGATCATTGGAGATGACCCAAAGTTCAGAATCCTGTCCAACCAGGGCATCTGTTCGTTAGAGATCCGAAAGCCCTGCAGCTTCGACGGGGGCGTGTACACCTGCAAAGCCAAGAACGAGCAGGGAGAAGCCACTGTGTCCTGCAAGCTCGAGGTCAAACGTACGTACACAGCCAAACGTCCACATGTTTGTTCGTTCTTACTGTATTGCTGTCATTGACATAGGAAAAGCAAAATGACCAGATATCGTTCTGTTCACAGAGGTCATACTCCCAACTGCTGAGAAAGAAAAATAGGTCAAAACATGAACTTTTTGAGGTGAGTTTATCAATGTGCTATCCATATTCAGGCATTCCACAGCCACACCATATTCACTACTAAGTTAAGTTCATATGCTAGAAGTTAATTTTCTGAAGACACAATTGTAGAAGGTAAATAAAATGTTGATTCATTGTATATCAAATTAATGATTGGGACACAAAGTAACCTTTTCTTCTTGGCTTCTTCTTCCTTGATTTACTCCTCTTCTTGAGTGCTACATTTGGACAGTGCTAATGTGGTGAAGATTAATGGTTGTTGATTTGAAATTCCAATTTTGATGTTTTTACAGCCGAAATAGTCTATTCATAGCCCCAGACATATTGCTGTTTGGACATTGGCACTTTGATACAAGCTCCTGAAACACTTGAGAGGTGTAGTCTTTCAGCAGATGCCAGAGAGATTCAACTGCTGACGAGAGAAAAACAATTAGTCTTTAAAAACATTGTGTGCTGAGAGCGGAGAAAGAAAGGCCTACCAAATAAATAGAAGAAGTCATTAGATGACATTGTCATTTCTTTTACATCACTTTGAAACACTATCACTTACTGTCTTTGTTGGACAAAATTAGACTCTGGACACTTTTACGAGACACTGTGTGGTTAGAGACTAATCTGAATTTAGTGTCTATAAACATCACCTTTTTTACCATGCTCTTAGTCCTAGCATAAGGCATATCAAGTATGTTTTAAAAAATACTTATTTTTAGTCTTCCTGTGAGATCTGATATGGGCATGGACATATGGTTGTAGTAACTGCTTCACTCCTGTTGCTTCTCTAGAAGCCACTGTAATGTGGATGGTTGTGATACAGTATGTGTGACGTGAAATGTGATTACCGTATTCTTTGAGTAGTAGTGCTATGTAGTGATGTAAGAAATGTGTAAATGTCTTATTTATCTGGACTTAACAGATATGTTAGACTGAAGCATTGGATCAAACACAGTGGAGCATCAGTAGACGTTCATTGGCCTGACATCAGGGCCGTTCAGAGGAGGAACTGAAGAGAGCAGAAGGCTGTTTGTCAGGACAGAGTCATTAAACCACTGGCTCTGAGCGGAAGTGTTGAGTGGACCACGACTATGTCACTTTCACCTTGACCAGACTTCCTTTCTTAGCTGTTTTACATAAGCACACTGGGAGGATGCAGTTGTTGGACAACACACAAAGTTGTCCTTGAGAGTGTGGTCAGGGATATTTGTTCACACTGCTCTATGAATGGGGTCAAATACCAGCCTGGTTGCCTCTAAATGGGACTTGGCGACTGAGATCCAATGCATCTTCTCTGTGTTTGGATGCTCTCACACCTGCAGGTCCAGCTGGCCACTTACGCTGATTAGATTACCAAAATGAGATGCTAGAACCAAAGTTCCAAGTGTTATTTTGTATTTTCGCCAGTGTGTAAACTACGTGCTACATGCAGATGTACTTGTCACTAAACCATCTTGACCAAGTTCAAGTCTGAATAAATGGACAAGATTTACGGTTTGAAAATCACTGCAGTCAGGACGAGGATTGAACTGTCATTTTTTTCTGAATTTGTTTTAAAACCAAAGTATGTACGTTAGTTACATATATATGTAAAATGTAAATGGTAGTAGCCTATTTAAGACAGTTAAAGTATCTCTCAACTCTGGTTAAACAATACAGTGCATCTGGTTTGAAAACATAGTCATAAACATTCCTTGCTGATTTAAAGTACTTTTTTTGTAAAGGATTTGTACCAGGAGGCAGGACACATCCATACATGGGATGACCCGTCAAGGGGAAAAACAAGGGATTAGTCTGGGGAGTGCTTTTGGGTGCAGCCGTGATGTCAGAGCTGCTCTCCACAGCTTCTAAAAATGACTCCAGATGATCGCACTCTTCACATTACCCTGAGTCGACAGGCCCAAAGCAGTGCGGTATAGTGGGCTAAGAAGGGCAGAAACCCAGTCCTATAATCCCCAGCTGGTCAAATAAATGTGACCATCTTTCTGTGGAGTAAAATCATGACTCATACTAACCTCATCTCTGACTTTATCATCTTTCCAGGACCATGAGAAGTCCAGGTCTTATTTATAAGGTGAGTTAATGAAACAGCTTGAATGAAGTATGAAGTAGAAAGAAGCTGAGGCACTGAAAAAGGTCAAAAAGTTCTTTAAAAACCTTTATTAGCACATGGCAGATGAGATTAAAATAACGTCACATGTAATAAATAAAGAACAGCATTTACAAGACAATAAAATCCAAGGAAAAATATATTTGGTGAAAAGGTATTTGTTATAGTATTATTATGTTATAATATAATTCCATTTCATGAAACAGCTTGTTTGTACTTTCACTTATTAAAGCAGAAAGTGTTTTCCAAATGTTCAATATACGAAAAGGTCTAATTGGTTTGTCACATTTTTAGGAACAGACTAAAATGGCTGAATAAAAAAAATACAAAAACATGCTAAATGTTGTTCTTCCTTTTGTTCTTTCCCCAGTGTTACAGGGAGTGAATGACGTTAGACAAGGAATGGACAGAGAAGAGCATCTTTGTATCAGTTTTCACAACAGGAAGACCTCTTCACCCTCTTCACCCAAACCCGTCCAAAAATAACAACCCTCAGATCTGCCTCTGTCAGAAGTTTGTAGTTGAGCTGGTGAAATGTATGTAGGATTAAATGAACAATGATTTTTGTCTCTTCTGTTTATGTCTGTGCTATACTTAATACAACACTTTAGCCTATTTCTTCAAACTGGTTCTTGTCAGTTATGTGAGTTTTTTATGTTAGAAAGAAGATTGATAATAAAAATGAAATGCATTTAAAAAAAAAAAAGAGCTCATGTTACTTTAAGATACTGTAGGTACTCTACTGCCACCACGTGGAGAACATTTGTATGGCATGAAAAGGATGGACAGGTTAATGCTGTTGGCTTGTACAGACTGCAAACAAATAAAACTGTGTGCTGGCCTGGCCTACATCTGTTTGTTGTTTTGTTTGAATCCAACTATAGGTGTAAAATTGTTTAAACTATGAGAAAATGTACACATTTAGTTCTAATAAGGATACATTTTAATAGATGTATAGATGAAAAACAAACAATCGACTTCAGTAAATGTGTCATAATTTGAATAGCTTTTTATGATTATTAGTTTATAAGTTCCTGGTTTTTTTGTTCCCTAAATGCACTGCTTATACACACACACAAACACGCACACGCACACACACACACACACACACATATCTTAGTCAAACAAAGATCAAATTAGTTCATATTCAGATCAAAAGTGCAGACCCTAACAAAAACACACACAATGTGATAATGCCCATTCCTGGCATGGATCCTCATTATGTATCTTTATGTCTGAAAGAAGGATACATAATGGTGATGAAATTCAAGTTAAAGAAGCAAACATCAAACATCATGATTGTGGTTGCCTGACACATTTCCTGTGACAAAAAGCAGAAGAGAAGAGCTCCATCGATGAGAGAGTGACAGGAAAACAGCAGACCTGAGGTAAGTTGAAGTTGTCAAACACGCCCCTGTGGCCGCCTTTGTATTTCCTTTTTGCTCACACAAATGCACCACATAGAACAATAAATGTCAGCACTCAGCAACACTGTGTCTGGGCACAGCAGACGAAAATGTGGGTGTCCAAAGTCATCTTTTTAATTTGTAAGTAACTACATATTCATATTATAGCTGTCAGTTTACAAGTGTAAGTTTAAGTTTAAATACATTTGTTTATTTCTGTTCAGATTTTAGTGCTGGTTGTGCTGCTCAGGAAGATGGTAAGATAAGTACAAATATTGACAGAATGTGTCTTGTTGCAGCAAAACTACAGAACAAACAACTACCGTAAATGTCAAAATGTATTACCAGACCTGATATATATATATATATATATATATATATATATATATATATATATATATATATATATATATATATATATATATATATATATATATATATATATATATATATATATATATATATATATATATATATATATATATATATATATATATATATATATATAAATAAAGCATGAGTTTGCATCAGGAACATGATGTTAATCTCGTGTCTGGCAGTTCCTGTCATAACCTTTTTCCTCAATACATAAATTATAAACTCAAATGACCCAAAAGAAATATTGGTAATGCATGCTTGTATTTTTGCAGGAGATACACAACTATGTGAATCATCTATTGTTTCTTTGAACCATGCATTCACATAACAGATTAAATACATTTATGATGATTGTGAACTAAATTGATTTGTGACATTTGTTCGATTTCAGCTCTTCCTGTGCCTAGCGTGCATCTGGAGTCACAGTGGTCTGAGGTGTTTCCGTCTGAACAAGTCAAATTAAGGTGTGACATTAACAGTGGAGACTGGACCGTTGCCTGGTACAGAGATGAGCAGAAAGTTCCCTCTGCAGACACTTCTGTCATTCTTGAATCTCAGAGTCTGACTCTAATGGCAGCGTCACTGTCACAGAGTGGAAAGTACAGCTGTCAAGGCATCAGCAAAGCCAATGCTTCTCTGAGTACAACACGCAGTCCTCCAGCTCAAATCATTGTTCACGGTAAGACTTTGTAGAAGAAGTTTCAACGGTAGTCATTTGGAAACTGTTTTTGAAATCCAGACATTTTGACTCCCATCCTGCAACTGTCGTGGGTTCAAATCCGGCTCTCGATGGTTTGCTGTAATGTCCTTCAGTCTCATCCTTATTTCCCGCTGTACTGCCCTGTCCAATGAAAAAAATCCTCAAAAAATGACGTCTGGATGGGAGTAAAAGCATCTTGATTTCAAAACCTCTTCTATTTTAGACCACTCCTTTATGACAGATTACAGACTAACAAGCACTTAAATATATAGTTGTAGTTTTTATCACACAATTATTCATACTGTTTCAACAATATTTTAAACCAAATACCTTAATGTGAACATGCATATGTGAGGGTTTCAAAAGACTTTTACTGTTACATACAAAGGATTTTACTAATACCCTTTGATAAGATTTATAACTACAATTTACATACATTTGTATGCAAAAGTACACTCATAATAATAAAATAACCTCTTTTGCTGACTATAGGAGAAAAGCTGAAGCCAACACTAAGCATCACTGGGAATCTGCAGGGCATTTTTGTTGGTGAATCGTTCACAATTAGCTGCTCAATCAGTGTGTCGTCTTCGTGGAAATATGTCTGGTACCTGAACGATAATCCAAAACATAAATCCTCTGAGAACGTGTACACTGTCGAGTCAGCTGAGAAGGTCCATAATGGAAACTACTACTGTAGAGTGCAAAGAGATGGGGTTACTGTCAGCTCAGACAGTAATACCATCAACATTAAAGTAGCAGGTATGTTCTGTTTTTTACCCTATTTGTTATTTGGAACTCAAGGGTTGGAACTTTAAAGGCTCTCCAGCCAGCCAGAAGAGCCACCTCCAATACAATATGACACTTTTGGTGAATCGGAGGTTATTTGTTTAAAATATAGTTTTGATTACTTTATGTGTAACTTTTCTGGTGGGGCATATTTATTCTACCTTTAATTGGGTTAAATGTGTCATAATGGCAGCACTACAAATGTCCATGAAAGACTATGGATCTCTGGGTACTCAAACTGAATGCGCAAATGAATACATTTGGTACAAATCAGAACAGTTAAGAGTCTACCCATTCATAAATAGAAATTCACCTTTTAATTATTTCTAATACATCTGCCGTTGTATTGTAGATGTTCCAGTGCCGACACTCAAGTTATTGAGTCCATGGTCTGATGTGATTGTGAATGACGAGGTGTCCTTGAGCTGTGAGACGGTGGGGCCTGACTGGAACGTCGCCTGGTTGAGAGACGGAGAACAACTTGATTCAAACATACCTTTCTCTGATCTGAGAGGAGCGCAGCTTATGATATCGGCAATCTCCAAGAGTCTTCAGGGGCAGTACACCTGCAAAGCTCACCATAACACCAGACGTGTCAGCTCTGGACAAAGCCAACCAATCAGTATCAAAGTTCATGGTAATTAACAATCCTTATTCTCTTTTGATTATTCCCTTATCTTTTCTGCAACAGATCACTTTGATATGAGCTGTTCCCCTGACACATTTGCACATTTCCAACTCTCGAATAGCAAACCCCATTCATGTTCTCATCATAATATTCACTTTAAATGTATAACAACCCTTTATATTTCCCCCCAGATTTGCCTAAACCCACAGTGTTCAAAAACCCTACTCTAAACCGGATGTATGTAGGTGAGAATGTGACCTTCACATGTGCAGTTCCCCTTTCTTCTGGATGGACTTACAAATGGTACAAAAATGATGCCTTAATTGGCCAGACAAACCCCACTCTGAGCATTTGTTTAAAGCTGGGCGATGCAGGGGACTACTCCTGCAAAGGCCTCAGGGGCAACAGGGCAGAAACACTGACAAGTGACAAGATGACACAAGCTGTTGATGGTGAGATTAAAAAACTAGTGTTATTCTTCGCTTTTTAAATGGGAAACTTCAATTAACTTGCATATTTTAATTTGCCTATTTGGTGTTTTTCAGATGTTCCTGTCCCCTTTGTGAAGTTACACAGTCAGTGGTCAGATGTATTTGTGAATGAGGCTGTGACTCTGAGGTGTGAGACTGGGAGCACTGAGTGGAGATTCTCATGGTTCAGAAATGGACAACCGCTTTCTGGAGATGGTTCCTTAGACATAACAGAACAAGGATCGTCTCTTCAAATAGCTTCAGCTTCAAAGGGTCATGAGGGGGCTTACACCTGCCAAGCCAATCATAAAACCAGGGAAGTCCAGTCTGAACCAGGCCAACCACTACATGTCAAGGTTTATGGTACGTTATATACACAGATTAAACATAACAATGTGACTACTGACAATAGCGTTTCATGGATTAGAATACCATTGTCATGTTAGGCCTATTTGTATGTTAATAATAAAGATGACAGTGTTTATAGCTCTATTTCCTGTTCTAATCTATTTTTCAGAAAACACACCCAAACCCACACTGACCAAAACCCCAAAGTACGACCCAATGTATGTTGGTGAGACGGTGCGCTTTGACTGCAGCGTTGATGTTGCCTCTGGGTGGAAGTTTAGATGGTTCAAAAGTAACAGCGAGATCGACAACAGTGACTCCAGTCTCAGCATCCAGCTCGGCCAGTCTGATGGAGGGGAATACTCCTGTACCGGGACCAGAGGAGGGCGGACTAATACAGAGAGCAGTGACAAGAATACCCTGACTGTTCTTGGTATGTATACATAAAAACAAATGAAATCTGGAACCATACCCATAATTCAGGTGGTGTTAATTATAGTAAAAACCTAAACTTCATATAAAACACAGACAATCTTTTGTTCTTTGTCAGCGTGTTGGTTGAAGTGTGGTAGGATATGAATTGTTCTGTTCTTTAAAATGCATTTCATCTGAAACAGGATGTTGTGGTGTAGCGCAGAGGAGAAGAGATTAGTGAAGAGTGAAAGGTCTTTGTATAATGCTGTGGATTATTAGAAGCGACAATGAAAAACCAAATGACAAAGATGATAAAAAAACAAACAAACTTTTAAACAGTTAGGCTAGTGAATAAGATGTCAAATGTGCACCAGACTGGAGTAAAACATTTAACTAATGACAAGACTGTACATTTAGAACTTCTAAAAAAAACTAGGAAGAACTATGAATTCTGAGGCCTCTTCAAACAAAAGGTGTAGGCCTCATAGAGTTGGTCATTTGTTGCTTTGCCTGTGACGAGAAGCTAGTCATTTCAAATAGAAAACAAAAAACAATCAAGTCGCAACTGTAGTGTAGCATTTTTTTGTGTTCAATTGGTGCATTAATTTATTAAACGCAATATTCCTTTGTAATGACAGCATGCATTTAGTAAAATAAAGACATTTTTCGTACTCTGTGTATTGAATTTGTAATAAATGATCATACCTCTAAAAGAAAACAGAACGTATTAACCCACACGATGCTCTGTAAATGTGGTGACAGTCTGTGTCTGTTCCAGAGATCCCTATCCCACAGCTGACGCCCCTCACCTCTTGGCTGGATGTGTTTCCCTCTGAGACTGTGGAGCTGGGCTGTGGGGTCTCTTCTGCCGCTCTAGACTGGACTTATGAGTGGCAGAAAAATGACCAGAGTGTGTCCTGGGACCAGGCTACGCTCACTATCAGCTTTGCTTCAGCATCACATGAAGGCCAGTACAAATGTAAAGCGACCCTGAAGGGCAGGCAGGTCGTCACCCCCTTCAGCGCAGGACTTACTCTCACAGTGTATGGTATGTCTCTTTTTTATTCTTTCTATATATATATAAATGTATTGCTCATTGGCATTGTCATTCAGTCTAATGCATTGTTTCATTTGACAAACCTGCAGCTATGACCAAACAGTACTAAACATGGGATAAACCTAGACTTAAACTCGACACCAATTAATCAAGACAAAGCTAAATAGAAGTAAAGTATGAATAAAACTAGCTTTAAATCAGGACTTTAAAAGCACTAGATTACCACAAGAACCATTGGTCTACAACAGCAAATTAAGAAAAACTGAGAAATGTGAAAGTACAAAGAATAATGAATAATTTCCCTCTGTCTAGATCAAAAACCTCAGCCTGTACTGGTCCAGGATCCAGACTACTCCATACTGTTTCCCAAGGAGCCAATGTCCTTCCATTGTCACATCAATGTGTCAAATGGTTGGGAGTTTGTTTGGCACAAAAACAAAGAACAACTCCAATCCAAACAAGTCAAATATGAAGTCACGTCTCCTGCTGTCACACATTCTGGGTCATACACCTGTAAAGCCCGAAGAGGCAAGACTCACAGCTTCAGCACCAACTTTAGTCAAGCTAAAAACGTTGAAATAAGAAGTAAGTTTGACAGTTCAGTACCAATAACTCCACGATGATTAAGACGTGACGTGCAAACAGAGGCTGATAAAACTGTTTATTGCATCTGTAATGTAGGTTATCATGTTGCTGTATGACTTAAGTATGTTTTGATTTATACAGCATATAGCCTTCAAACTTCTTTTTTTGCATTTAGAGGATGCTCCTGAGCCCGTGCTGTCCCAGACGCCTCACGTTGAAAAGGTGTACAAAGGAGAGCTGGTGACTTTTGAGTGCAAACTGAACGTATCATCAGACTGGGAGTACCACTGGATCAAAAATGGACAGATTATACCATTTGTTAGTAATGTCTACACGATGAACGCAACACCTCCACAAAAGGAAGTCTATAAATGCAAGGCCAAAAGAAGGAAAACCACTTTTGAAACAGAGAGCCAGCCTAAAGTCATTCACATTTTTGGTAAGATTTTGTGAATACATTGTGCTTCATAGTGATTAACATTTGTGAAACATGTTTTCAAAGAATAATTTGTTTATGTTACATTGTAATAATCCAGCAACTGGCAGTAAAAGGTCAGTGTACCTCATGTGCTGCTTAATAACAAATATATATATGTGTGTACTGAAACAACTACATAATATACTTCTTCAAATACTCCAGATGAATGACTTTGTTTGTTATCTATATCAAAATAAGCTAAATTATGTATTTGACAAATGTTGTAGAAATCCCTATCCCCTCTGTGAAGAACATCACTCCGTGGTTGGACGTCTTCCCGACGGAGACTGTGATGTTGCGCTGTGGGGTCGAGACTGGAGCTTCTGACTGGGTTTACGAATGGAGCAAAGACGGACAACGAATCGGCCACGGAGAAAGTGGGAAGACAGACCGAAACAAAGATGGCAGCGTTCTGACCATTCACTCCTCAGCGTCACATCAGGGAAACTACAGTTGCATGGCACAACACAAGACCAGGAAGCATGTCAAAAGCACTTACAGTTCAGTGATGGGACTTCAGGTGTATGGTGAGAGCGCGCTTTCTTATACAAAACAAAACCTTGAAATAATATGGTCATACAGGGCTCTATGTGACAAATTTAAGACGAACGTTGCCATTATTGTTTTGGGATCATGATAATTTGCTGTAATGTAACCAAATACGGTAAGAAAAGCATTTGTGACCATGACACAAGGCTGTATACAGTATGCACCACATTTCACTATAACGTCAAGATTATTCGCTTAATCGATAATCGGGATTATTCAGGAGCAATATAATCGTAAAAACCAAAAAACAATTATTTCAGAGGCAAAATTAAGTCTTTGGTATTTCAATCTATCGTCCAAAAAATAGACCTAAATGTAAGTAACTTTTTAATCTGGCTGTTTTTGTCAAATTTCAGAAAGTTTGATTGTCACAAACTTTAGGAATAGTAACATGTTAGACAACGAGAATGGAAGAAAATGAAAGATTTCACTGTTGTTTGGTCACAGTCTCAATAATCGTTAAATCATGAGGTTTTTTCTCTAAAATTTGATATTGTGACATCCCTACATTTCACATGAGCCTTTTGGGGTTTCAGATACATGACTTTTTATTTTATGTTGTTTAACCACCTCCACAGCAACTGCTATATCTTGAATTTGTCTTTACAGACACTAAACCCAGGGTTGAACTTGTCCAAGACCCAGAGTTCAACACCCTCTACACTGAGGATTCAGTGTCTTTCACCTGTGGAGTCAACGTGTCGTCGGGATGGGAATATTTATGGTACCAGAATAATCATGAGAAAGCATCTGGACCGTACCACACCATCAGACAAGTTTTCGCGCGGGACAGTGGAGAATACAAATGCATGGCCAAAAGAGGAAAAGGAGATGCTGTTTTTCACAAAGACAGTCAGAGTGTGACCATTGAAGTTAAAGGTATATATTTTCATGCTTTAAGTACACCGGGGGTTCTGAAACTGTGATCTTAATGTAGTTAAGTTTATTTTTTAGCTAATTCTGGTTTAGTCCTAGTTAAATAGTAAGTTTTGATCAATAAATTAATGCTAACATTTTAGTTCTGGTGTAGATTTGTGAAAAGACCCAGTGAAATCCTTTGTACAATTGTTTCACATTGTGTAATATCTGTTTGTCATTTTTACAGAGCGTCCATCAGTGGCTATACTACTCCTAACAGGCTGGTCTGAGGTGTTTTCCACTGACAGTCTTGTGCTTAAATGCGAGGCGAAAGACAGTGAAGATAAGGATTGGGAATTCGAATGGTACTAAAAACACACACTTGATAGCTACAGTGAGCAAGAATCACATTTTGACAAACCACATTCTGAATATGAGTGTCTCATGACTGAAAATGTTGTTAATAATTAATTAAATCATATTTTAATCAGTAGTTTGTAAAAATAGAATATTTGATAAAGAATACAAATAATTAGTTTACTAATTAGCATACACCAAGTATATAATATAATATAGCAGAGTTGCAAATATATCTAAAAGGTTTGTGCTCATACAGGTTCAAAGAAGGTGAGAGAATCAACCAGTCTTTATCTGAAAAACATACAATCACACCACAGAACGATCCCGACCAGAGTGAGTACACGTGCCAGGGCACCCGCAGCACCGGGAGGCCGTCTTACACCAAGCACAGCGAACCTCTGAAAACAAACAACCTCTGTAAGTCTATTATCATTTATTTTAATTACATTTTTTTTTACATTTATTTTATTATTTATTTTTCTTTCAGTGTTGAAGAGGAGAGTCCTTCTCTCCATCTCTGGATGTCTAGTGTTTGGCCTTTGTGCTGTTTTTCTCGGATGCATTGTCCTGAAAGTCCTCCGAAAGCCAGGTTTCACTTCCTAATAAATATTATAATTGCAACACTCAATGGCTACTTTGGACAAAGAAAATAACTTAGAACTTGAATTGTTGCATACAACAGGATGTTTAGATTTTGGTTTAGCAGTGGGAACCAGCTAAGTAGTTAGGTGTTATTTTATGGTGTACCTAATTAAGTGTTTAGTCATATTTTGCCTGTGCATTGTTTCTCACATTTGGCTTGGTTTAAAGGTCTTCTGTTATTAATGTCTAGGTGCTGACAAAGAGAAGACAGAAGAGGTTGATCTATTTCTAACAAGGGCAGAACTATCCAAACGTAGGTCGATTAAACAGCACTTCGGTTTATAGTTTTGGTAGTTGGTTCCTCCTTTTTTGCAAGCCCAGCTTCACCATATACCCACAAAGGATATCTATTTCAGTTAACGAAACAAAACACTTTTTGTGCTCAGTTGTCTGTTGTCTGATTTATCTTTTCTGTAGATGCACCAAATCCTTTGGCAGAATATATTACTGATGATGACCTGAAAAACACAACAAAAGGTAATTTCATTGGATTTAAAACAATGCATTTGGGAATAACGTTTATGTACAGATGTTCTTAATCTAAATTATAATCTAATAATATATAAATCTTTTATTTTCCTACAGAGGCTGATGAAAATGGAACAATGAGCTGTGACTCAGCATTGTTGCCTATAACATCTAAGGAGGACGAAGGTGACTGGAAAGCCACAGTGATCATATAAATAATAGTAAAACAGTTTCTTAATGTACAGTATGTGCTCTTTTTCAGATACACCACCTGAGAGCAACAACACAACTGGGAATGGCGAGATGGTTTCGTTTAAACACTGATTTATTCTGAAAGGGTATGTCATAGGAGATTGGGTCTGCCGACGGTTTAAATTTAAGTACTGAAAGTTAACAATGCTTGAGCAAACGATGACGCATGTAAATAAATTATTTTGTATTACCGTATATACTTTCTTTATGTACTGTTTATAGAACCATTTTGTGCTGCTCTTATGAAGGGCAAATGTGTAACCTATACTGTTTGTATTGTTTAGTTCTCAGGGGACACCAGGGGTCAGCAAATATGAATTATACCTGACATTTATTTTGGATGTACACTTTATTTTATGAGTAATAGATACTTCAAAATGTGTAAATTATATTTATTGTAATGTGCAGTTACTATGAACAATGAACAAAAATAAACATGTGTCCTCCCCGTTCTGTCTGGTACACTCGTGTAAAATCTGAAGCAGCAAGGTGAAATATTCAATTATTACAATTATAAAAAACTCACATCTATTTGAGAATCTCTGCCAGCTTTTCCACATAGTAGTTATAGTTGTCCTGACAGTCCTCCCAGGGGGTGAAGCTCTGCTCCTCCTTATCCACATACGTCTCCCAAACATGTACAAAGTCGCTGGGCTTCATCATCCTCAGTTTACAGCCTGCACTCGCCAGGGCCCTCAGCCCTTCCACAATCTCCGGCTGCTCCCACTCAAACAGGCGCGAGCAGAAAACACACAACTTCAACTGTTTACGCTGATGAAGAACAGAGGCCAGTTTAGCTGCACAGCCTGCACAGGGACTGGAGGACACGTACCATGTGACATCTGCATCTTGTGAGGAATTAGGCAGTACCTGCAGTGGGAATGATGCAGAACAAGGAAATGGTGATGCTCAAAGCAACAATCACAATGCAAATGTAAATAAATGCATATTAGTTATTAAGTCAATACTTTACTTTAAACCACATAAAAATGGATACATTTCTGTTTGTGGTCTTGTAAGTTAATATTTCATTATCCTGAATTTGGCTCTGTCTGACTGAAGAGTAGTTGAATTTCATTGATAAAAGAATGTGGTTAAACATAGTGGGTTACAAACAGCTGTTATGAGTTCAATTACCTGCTGAAAGAAGGCCTCCTCTGCGTGTGCTGTGGTGTGCTCATCCTCCATATAACCTTTCAGCGGCTCTGTGCTGCCCCCTGCTGTGTCAATCCTGTAGCACAGCAGGGTCTTGTTCCTTCCTGATGAATACTCCACATTTCTGAACTGAAACTTGAAGTAGAAGGGGCTCATCTGTTCTCTGGTAAAATGACCGAGATGATAAAGTATGAATACAGTCCTTCTGCATGTATTCATAAACAGAAGCAAAGCATGAAAAACACCAAAACTGATCGCTTTTAAGCAAAGTAAAATCAATTCACAAATCAATATTTAGGCAAATTGTGCAAATATAACCCAATAATACAGGAATTAATTCATGTTTCAAATGACTATATCATAAATGTGTTTAATCCTTTAAAAACTTACATTGCAGGGAGATTAATGAATATAATAACATTTTTATTTACCTAAGATGTAATTACATCACTGTATTTATTTATTTATTTATCTTTTCAAAAATGGGCCGTGAAGTGGTCGAAGTGTTATTATTACACAAGTCATTCAATAAACCGAAATACGCCCTTAATCAAATAGTCAGTACTTCCTGGTGATTTAAGTCACTATAAATAATCTTCAATCAGAGACAGACTAAAGTTACAGTCCATGCTCCCTCTATGGTTCAGTACCTTGATTAAAAATAGTTTCCTGATTTTCTTTGGTAATCCACTACTTTGGTTGATTCAGTGGGATCATCTGACCTTGTCTCATATTGCTTTGTTATCTCGCTCCTAATAATCAAAGCACAGATAGTAGACACCAGATGCTATGGAGCCGGTGAGTCATCCCTATTCTTACAGTGGGGTTAGTAAGGACAGCAGGTGTGAACTACTGCTACTTTCTGCATTAAATGTAACCACTAAAACACAAAATAAGACACGAAACAAACCAGAAAACAGCTGAAATGTATGGAATAATTTGTTATTTAGATTACAATTCAAGACAGATCTGAAGTAACAAGAGTAGAGTTAACTTTATATAATCCAACTTGGTGTATTTCCCTTCCTTTGATCAGCTCTAACATAGTTTATCCGCCTGATAAAACCACATAGTATTGTTATTACTATTATTATTTCAGATGGATGATTTGTGTAAGCGCTGAAGTCAAAGAAGGCCATTAATCTGGTCCAAACAGCGTTACATGAGCCCACCACATCAGTTGCAGTTGTACGTCATTTAGTACTCTACTTACCCTTTCACAATCTCAAACGGTGGCAGTTCGATGGGTTGAAACTCTCCATTCTCTTCAGTGGTTATCCCCGTCGCGCCTTCAGCTTCTGCAGTCCTGTTCTCCTCACCAGCCTCGCTCTGCTCTGGCGTCTTCTCTGGTAATTTCTCTGGCTTTTTCACAACTTTGTCTGGCTTTTTGGCATTTTTCTCCTTCGTTTTTTCCTTGTCCGGTGCCTTCTCGTCGCTCTTCTTCTCTTTCTTTTTGGCACCAGTCCGACTTCGGTCTGCCATGACTATCTGCAGGGTTGTGAGAGAGCTAGATAAAAAGTGGAACAGGGAGAGAAACTGGGCTGGGCAGTGGATAAGTGGGGAGATAACCCTAGTACGTTGACAAAAATAGATGCTATTGTGAGCTATAAGTGGAGCCAAAAATAAGTGGAGCTCTGGTGGTAGAAAGGTCAAAGATCTGTAGCGTTATACCAGACTTATGTCATATCTCTCGATCAGACTTTATTTAGCAATCCAATTAAGAAAATGAACTTTGGCTTCTAGAAGTTTAAGCATAGGGAAAATGAGCAATCACTTCACCATTTATCAGGGCTTTGCGAATGTCAACAGGACAGCAACAGGCAAGTTATTATTATCAATGTTTGGTTCTGTGGAGAGGGTAACCAAGGATCTTATGATACAAAACACCACTTCCAGAGGATCACACACACTATACAGATGTAAGCAGCTTCAAATGCTTCAAATGCTGTATATTGGGTCAGCCTCAAACATAATCAGACACAGTATCACCAAGTACTTTTTAACTTCCATTTGAATAAGAAATATGTATTTTTTTCCTTTGTAAATACACCTTTTAAAAGTTTCCAAACAAACTCATCCTAAATTCTCTAATGGAGGCAAAAGTGAGGCGATATCAATGGAAAAACTGGGAATGGCCTCAGAATATCACAGAATATGACAAATCAAGATGGTTTTGGCAAATGAAAACCACTCGAATACATGTAAGTGATTCAGAGCCCGGTTTAAAGGGATTTACTGTTGTATTTTGCAGAAACAAAAACAGCATGGACATGTTTGACTCTTGGCCATTATAGGAACAAAATGGTTTTGTTATTAGAGTGTGTATTTTGGCGACTGTGTGAGTCTGAGTCTGAAAATGGCTTTGTGCACTGCAGCTGCAATAACCAGAGGCACAGGGGAGAGAAAGGGAGGCGAGTTCAATTACAATTTGCTCTCCTCCCTCAGTCTGCCACGTAATTCATTTCAGACACAATTACCAATACAGCAGTGTGGCCCGACCCGATCCGCTAACTCAAATGGATGAGCTGTCACAGAGAGGAAATAGAGAGACACAGCCAAGACAGCACCAGATAAACAAAATATGCTCAAAAGAAAAGCAAGGAAAGACACTGACTGACAAGCAAATGCACTGACAAATGAACACATTCTGATAATGATTATGCCATAACAATGTGTTTTAGAGGGGCACGCTGATATTTTAATGCAAAGTTTAGAAAATGAATATCAAAACATGTATTAACTGGCTTACGTGCAGATAGAATTCATTACAGGAATGGGATTAGAAATATAGCAATTGTCACTACAAGCTAATTATGGATAGTCTGGAAGCTTTAGGGCATCATTTATTTCATTTTCCAGTTGTTATGTTTAGAATTGGGAGAGATAGGTGTAGTCAGTGAGAGCAGCTGGTATTTGGAATTGTAATCACATTTTGGGAAAATGCTCTACAGACTGGCACAGCATGAGCAGATTCTTCCATTTTGTTACATACATTTTTGTTGAAGCAATATAAGACCCTGAGGAAGATCTATTTGGATCGAAACGTTGTCGATTAAATGTAGGTTTGGAGTAAGTGTGCCGGCTTGTCTCTCTTTTTTCCATGCAATATGAGACCCACCAATGTTACATTGTAAAAAATATATAATTTCTGGAAATTCTGAAAAAAGACTTAATCAAAGAAACGTAGGGATTTTTTTTGTTGAAGCAGTATGTAAGAAAATCCAAACCATATCCATATTGTTACTACTCTCCCTCCAATAAAGTTCCATTAACTGTTCTTAAAATACAAAACATTACCCCTCAAGACTTAACCCTACATTTATGGGGTCCTGTGTGTCTAGTGTGGGTAAAAAAAATAATAATTGGGTCATTGTGCTACACGTTCCCTAGCGGCACGGTGGCTTGCACTCTCGCTCACAGCAAGAAAGGTCACAGGTTCAAGTCTTGGAGTGAGTTTGCATGTTTCTGCCTGTGTCTGGGTGGGTTTCCTCTGAGTGCTTCAGGCAAGTATTATGAAACAGAGACAAACTGTTTGCAGAGCCATTTATCAGTAAAATAAAAAACATTATGCTACATTTTGCATTCTCATTATAGTAGTGAAGTACAGCACATGGGGTTTGTGCTCTGGCAATTCAGACTCAGTAAAATATTGTTGTCAATTTGGCCATAACATTGGCAATCTGCAGCTCCTTGGTTATATCATGGTAATGTCCTTGCACATTATTGGGCCACCACTAAGCCAGAGGGCTTTTCCATAATGCTTCAAATAAGACAAAAAACTATAGCATTTGGACCACTTTGTAGGCCTGTAATTGAATAAAGAATTTCTTGGCCGATTAAAGACATGCCCAATGCATCAATTAGATGACTAAAAGGGGATGTGGCTACACAATTTCGGGGAAAAAAAATAATTAAAAAAATAATTTTAATAAATCCTAATTGAAATCTAATGATTTGCTTCGAGACAAGGTGGTACAGCAGCACAGCAACCAAAAAAAGAGAATGAACTTATGCTACATGTATAAAGGTACAATCTTTAGGAAACATTAACATGTGCTCTCAACAGTTGTAATATCAATTACACACTTTTAGTAATTGATTAGAGCAATAATCATACTTGTTATTGAAATATGATTAATTGCACTGCACTACATGGTGTGGAGCTGGTAAAAGCTCTCAAAACTATTAAGAATCGCTATGATCTGACCAAATATCTGCCCCACAAGACCATAAGCACACAGTATTTCATGCATAAACAGTTCTTTGGAAAGAAAAGTACTCGTAGACTAGATGTTCACATGTATAAAGGCAAAATAAACTAAAAATGTACTCCTGAATCCTTATAATCCTAATTAAATTATTGGTTGGCTAATTTAAAAAATCAACAAGACACCATCGACCGACCAAAAGACTAAAGACCTACAGCCCTTTCACTTTGGCAACTTTTATTCGAAAATATAATGTGTGGTCAGGAGCAACATGACCTGACACATTTTAATGTGTTATACATATTACTTGACTATAAGCTAAGAATGCATTATGGAACAGCCCTCAAGCTTTCAAAAATAGCAAATAATGAGTAATAAATAGACTTGGCAACAAAAAACAAAAAAAACAGGAATAAAGCCGTCTGTATTTCAGGTAAGATGTTTTTTAAACTTATGTCCATAATAACCTGTAGTTGGCTTTGAGGTAGATTAGAGTTTCCAGGTTCTTTGGTAAATCACAGCTTCTCTGACAGCATTCAGCTGTAGTGAATATACTCTCCACCACAGTGCCACAGGCCGGTATTGTGAACACTCTTTTAGCCATCTGAGCCAGTTGAGGGAAGTCAATAGCTTTACGTCTCCAGTAATGCAAAGCCTCCTCATCTGTGGGCTCCTCTCGGAGATATACAGCCAGTTCCTGCTCAAGGCTTTTTGCTTGAGTCATTGGTCTCTGCTTTATAAAAGAGAAGAGCTTGCATGGACGGGACAGAGGGGAGACCGGAGACAGGGCTGGGGCAGGAGGAGAAGGGTAGTCTGCCTGTAGTTCTGTGGTGGAATCTGTAGAGTTAGGAGAGTTTGAATGCTTGTTTAATTCCTCTAAGACGACCTGTTTGTGCCAGTCTGGGTTGTTACTCCACGAAAGTTTGAACTGAGGGTCCAGGGTGGTGGCAGTGATGTAGAGGGGGTCCTGGAGAAGAGGAGCCAGTAGCCGGTCCACTGCCTGCCTCAGGCCGACCAGGAGAGCAGGACAATGAACAGATGAGGTTTCAGAAAGGTGCTTACACAGGCCTAAAACACATGGCATTGCCAAACTAATAGGCACATGTCGATCTGTCAGCGGGTCAGTCTGTCTTGCCCCGTGCACCATGTCCCAAGCTTCAGTGAAAGGGTCCAGGACATCTGTGAGCTCACGTAAGAGCACCCGCTCTGAAGTCCCCAAAGACAGCTCACTAGGACCACTCAACTCCTCTAGGAAATCCACAGAGTCTAGGAGCCGGTGCAGCACCTAAATTATAACCACAAACATAAAATTGAATGACTGTATGCCACCTTATTTACCAATTATATTATTCTCACTTTCATATTGTAACAAAATAAAAGAATGTATAATGCCTCGCCTTTAGTGTCAGACTTAATTTAATTTAAATGTGACATTAAACCATGTTACTGCCTATCAGAAAATGACTTACTCTAGGCACTGAGGCCTCCACAAATACATAGAACATACTTGCTTTAGAATAAGGCCTTTACCCTGTTTAAGCACCAAAGTCACTGGGATGTGTCCCACTGCTTAGTGAATGATTAGATTGCCTTATATTTTCTATTCACAAATGTCTAATGCATAGGATGTAAAAGTAGTGTGTAACTCACTTTGAGTTGCACAGCCCAGTCGTTGAGTGCAGTGCTGCCTGAAGTAAGTCCTGTTGTATCAAAAACGTGACTGAGTTTCTCTGCTGGGACTGCAGAGGTGATGTAGTGATAGAAAGAGGATGCCTTCCTCAGAATGGCCGATAGTGGTGTACAGGAGCGCAGACCCTCTTTGACACATCTTTCCAGGGAGCGAGAGAAGCAGTCCACGCGGCATACACCAAGCCCCTGCTCCAATGACTCGTCCCATTCAAATTCCTCATTGTGGCCATTTGGCATGTTGTCTTCTCCATTATGTGTACTTTGCATCACTTCTCCCTCTCCCCCCTTACTGTTACCCTGCAGGGGTGATATGAGGAAGCCTGGTAAACAACATGGTTTCACTGATGATGGGAATGTGTCAGAAACAACTCGGAATGCTCTTCCTGCAACATTGTGGGAGAAGCAAACGTCTTCAAAGTCTGAGAGAATTTGACTACATGAACTAATGTCAGTCAAAAGGAGGCAAGCCAAAAGAGCTGAGCGCATCTGCCAGTCACATGTGAGGAAATGGCAGGTGATACCCAAATACCTGGCAAGAGAGAGCAGAGACAAACCAATATGCAGAAAAAGAAACAAGCGTATTTTGCTACCCATAAAGCAGGAATGTTGCTAGGCATTTGCTATGTGAATAATGCACTGGATTCACTTGTTTTTTGAGAGTGAAAACAAAACCATTCCAACTTTATGGGCAACATGATCGACTGTCTTTTGGTATCTTGGACCTTCTTACCCTGATGAACTCAGCGCTTTGTCCCTGCAGATGTCCAGGCTGAGACTCAGGGTGTGTGCTGAGGTCAGTGCCTGCCGCGTTGCCAGCTGTGCTTGATAGGCATAAGCTGGAAGGAGCTGGTTTTGGATGTAATGTTGTGAGTCTGGAGTGTAACGTGGCTCCAGAAGCTGTAGCAATGCTCGAAATCCTTCTTTTCCCACCATCGACACTGGCTGTAGATCTTGCACTATCATCTTGGCTATAGCCTCTGAAATGAGCACCTGTGTTGACCAAGCATTTATTACAATGTCATGATTGTGGTGTAAACAATACTCTATTCACATATAGACAAGTGATGCTGGACTTTAGGACACACCTGACGTGGATCATGTTTGTCAAATTTAGTCACCCTTCCACCAGAGCTGGCTCCCACCACTGCCACAGAGCTTGGGCTGCCAATGCCTCCAGCTGCTCCTCCCGCCGCTGCTCCAGTGATGAGGGGGACACTATAGCGGGCATTGCCTGCATTTGAAGGGAAATTGTGCATCGAGCTAGAGGAGTATCCCTCTCTCTTCATATCTTTCCTTTTCACAAACTCATCATACATGGTTGGGTGCTTACGCTGCAAAAGACAGGCAGAAATGACTGATAGACTGGCAAAATAAGGCCGCCACATCTTGATGGAACAACAAAGCAAGAGGATTAGCATGCCAGCGGCTACATTTGGCTCTCTGTAAGCTGTAGCTATTCAATTGTTCAACCAGAAACACATTTTGCGTCGTGCACTGATAACGTTGTAAAACAATTGAGTTGCAAAAGATGAATACCTTTAGGTGCGTTACGAAGTTGGATGTAACGCTTCGTTTTGCTTGGATCCTTGTGCCACAATATTTGCAGTTCGACTCAATTTTTCCATTCTCTCCTTCAAATACAATGTTAAAGTAATCCAAAATAGAAACCTTCGTAGCCGACGCCATTGGAGTCAGCAGTTCCTCAGTTCAAGAAGTAGAATCAACTTGCAATCAAGGACAATACGAGGCTTACGTCTAACCTCGGCTCTGGTCATGAGCGCGGGCCAGACTGTTTACTTCGTTCAGCATCACAAACAAGCGCAGACGTAAGACATGCGGGATATGTCCCACGTCCGAAAGCTCACTGCGTCCGAAACAGGTAATGAGCGTTTTGTGCATCCGCTGCTTCCGCGCGCCCATCCGTGCGTGCAGTCATGCGTGCGTCCGGTGGATCATGTGAAGGGCTCATCCCAGACGAGAGGAGGGGGGCGTCTCGATTGCGTTTTAGTCCGTCGATGTTTGAGGGTGGCCGATATGTCTCCACCCTGTCCTCAGATAGCCTGCCATAACAAGTTTAAAGCCCTTATTAGCCGTTGCTGAAGGTTTATTAACAGAATTATCCTGAGTTTGTTGGGTAAATGTATCCGAATCACCCACTCGTCAGGCACGGGTCTACAGGCGACTTCATTTATAAAGTATATAATGAATGACACTAAATTGAAGACACATTCACACTCTGCAAAACGGATGGATTTAAAAAAAAAAAAAATAGATGGGGAAAACCACAAAAACATTCTGACTTTATACTGTCTTTATTTAAATTGCCAACTGAAAACACCATTACAGATTCCATTGTTTTATTGGTCCACTGCTGATGATTCAGTCTCTTGGATTTTGAGTGTTTCCATGTCATTCCACAGTTCACGTCTGGAGTTTACAATAGCAATTTGAAGACTGGCAATATCCACTGACAACTCAATAACTGAAAAATTTGCAAAAATAGAAAGAATACTGAATATTAGGGGGAAAAAAAACTGTAAAAATGTTTTATTGCTTTAGTTTTAGTATTGGCTGACGTCAACAAAATCCTACCTTGTTTAAAGGATGACTGTGCTTGTTTGAGAGACTGTGGCACCAAAATACCAAACCATTTTATTGGGTCTTGCTGGATATTTTGGTCACATTTTCTATTGTTTTTACTTTCAGATGCTTGTCCAGGAATTGTATTCTCACTCTCCTCATACTCAGTATTCTGTGTCTTTTTATTTCTTCTTCGAACACCTGTGGAAACAAACAATTGTTAATAGAATTGAAGGTATAATGTGCAGTAATTTTAATAATGAAGTAAAACCAACCCGTCTCTTGTGGCCCAACATCTTCCACAGGGTTTGGCTCATTTGACTTTTGAGTGGCCTTGTGGGTGAAGAACTTAATCTCACCACTGTCTAGTGGTCTGTAATACAAATTTGAATTAAAAAAAACACAAAGAGCAAAACATTTGAGTGGTTTTAGAGCAATGCCCTGTAGCAACACAATCACAAATTGATTTACTCAAGCATTATTTGTACAATTTAATAAAATGCATTAATGTACTAACTGGGTATGGACGCAGATACGTGGATCTATTTCATTTGCATACTGCAGCGATGACACTTGTTTGTTTCCCATTGAATATCGTGCCTTGGACATAGAAAACCATCCCTATAGAAAGAAAACATGATTAATTTCATTTACTAAAGGACCGTCTTATTTTCATATCTTACCTGCTCTATCATTGCATTGAGGGACGCTCGTTTCTCTTCTAGGAGCTCGAGTTGATCCATAAAACTGAGCAACTTGTCGTCTAGTTCACAAGATGATTGTTCAACTTCTGGTAGACCCATCTCGGATTAAAAAGATATAAATTTCTGAGCAGTTACACGGAGGAAAACGAGATATACTTTACAATAAAGCCGTATTTGTAGTATTCTTTAGCAACTTCCGGATAACATCACGTGACATCCGTATCACGTGATACAAAGACAGCTCCATGTTAGATCCACGATTTGCGCCGGAATCATAGCTCACACGTTTTAGTTAAGATATTTTGAGAGATTGTAGTATATTTTTGATTTTCCTAAATGTACCCCTGACAATCCAGATAAACCGATAAAAAATAAAGTAAAGGTAAAAGCTATGTTCCCATACCGGGAGTCGAACCCGGGCCGCCTGGGTGAAAACCAGGAATCCTAACCGCTAGACCATATGGGACCAGTATGCTGCTTAGATCGGGCAATTTTTGATAAAAGTTAGCAACCGCTTACGTTTGATGAAGTCGTTTTTAGATGCGATGAAGTCATAACATCCGATGACGCAAGATACAGAATGCCCCATTCATAATATTGTACTTTGCCATGATATGTATAAAAAATAAGTTCACAAATTCCCAAGCGTTTTGTTCATGATTAAACATCATTGGCCTATAGAATGTTGTGATTCCATCTGAAACTAGCAAAACAAAATGACAATTTCGGTATCCAGACATCCATGATCCATGCATCTATTCAACGAGGTGTGACAACACAATCTCGAGCTCTCTTTGTTCACGTCTTTAAATACGAATGAAACCTAAAGTATATTTGTTGAAACCCCGCGTTAGAACCCTACCTGCCCCTACACTGCCGCCCTTTAAAAACCGTCAGAATGAGCCATTGCACATGTCTCCCAGTAGCTTGCCGTGATCGTATAGTGGTTAGTACTCTGCGTTGTGGCCGCAGCAACCCCGGTTCGAATCCGGGTCACGGCAGGGTTAATACCCTGACACGGCCAGGGAGATATTTTTTTTCCCTTTACTGTTTATTGGGGAGCGTATCAACCAGGTTATGTCAAAGTAAAATCATATTATTAATATCACGTAAACCACTTTCTGACTCAGTACGGGTGCGCTACAACAACAAAGTATAATCAATGACGTTTAATCAACGACTGCGCAAGCGGCACTAATTACAGACAGTACTTTAAATGAGAAGCTAGAGAAGACGACTAAAAGCGTTGTTTAGCTGCTTAAACGTTTCATTGGCGGAAACTCTCGTGTTCCGAGTTGGTGAGCCAATCAGCGCCCCGGGTCATCACATGTGTCGTGAGCTCACGCTTACTCTGCGTTACTATTGGTCCTTACGACATGAGTGAATCCGCCTCTGTGGACTTGTGGTCATGCACCTGGTACTTCATTTTAGACCGTAACTTGTCTCTCTCCTTCGCATTTAATCCAGGTAAGAAGCCACACAGTGATTTTGATTCTACTGAATTACTTGCTTTACTTTGATACTATTGACTGTGTAACTCTTGTTTGTAGCCCTGTAAATGTAGCATCCAAAATGCATTGCCCTCTGTCAAGAGCTATTTCTTCACAATTAGTCAACAAATGACAATAATATACTAATTATGGTGACCTCATTTCAACCAGGAAATGGATGTATCTTCACCTGCAACTCTACATCCCTATTGGCCACGGGATCTTTTGATTCCTACCTATGTTGCCAATGATCGATCCATGTCAGAAATTTTGGCCTTTTTATTTTCACTTTCTGGTGTGTTTTTACTGGTCACTTGGATAGTGAGTGGTCAGAAAGGATCTGGTGGAAAGTTGGGAACTTGGAGGCGTTTGGCTGTCTGCTGGTTTGCTGTTTGTGGCTTTATCCACGGAGTTATTGAAGGATGGTTTTCATTGTATTATGATATCATTCCTGGGGATCAAAGCTTCCTGTCCCAGTTATGTGAGTATTTATACTCACTTTTTTGTCTGCAAATGTGCTTTCATTGTTCACATTCAAAGTTTATATTTCTAAAAAATCTTTTTTCTTAGGGAAAGAGTACTCCAAAGGTGATAGTCGTTATGTCATGTGAGTTTTTGTTTTTTGTTTTTCAGAAGAAATTCAACATTATTAATGATATTAACTGATTTATTGTTTATGGTTTGGTTCATCAGAGCAGATAACTTCACTGTATGTATGGAGACTGTGACTGCTTGGTTTTGGGGGCCCTGCAGCTTTTGGGCCGTGTATGCCTTTTTAACCAACAAGCCTTACAGATTTGTATTGCAACTCATCATTTCGTTAGGTAAGAAGTGAGACTAATCCAAACTGTACTTACCATTTTAACCACGTAAACTGATATTTCTCATTCTGCTCTGTTTGATTGTAGGTCAGCTGTATGGAGCCGTGTTGTACTTCTTCACTGAGCACAGAGATGGATATGCTCACAGTGAGCTGGGGCATCCTGTTTACTTCTGGTTCTACTTTGTCTTCATGAACGCTCTGTGGATTGTCATACCACTGTCTCTCATTGTGGATTCATGGAAAAAGTTGTCAAATGCTCAGACATCCACAGATAATAGACCCCTGAAATTAAAAAATAAATAAAAGATTAACCAAAACATATAAGTAGGGAGTATATGCAAAGGTACAAATGTGTAATAAACCCCTGTCAATAAGTTGTAAACATGCATTTTCTTCTAATAAAATGTTAAAATTGTAATTTGTGATGTAATTAATTTTTGGGGGGATGGTTAAAAACTGTTAACATCATGGCTCTCTTTATCTCATTTATTTTTATTTACTTAACCAGGTAAGAACCCATTGAGATCGAGACCTATTTTCCAAGGGGGACCTGGGGCAAAGTAAACACAGCATACACATTTTAAAACATTACACATTTGAAAGCCGTTTAAGAAAAGAAAAGAAAATCTACATTTAAAAGCACAAACATGTTTTGTTTTTGAAGATTCACTCTGTCTTTTAAAATCAAAAGAAAGCCCCTAATTGAGACCATTTCACGCAACTCCTGAAAGGTGTTATTAGGGGAAGTTGAATTCAAACACTCTTTAGAAACGATTGTTGAATATATTTGTTTTAAATGAAAACAACTTCACTAAAAACATTCAATTCAGTTCGTCTGATCCCTCTTCAGCGTCTATTCCGTTCGCAATGTTAAACGGCAAACAAAATCATAACTTTATTAGCATTACTATCTTCTTGTAAACACAACCTCCCAATCCCGCGTTTTCACAAACAAAGAACAAGATTATGTGATTGTGTAAAATCTATGCCAGGACCAGGTAGGATTACCACCGTGAAGTTCGTAATTCATGAGATAGATGAGCACACGTCCATTTTATGTAATTTCAACATACATGTAATGCATTTTGCTCAAGGGTCGTCTGTCAGGGTGGAACAACAAAGCTGTACATGGCGCCCTCTTGTGGCCAATAGACACACTGCAACAGACAGTTACTTTTAGATTGCCCTGTTGAAGTGAAGCATTTGTCACTATTAGTTCTTGAAGATATTTATTATTAGTATTACTTTTATCATTCAAACTTTTTGTAGATATTTATCTCGAGGGTGCTGTTGCTTTTGGTATTCCTCGGTCTTGTAGTTATTCCGGGTTTTTCCTGTTTTATCTCTCTTTTTCTCTGTCTTTTCTCTTTCTTTCTCTCTTCCCTTTTTACAATATAGCGTAAAAACACATTCTTTGAAGACGTACAACTACAGTAGCCCATGTATCAGCAACGTGTATGTATTTTTTCTTTATGTTTACAATTTTCTCATTGAGCTTGAAGAACCTGAAACATAAATGTTAAAGCATTAAACATAGTTAGTTATTTGACATGTTTTTCTTTGCTACATAATTTCATACATTTGATAAATGTCTCAATGAGCTTCATGTGTCACCTCAAAGAGATTTCACTTCACTGATGTGCCCTATCAGTGTGCAATACAGCGTTTAAAGGGTTGCTATTTTGATAAGTCTAAAATATACATGCTTGATTGAAATGAGTTATTTCACACTTTTTTGTTTAGCATATCCCATATATGTCCATTCATAGTTTTGCTGCCTTTAATGAGAATCAGTGTAAATAGTTAAACAAAAAAATGTGTCCATACTTTAAACTGGTAGTGCATGTTTGCATGCGTATCCATTAAACCACCAAAGACACAAACACCATATGATATGTATTTTCTTTATTTATCTGCATGAAATACACACTTTCACAGTACAATCATTGGGTCTCATTCAAAATGTAAAAAAACATATTTCAAAATGGCCTCATCATTCATTTATGGGGCATTTCCATCAGTCCTGCTTAACTGGGACCAGGTACTTTTTAGTATGTGTTCGGCAATGGTTCTAACCAGGCCAAGCAGGTGCTAAACAGTTCAGACACAGATTGTTCCGATTGCTTGCGGAATACAAGGTTACAACGGAATTTCCATGGATATTAGTTTGTTGTGGGCCGTTTCCAGTGATATGGTACCAGTTTCTAAAGCGTAATAGAAATGCAACCAGGCCGAGTAGGGCCGAGTAGAGCTGGTGGGAAAAACGCCTCGAATAGATTTCAGCTGAACATCTTACTAAGTCTGTGTGCCAGCTGTTTATTGGTCTCTTTCTCTTTCATAGTCACATCTTTGAGAGCTTTTATGGCAGCAGACGAGTCAGGCTGTATTTCTAGTAGTTTCTTAAATGCCTTTTTTGCCTCTTCAAGTTCATTGACCATTTGACAGGCTTGTCCCAGTCTGTACCAGGCCTTAGCCCCACAAGGATCCAGTTCTGTGGCTTTGGATGCACTCGCCTTGGCACGCACTGGCTGTTTTAACTTGAGTTGACATAAAGACAGGTTTGAATGCAGCTCGGCTTTGACAGTATTGTATTCTTTGGCTGAAGGAATAAGACTTTCTGATGGAGGGTGTATCCCCTCCGATAATTGCTTCAGTGTTTCTGCTGCTTTGACCTGTCCATACAGAGTTATGAGTAGTTTTAAGGCTCGGCTGTAGCTGTCCGCTGCGCCCCACACGTCTCCACTCCTGAACCAAACTGTGCCTCTGGTCTTGAGATATTTCACCCAGTCCATTTTCTCTTCAGAAGATAATTCCCAGGATTCTTTGCCTGGTGTAAATGTTCCAAGCTCCACAGTGGCGCTAAAAGGCTGGTCTGCATCTGCATTAACCTCTGAACCAGTGTCCTGTGGCGAAAGCAGTATCTGAGAAATGGAAATAAAATAAAATGAATTAAAAAATACAGTAGAAATGTTTAATATCCTTTGTAATACTATCATTTATTTCTTGATCAAAAACTATACAGCCTTAATATTTTAATACCAAAGCGATTAACAAGGCAATACATTGTTAGAATTTAAATTATTCGTTATTTAAAATTGTTTCTGGGTAGTATAAAAGCATAAAGTAAAACAAAAGTGTCTTGGAGATTACAATACAAAATACATCCACATGAATATTAGTCTTTTCATTTACCTCCCATTTATCTCCACAGTTCATGCGCTCCAAACACGCCTCGGTGATGTCGCACTGAGCCTCTCCCACCCTCACCGCGGTCCATTCACAGAGTGGGACCTGCAGCACAGCGCTCAGGCTCCGTGTGAAGGCACGGTCCTCTGAACGTGCATCCACAGACTGAGGACGCCTCCCTTCCTCAGGCACGACGCAATGGTCAGCACTAGTCTCGGTTTGGAGCTGGACTCGCACTTGACATACTGAACCCAGTCGGGGACATTGATGCATTCCTACATATTGCAGTAAGAAACATTTGTCTAGGGCTGCAACAAGTTAATCAATTAATTGCAACTAAACGCGTATTGAGATCATCGTCAACTAATTCAGAAATCGAATTATGTTTAACTGGTTTATACACAGTCTCCCAAAAGTTTTATGACACAGACAGAGCAGTAATTACATGAAAATAACATAGGAAAAAGGTGCATTTTGAGTCTTTTGACCGTAAATATACTCAAGATGTCCTCACGTGGCTCAACTGAGTAAAAAAATCAAAACACCTGATCAAGAATATTCACTATAATAATCGTAGCACCCCAGCATTTGTCCCAAAACTTCAAAACGTTTGTAGTATTGTGTTATATTATACCTGCATCATTACTGGAAGTGTTTTTGAGGATTCGTTTTTGCTGAACCCTCCAAAGACCCCTGGGACAAACTGAGACCCATGAGATGGCATCTTCTTCAGAGCCAAGGGACATTTCTTGGTTAGGGTCCATCACTGTGAATAGATGCACAAAAAATCCCATATCACATCACACACACTCAAAAGAGAAACAACAACTACCAGCCCATTAAACGCGATTACAAACCATTTTACAACAACAAATCCTTCTTTAAAATCAACGTAACTAATGTCAACGCATATTTACGTGAAAGAGTTTTGTAAACGCGGGGTTGGATGCGATTTAAAGCCGTTTTACCTCACGGAATAAACAGATGGACCATTGGGCATTTCCACAGCGAAGCTAAACAAATCGATAATATTAGGTAGTTTATTTTAATTAACAATAAACCTGGAAAATACTATAAAGCCTCCATCACCGACAGGACTTCTTTTCTTCTGCGGAGACGGACTGTGATCATAACAGGTTCAAATGCTTTACTGCCCTCTATTGGACTGAAATATAGACAAATAATACCGTACGTCTTGGAACTTTCTAACAGGTGCAACTTAAAAGTGAAATATAAAGTATGATAAAATAAGGCAGGCATAAAAAATAGGTGTTATTTGCTAAATATATCAGACCACCAGAACAAGGCTTCATATGGGCAGAAAAACAGTACACAACTTGCAGTGTAAATAGATAAATGTTGAGTTCTTCAAGTGGCAGGTGGTTTAAAGTGTTCATGAGTCTACTAGCCATGTGTTTTCTTTTGCTAAGGTAATTAATAATTAGTCATAAAAATAAAGAAAGGGCGGGGTCTCATGATCTACTAAAAACGTATGCCAAGCTGATTGTTCAGTGTATTTCAAATGACCAGCAGATGGCAGCAAAGATCTGGAATAAAATAGGCCAATGTTGGGTTTTCATATGACGCCACAACATTCTATTGGCCAATAATGTCGGGGCAGCTGAAAGGAACACTGTTGAAATTAAGATTTCTGTTGTAATACAGTGAGTACAAGTCACTAGTACAAAGGGTCAGGTTCAACATTTGTGTGTTATTTGTCTAGATATTTACTGTACGAAAGTACAATATAATCAAAAGCGACATCATCATATTCTTCTGAAATGTATTATTTGTTGTTCTCAGATTGTAGGGTGTCATTTTAACACATTCAATTTAGCTGCCCCCCATATTGGCCGGTATGTTGTGATGTCATCTGTAAGTGTGGTACTGTTCTTTGAAAGTGACCATGCGTGTTTTAAGAGATGCAGAGTTGTTACATGCTAATTTGCCCTGCATTTACCTCGAGGGAATATTTCATGCCATTGAAGAAAAAAATTCAGTTGTTGTCATCTGGACCCTGTTTTTCGAAAAACAAGACTTTTCGACTCTCATCCAAGAGTTGTTCTCAGTGAAGTCTCTCTTGGATGAAAGTCGAAACGTATTGTTTTTGTTAAAAAAAACAAAAAAAACAATGTCCAGATGAGTACAACTGAATCTTTTTATACAATGGAACAGTCCTGGACCAATGAGGGATAACAACGACTTACTACATGCCAGTAACACTACATATGCCCATTCAGTTTGATCTTTGAACTACTCTCTTTACTTTTGGGATTCTTTGTTCAAATCTTATCATACAGTCCTATCGGAAAATACTTACATGTGTAAGAGACCAGATTTGAAGAAGAAAGAGGTCGAGCTAATGATCGCTGGCTTGTTTCTGGTAATAAATATTTTAAAGCTCTTCCCTAAAGTGACTGTCGTAACTGTTAGGAAAATAAAATGTGAAGAAATAAGAAATGAGTTTGACAGTGATGACTGGCTTCAGTGGCATTAAGAACAGGTGATGAAACATGTGCTGACGTCTAATTCACCATGACCTATAACTTAATACAGAAGATGTTTGGTGTCAGAACACAGGGTGCCTCACAGTTTATGCATTTTAGACAGGTAATCCTATAGAGAAAAACATGGTGCACTGGCTAAAATAACTGCCGAGTCATAGTGAAATAAAGGAACTGTTTACGGCTCTGTCTGGTCTGTGATTCAGGATCATGTGACTCAGAATTTGTTTATATTGAGCCGTGTAACTGGGCTCTGTGTAAACCATGATTCGAATGTGCTGTTTCACTGTAACATCTGTCACTGGCCTGGGTTTTCTCCTGCCTGCGCTTTGCTGGTGGCCCTAACCCCACACTGCGTATTGCATGTGTAACAGTTTATCAAACAACATAGTGATGCTTTCTGTGTGTTTTGTGTCAATGACCCAGAGAGAAACAGAATAAATGTGAGTTAAACGGCTGCAGCTGGCTCTCTCTGCTTTAATAGTAGGACATTATAGACGCTGGGTAATGACCGTTCTGCTGGGAGGAATGCCTTGATCTTATCACAGAAAGAGAGATGCTCCCTAATAGCCCCCTGCTGCCCTAATACAATCAGGCATCCTGGGACACCGAGGTCACCCCACCAAACAAGTGGACAAGAGAGTGGTTATCTTAGTCTGATCACATGTCATTTTGTTTTACGTTTAAAGGAGACATATTGTGCTATTATTTTTTTTAGATTCATACCCTATTACAACAGTATTTGGTAACTCAAAGTTGCATTTTTTGATTGATTGATTAATGTATGTTTGAGTTACCCTGTATTATCCCACAACAGAGGCTTGAATGCTCAGAAAATTGCTGTTGAAAAGAGATTAAGGTTGAAAGAGGATAAGAGATTGTTGAAATCAGCGTATTGAGGAATGGAGTGTAGGTTGGAAGTTGGCACCTTGTTCGCTCTTTCACTCTCCCATCTGAACCTCACACAACACGCTGCTGTGTATACAAGACAAATCCTGTAAATCCATCTGAAGACCACAACAGATTCCTCTAATCTGTTTGTTTGAAATCTGTGATGAATCTGCATTTTTCAGCACGCTGCTCTTATCCACTCCTATTTGTCCACGTTAGGTTATTTTTCTATGCAACTGATTTGATGCCGGTGTAGCCTGTGTTGTTCTTTATCTCTCTGAATGAGTGAGTGGAGTTTGCCTGTGGGGCTATCTCTGCCTCTCAAACACCCCATCTGTCTCTGTCACGGTGCTCCCTGCCTGCAGACACATACGCTGCAGCAGAAGAACACCACTTCAGTATTTTACAACTGTTAATATACACGAATTCAGTATTTTAATAATCCATTAAGAGATGAGATTGAAAAAAATAAATAAAATCAAGAATTGTGAGACAACATGCCCATAATTCTGGATTTAAGATCTTTCCATTTTTGGGGCCTTTATTTTTAAGCCCTGAATATACATAAATATTATTGTTATCATTATTTTCAATAATTAATAATTATTTATTTTATTGCATGTTTATAAATGAATAAACACAAACACAAACACACACAAACATAAACAAATATATCATAAACCGAAAAGGTTATACAGCACTGATGAACGTGCTCTCAGCTAACCCTAACTCTGTTTTCCATTCCATACTTTCTGTTCAACTTCAAAATCGGCCTCTTCTTCATACTAGAGGACAACATATTAAAACCGGTCTCATATTTTGATTGGGCAGAGTGCGATGGCTGTTCTGAAGTGACCCTTAAGTCCCAGAAGTGGACTTTATCTGGTGGCTCTGGTCTAGACTCAGACACTCAGACCTCCTCACATCCTCCTCATGAAGAGAGTGTAATACCCTGGTCTTGAGAGCAACGCCCTGGAAACTTAGGAGGAAGCAGTGGCAGTATCTCTTTACATCAGGGGTGTCCAAACTATGGCCTGGAGGCCAAATGTGGCCCTCAGACCAATTTTTTTGGGCCTCAGGCGTCCTGCTAAATTGGCCCAAACAACCAAAAGTTGTACATTTTACTGTAAAATAACCTAAATAACTACCATTTTGATTTGCTACTGCCCTATTACTAACGTACCAAGCCTTATTAAATGTGGGGAGGCTCATCAACACTACTTCAAATGAAAAATATCAAATGATTCACTTCCTTGTCATGTTGTCTGTGGCCCTCCGCTCCGTTTCAAAATGCGGCCCTCTGTGAAAAAAGTTTGGACACCCCTGCTTTACATGGATCGGAACAAAACTTTTGTACTTTTGCAATTTTGTATCTAAATATCCAATGACTTTCCAAGAAATATTGTGGACTTTTACAGTACATCAAATGTCGAAAAAGATTCAGTTGTAGTCATCTGGACTCTGTTTTAGAAAAAACTAGTACATCAAATGGCACAATTGTGTTGTTTTGATGAAGTAGGCCAACAATACGGCTGAAATGCAATTTAAAATGTATTTAAGAAGCACTTTTACAACAAGCCTTCTCACAATGTCGATAAAATATACATTTTAAATATATAAATTATATTGTTCCAATGTTTAGCCATTCTAAAATTCACTGTAACCCTCACCTATATTAAGCCTAGCAATGACCCAAGTCTAAAACTGGGTTAAGGCTTCATGCTTACAGTTTACTACTAAATAAATATGTGCATGATGCTGCTATGCCTTAATCCGACAGTTTTACAAATGTGTTGCTGTTTTATCATTGATCATTGTTTTATGTTGCACTGAATCACCAAAGCAAGCTCCTATGTTTGTGAATTCTGTTCATTAAATAAACCTTTTTTTCTGATTCTGATTCTGATTCTGATACATATATAAATAATTTTATTTTTTTTAAATTACACTTCATCAGATTTTGTTATTGTTATGTCTTACTGTCTAATATTCTAGTTTTAAAACGTATTTAAATCAAACATACAATACTGAATTATGTTTCCAGTGTTTCCTATGAGGAGGTGGTCAGCTGTGGCTGCTGGGGCCTGTCTCGTGGGCCCCTGGTGAAGGTTTGCCTCATCTCTCCTCCGGGCCCTGTGTCCTGTGGATGCGGGCGACTCTCTGCTCCTCTGAGGGTGTTTCCGCAACTGGTTCATTTGTACTCAGCCCCGTGTATTTTAGCTTGTGTTCGTGTGCATGTGTGGGGTGTGCATGGATGTGACTGGGTTGTGTGGTTGTTTATGTATGAAAAGCACTTCATACATAAAATGTGATTGATTGATTGATTTGATTGATTGAAATTAGGGAATATATCACAATGGGATGCTAAAAGATTTTGGTACAACCACATATTCACAAAAAATTCACAAAAAATCTATTTCCCTTTGAGTGATGTTAAAATTATGAACAAAAATCAGGTATAACCAATGAAAGATAATGTGTCGGTGGTTCTTGTTTTAATATGGTTGATTTGACAGTGATAGTAGACCACACCTCCTCTTGCGTTTGTTATTTTTTTGTGGCGCTCGGCTCTGGTGTGAGTAAACAGTTGGTGTGTGATAAACACATTAGACTGGTGTTTACTGTGGACTGAACTATAAAAGTTCAGAGAAACTCTCAGCCAAAACACAACACATGAAGCCTGGTATGTTTCTTGATGTTTCTTCATAGGTTTTGTGATGGTTCATGGATGTGCATGTGCAGTGAACGTGCCAATGCGGGCCACTGTGTTTTGTACATGAGCTCTTTCTTAATCCTATGTGATGGACACTGTACACCAGCACAGACCAGCGCTCAGGCTCGCCGACGTCTTTCTGTACAAGAGGAGAGCGTAGCCTGAAACACATCAAAATAATGTCAGCACTTGGCCGTATGTTCCACTGAGCACATGTTCAAATCGAAAGCACAGACCTCCAGAAAGCCATTGACTGTATCCTGCAATGGTAAAATTGTCCTTATAAGAGTTAAATGTGTTGTGTTGTATTTCGACTGATTGATGCTATGAAAGAAACAAAGGGCTGAAACATAAACAAGTCTCTGCGGATCAGGGCGGGGCAATTCCAGATGTTTTAGTTACGCACACAATTTATTGTCAAACTGATATGATATGGTTTCTGTGGCAGTTCTGTGTAAATGTTTTCTGTGCAGTATTCTTCCATTCGATGCCAAGCTCTTGTTCTGTTTACCTCTGTTTACGGAGCGACTGAGGCTACTGTACTGTGTCTGTGGGAAGGTAACATGCTGCAAGAATTTCAAATGGCTCTTGAGACTGGATTAAGGAGCTGAATTCAGGACGAGGAGCTATAAGATAGTGTTTGTTGAAGCTCTTATAGCTTGTTACTCATCATATGTTAATTTTTTGTTGAACAAGGCAAGAATTCTTCAAGATTCTCATCAAAACCTAGGGCAATATTTAGTTTCATTCATGGACACATGACTGAAATCAGGTCACGAAATTAAGTTTTTCTGTGCATGTGCAAAAACATACACCATAACCACACTTCTGATCATTTCATGTGTTCATGTGGTCAATAGCTGTGATGGTACACATTTTACCAGGTTCCCGCACCAACTGTTAGCAGTGGAGGGCTAGGCACACAGGCACAGTCACAATTATAAAGACCATTACACCAACTTTAAATAAAAGGTTCCAGGGTAGTTCATAAAGACATTTACATTTTTTTTTTTTTTTTAAAGAAAAAAGAAAAGGACCTTGAGTCGTTGATTACATTTTCTGAAAAAAAAATCTGGCAATGTTTAGCATGCAAAGGTAGTCAGTCTCCCTTGATGGGAAAACCTTTTGTTGCAATTACAGCTGAAAATCTTTGGGGTATGTCTCTACCAGCTTTGCACACCTACAGAGTGACATTTTACCCATTTTTCTTTCCTAAACAGAGAAAAGGCACAGGGAGCATTGTGTGTCAAGTAAAGGAAGAGTACAGCTGCTGCAGTTGCTGTTTTGAGCCAAAACGTGTTCCTTCTCTTTTTGAGTTCTGTTTGAGTACAATTATAACATGACAGAACAATGTGCACATAATGTAAACATTAATCATTTCATAGTAATACTTACTTACTTTTTTTCTTACATTTATAAACCTCCAGATAATGATCAAATATCAATATTTTTATTGATCGATAATATATTTCCTGTAGGGGTCCGCTTCCCATTTAACACATTGATTTCATACATCACCATAAATAATTGACCCTGTAAGTGTTTGCCTTTCATTTTATGTTCTATTTCTCTTCTTTTCTCTCTTTCTCTCTCGTCTCTCCTTCTCTCTCTTTTTTTTAAAGTGGTTTAGTGTAAAGCACATACTTTGAAGACGTACAACTACAGCAGGTGGCGGTAAATGCACCTTTTCAGTTGGCTGCCAACCGCCTTTAAAAGTAACACGACAACAGCAACAACAACAACAGCATTAACATCATATAGATTTTGTTTAACAAATTACAGGTGTTTTAGAGCAAAACTAATTTAAATACCTAAGAAAACATGCATTTGAACTGTGAAGAACACACAACATTCCAGGCAAAGCGATAATATGGTGACACTTTAGCCGGAAAGTTAAATAGTGCACCTTTAAAGGTTTCACACTTGACATTAACTCATCATTACTCCATCATTTACTAATCATGATGAACCCCAGATTAAACCAATTGACTAATCTTCTTTCTTCTTCTTCTTCTTTGGAGTTTTATGGCGCATCCTGGTATCCATAGTGTACATACATTACCTCCACCAACTGTAGTTGTACATCTTCAAAGTATGTGTTTTACGCTATACCGAGAAAGAGAGAGAGAAAGAGAGCATTATTCTACATGATAACACTGTAGAATAATGCTATATGACTTAATGTATTAGGTCATCATAACTCATGCTTGACTTCACCCTTACAACAACAAACTCATCATGAGTTCACCTTTAACTAATCATTTACCTTATCATTTCCTACGATGATGTTGCAGTGTTTATTAATTATGTAACAATGACATCACAGATTTCCCACCATGATATAGTAAAAATGTCACACCATTCCACAATGATGAATGAATGAATGTCACAATATTCTACAATGAGGTCACAGTATTCTACAATGATGCAGTAACAATGATGCTACACTTTCACAATGATGTCACAGTGTTCCAACATATCTGTGTTCCACGATGATGTAATAGTATTCCACAATGTCGTAGTATTACAAATGGATGTCACACCACTTCATAATGATGTCAGAGTGTTCCACGAGGATGCCACTTTGTTATTATGATTCAACAATGAAATCACACCGTTTCACAATGATGTCACAGTGTTCCAGAGTCACCTGGTTTTACTCACACTAAAACCAGTCACCTGGCAGTTGAAAAACTCTCAAAGGCAATGCAGATATGGCTGATGGCTCGAGCAACCCCTCTTTGCCTAAACATTAGCAAAACTAAAGCTATGTTCTTTTCCAAATCAATGCAAAAAATAGGAGCATTTTACTAAAACAAAATTGAGGCTGCAATTAGTGCCAAAGGTGCTTCAACAAAGGATTGAGCAAAGGCTGTAAATACTTATGTACATGTGATTTTGCCCTTTTGTTTTTTATTTTGAATAAATTCTAACAACCTACTTTCACATTGTCATTATGGGGCATTGTTTATTGAATTTTGAGGCAAATAATGAATTTAATCTATTTTGGAATAAGACAGTAACAAAATGTGGAAAAAGTGAAGCAATGTGAATATGTACTTCCCGGATGCACTGTGCTTGTCTTTAAAGAAGACATATTGTGCTTTTATCTGCTATATATTTCTAATCTATGACACACATGAATTATTTTTAATACTTTGTCTGCTGACTTGTGGGTTGAAAACTGCAGTGCTGATTTCTGTGTTGCGCAGCCAGACCAATGCTGATGGCCTCGCCTATTGGAGCAGCAGATTTAGACTTGTCATTTTTCTGGAGGACCACAGACTAACCATTCAGATTGGTGCTACAGGTTAAACCAGGTCAACACACCTTTACTTGGGCTTGTAACCGTAATATTTATCCTGTGTCTTACAAAATGAATTTATGCCTGAAGAGGACTTACAAAATTGCTGTAAAAAGTACTGCTTACGTTAATTTGGTGCCCGGGCCATAGTTTGGACACCGCTGCTTTAAATATATGCCATAATATGTCTTACCCTCAGGATCTGTGCTGGTGTCAGCTGGGATCTCTCACAGGTTTCTTAGTCTGTTTGGCCTACACACTGTTTGACCCTGTGCCTCTCTCTCTCGTTTTTCCCACACTTCTGCTTCGCTCACCCTTGTATGCCAGTGCGTTATGTCAGTCCCCCTGATTCTCTGGTATGTTGCTGGAATTCGGACTATTCTTCCAGGTCACTGTTGTTTGTAAGTCGTGAGGTGCGCCTTTGAATTCCCACACAAGGAGCAAGATAAATGCATTCATAATCACATCACAGAAATCACCTTCAAGCTGATGGAAACGCACGAAGTTGCCAGCTCAGCTTTCAATTCATCGGATGTGCTGAAGTAAGTTGCTCCCCGACACCATCTCCATCATGGATGTTAGGCTTAAAAAGTATGGGAGTTAAGGCTGATAAATGAGAGAAGATGAATGAGCAAGGCTCCACCTTTGAGGTGTCGTGGAGAGGAAATGTTGAACACGCAGCTCTGAGTGAGGCCTGAAATACTGCCGCACCAATGGACTGGACACTTCATGATGTGTCCAGGGTTAGCCAGGCAGTTACTGTAAGTTAAATGTACAGGCCTAGTGAATTGTGAAAAAAAGGTTACAAGGATACAGGTATTGCTACGACAAACCAAATCATCAGAGCAACAGCAGAAAAACAGCAGACAAATTTTAACCTGGACAGACTCAAAAGGAGAAATATGTGTTGAGGCAAATAACATTGCTCTGGGGGCCTAGACAGTGGTGGTGGTTAAAATAAAAAGGCCTGAAAAACAAAGACTGAAGAATCCTCTGTAAAGGTGGTGCTGGGGTGGAGGAGGGCTGCACGATGAGAACAGTAGATTAGGAGGAGTCAGAGTTTAAAACATGTTGGCTGGGCGCTGGCCGGGCGCTGGCTGATGCTGACCTGAGAGACTGTGACCATTTTTGTCAATATTAAAAGGAGACCTATTATGCAAAATCATATTATAGTTGTTGCCCCTTGTCATCAAAACCACTGGCAGTTGTATTTAGAATGATTCATGCATATTTGAGTAATTTTTATTCTCCTGCGGACAAGACGCCATTGCACCGTCAGTTCAGGTCTTCACTGCTCCCTATGTCACGCCCACTGATATTTATTTTGTTTGGCTATTTTATCTTCTTAAATGGTGATAGAGTTGCAAAGCCATGTTAGCCCAAATTGTAAAGCACCTCCCACTGCTCCCACAGCTCGGATCAACAAGGAGTAGAGTAATAGAACTAATCCAGCCCATAGCAGGGAGCGTGGAGATGATAAGAGATGTATGGGTGAGTTGACGCTTTTGGCAGCTCAACTGTGAGCAGATTTGAATCCGTCGGAGCAGGTGTTCCTTCGAATCAGATCTCCTGGTGGCTGGGAAAAGTCTTGGACGTGAGTAAGCTGTTAATGTTTAGAAGGTGACAACAGGATTTGGATCAGAAGCATACACTCTATCTATCATGACCTCACTGTGGGGAGAGTGGACAAACGTTTAAGCATACAGGCCAAAATCAAGGAGCAAGAGACTAAAGCAGATTCACAATTCTATAAATAATAAGGATTTATGTTTCTTAGAAATTCTGTATGTGTGGGACCAGGGCTTTTCTTAAAGGGCTTAAATATGTGTCAACAAAATAAATGTTCATGTACCAATGATACTTTGCATAGTTCTATTAAGGTGGCATTGCTAGTTATAGTAGCAATTTATCAAGTTTTGGTAGTTTCAATTGCAGCAAATTTGAGACAAAAGAACTAAAAACAATGCTTAGAGACTGCACACACAACTTTAATTTATTTTCCGAAGTAACACGTTGACATAATATGTTTAAATAATGAGATACTAAATAGCATCTGATAATAACTGGTTGCAGGGCACTAAGATGGGGGTTGCAAGATGATTTATTTATTATGATTTATTCATTATGACACATGTTATCAATACTTTGACGTAAGATACTATATTTTAGGTGATATCAGGTCCAATAACACAATAAACTATTCAAATAAATCTATATATTAAATCAGATGTAGCACATTTTTACACTTGAAATTATTACAACTCTCAATTTCATTTGAGCCTGTTGCATGGTTATTTTGGGGGTCCTGGACTGTTTGTGTGCCCCTCTAATTTATTGTTCTGACTTATGAATGGCACTCCTTTTGAAGAGTTGGGACCTCTGCCCTAAGGTGGGTCCACCCTGCCACACTTAAACACACACACACACACACACACACACACACACTTGTATGTTTTCATGCACTTTATGGTGTCGACACAATGACAGGTGAGAGACAGGTGAGACACTGGGGGTCCGATACTTGCCCGCAGCTACACGCCACACCATAGGCACTGTTTGTTGTGGCCTTTTAGTGGCCAAATTCCCAACAACTCAGGCCTGAATGTGAAAGACACTCTGGGAGGGCTGGTTTGTAATGATGGAGATGAATGACGAAAAAACGTAGCTCTTAAGATGTGCCGAAGAACATGCCCACCAGTGCTCCCGAAACTTTTCTCTGTAGAGTGTTTCTCGAATGGTGGTAGAGGTCCCAGTGATGATACGCAGATCTTTCTAGTGGTCCTCCTGTGTGTACCATGGACCGCTTAACAGCTAATTTTATTCTTTCGCAGTGATATTGCTTTCTTTCTTTATTTAGCAGCCATTTAAATTGTTTTCTTAATAGTTGTAGAAGCGTGTCGGGATTATCAACTTATCCACTTGTAAAATAGGAATCACAGAAAGAAAAAAGTTGGGAACCTTATTTAACGTTTTATCTGTTAATGCAAATAGTTAAAACTGTGCATTATTTAGACAACAATCATTCAGGGCGATGTATCTCCAATGGCCCTAGCCTTTAAGATAGATTAGTGTGACTGAGAAGACCAAGGATTTGAGGATGGTGTGTTGAAGGAATGTCCTGGGCCTGGCATCTGGGACACAGATAGACACTGCACTCACAGTTTGCAGTGGACAGTTTTGATAATATTACCCCAGGGGTCATAAAGCTTATCTTGTCTAACAATATAGGACTCCAGTGGCTATAAAAAGAATGTGTTGAGGGTGTAAGAATCTCTTTAAGCGAATTGGAAAAGTTAGGAGCCTTGTAAACTGAGTTAAAAGACTAAATAAAAAATGTAAAAAGCATAGGCAAAAGATAATTGGAAACCATTTCTGTCTAATCCATATCCAAAAAGATGTGATAATGCAATAGTGTTATAATATAAAGCAGAATGGAAAAATCAGCAAATTTCATACAACATTATATCTATATGTATTTTTGTATGTGTTTCCATTCTTTTCTTGCTTTTTTCTTATTGGGACATGTTGTCGTCGTCACGTGAATGTGTAAATAAGAGTGAATGTGCGTCCATAAACACAACATGCGTAAGAATATACTATCGGATGTATCCTCATTTCAATACCTGTCAATTGGCTCATTTCCTTATTAACATACATTTTTGTGTCACTGTGTCGTCTTTTGTACACCGTATCCTTTTCAGTTATCAGTGGTTTAGTATAACAAAGCCTGAACTGGTCTGATGTCTAGGAGGTAGAGGGGGCAGATTGCAGCAGTTTCTCTTTCTTCTCCCTCTGTGGCACGGCCGCATCCAATCAGCAGCTATCAACAGGCCCAGGTAATTACAGCGCTCCGTCATTGAGGAGCACCCACCTGGAATTCCACTGACGGGTGTGGGACTGTTAGGACCTTTAATCACACTCCCCTTCCATGGCCACAACACCGCTCCACCCTCTCATGCACACAGCAACCTTTGTTACACACCCACCACCGGGATCAAAGAAATGTGGCATTTCATCTGCAATAATTGTTATACTATTGCTTTATCATACATACCATACAATTCTTTTGACAACTGTTTATACAAGCAATATAGTCAACATTACACAAGCAAGCTGGAGAGTAGTTGTCTGTCTGAGGCTGTGGTTACATAGCAAAGCCTTATTTTCCTATATTAAGGTATTTTTCAGAATACTAGTGGTGATTCATTACAAGGATGGTTTCCTTAAGTCGGTCAATGTAGTGCAGTCTCATACACAAATAAGGATTGAAACATTTCACAATTTAAATAATTAATTCCACACATCTTGTCACAGTTTTTACAGAAATGTTTTCAATGACACATTCGGTGTCACTCCCTGTCCTGGGTTAGTCCTCTGTCTGTATACTACTCAAGGGCAATACAAATCCATGTCCATCCACTTCTCAAAGTGCACTAGTCGAGCAACTTCCAAAAGTAAAACTTGCGTGCTTAGTAGATCAGAGTTTTTCCCCAAATAGAAAGGCATCATGTAATGCCACCATAGTACATTAAATACTGGATATGTTAAAGGCTCATTGAAGCAAAAGTTTTTGTTTTTTTTAAAAAGGGTCTTATAAAGCTTTTGGTGAATGGAGTAAAACATTTTTCCACACTGGAACAAAACACCAATGTACCCATATCCCTCTCCCCCTGCGATTCAAAAACTGGGGATGATGGGTCATAAAAAAGGGGAAAAGGGGACTTTTAGTGCTTCCTTAGAGACAGGTATTAGCCATGTAGTGACAAATGGACAAAAGAGGAGGGGAAGCAAAGCACTGACAAATTTCCCAGAATCCCATCTTCCTTTGAATGCTTCTGCAAATTGTAAAAGTGTCAGGTATAACAGCAAAGCGGAGTACCCTCAGGTCTGGTCCAACCACTCAGCTCGTTTTGGTGCCTTGCACGTATGTACGTCCACGGCCTCCTCGCAGTCCTTGCACTCTACATTACAGCACCATTTGAACTTGCACTCACACTTGGTTATCTGCTTGATTCTGGTGGTGTCATAGCCCCTCCCACAACACATGACCTCACAGCCATCGGTGCCACGGGACGTTCTGTTGCAGACTCTGCCAGCTGTGCCCAGTGAACCTGCAAGGGAAGCGGGGAAAACAAATATTACAGTTAGACGGTTTTTCTAATCTACATGCTGCTGACAAAAATGCTGATAATGGCCATTTATATCGGCTGTGTTATTGGAGTAAAAACAAAAACAGACAATAAATAACTCTTGCAACTTCTAAAAACATAACAAATTTAACCTGAACCATTTCACTTTTAGTACCACACTAGCAGAATGCACACTGCTCAACTTTCAAACTAAGAAAGGATGTGTGCCAATGCTTTTCCATTTTTCACACGTCAAAGTGGATTGCTCTAGGACAGTCATCCGCTTTCATCCAAAGGCTCTTTCGTTCAGGGTTTATGATTGATAAAATGCAATGAAACGCAATTAATACAGAGATTGCTTAATACAGTTGAAAGTTTCATTAAAGATTGCAAATGGGAAGCTAAGGTTTTTTAAGGCCCAAAACATACATGCCTAAAGTTGCCCAGTCCATTGTTGTGGCCGTTAGGTTCATCAGCGCACTTTATTGCAGTGCCTGATATTACCCATTCTGATGGAAATTGAATAAACTAAATCCAAATGTAATTTGTTTCTTGCATGAATGTCATGCCCGAGAGATTAGGCACTGGTGTTGTGGTGTGAGAAGCTCCCTGTTTGAACTGCCACCTATTACAACATGAGGACCATAGAACAACAGCACAACTATGTGCTGTTGGTAGAGCGGCCTATAGTTACGTTGCCTTTCCCAAGCCACTGGTCTCTTTGAACCTCAGTGTGAGTGTGTGTGGGTTAAATGAACAGTGGAGCGTGACAGACAGACTGGAGGCCCCATCTCTGCCCTCCAGCTACGCTTAGCTCAGACAGACACAGTGTGACAGACATAGAGAAGAGATTTTTTACCGAAATTAGCAGCTTGTGCCCCCAGGCAGTAAATTCCACTGGGTAAGACGGGGCGGACACTGGCAAAGGTAAAAAAAATCTTCCTTCTAATGTGCAGTGATTGGCATAGATTTTTATGGATGCACTTGCTGAAGAATATCTCCATTTATCAATGTGGGAGAGGCCCACAATGACCCCTTCTTGAGGATTGTACCAAAAAAAACTTTCAGTCAAGTAAATACTTCTTAATACAACTCAAGGTCAACACAAATGGTATAGTAGCATATCACAGCACAACACTTTTTTAGATGAAATGGATAATGACTTGTGTGCGATATTGAGCTCATATATTGTGTAGCAGTGAACTGACAAAGGTCAGGTGGTTTCTCTGAGTGTGTCCCAAGGGCTCAGCATCCGCTGGTGACCACCCTTAACTCACAAATAAACAAAGTAGTCATGCATGAACTTACACACAACAGCTACAGAACAACAGAAATGCATATCACAGTCAGACCCTTCTATCCTGCAGTGCACCTCCCTCTCAGCATCTCTACCTGCAGCTTTGTCTTGTAGGCAGTAGTCCGGGGAGTTCTCGAAGTACACCAGGTCATTCTTAGTAGCTTTCCTGAAGGCTTTGTTGGCCTCGGCGAACCCCGTGCCATCCTGGTTCATGGTCACCTCAATGGCCCCATTGTACTTCCTCCTCAGATAGTCCCCCGTTTTCCGGAAGTCTGACATGGCCATCCAACACGTCCGCAGTGTGCATGAGCCACTCACACCGTGACATTTGCACTCCAGCTTCATGAAACGCTTCACTGCCTGCAAAAAATTACACATAAAGTATAAGTAATAATATAATCATATTTATGTTTAGACTGCAAAGCACGAAGCATTTTAGAATCACACAATTTTAATATGATAAACTCATGCTTTTGAATTTTGTTCTACAAAATGTTTTAACAGTTTGTTCAGGTTCAAATCTAAATCAGAGAAAACCACAACTGTGTTGTTTTGTCTTTGACAGTAGATCCAGACCGTAAGCATAGAACAGTTGGCTCACTGTGTTTACACTTGATCGTCTAGCCATCTCTACTCACACAAGCCACACAGAAAACAGTACTATAAAACTGTGTGAGTCAGCTAATCTGGGTGTCAGTCTTAGTTAGCCTTAATTAATTATGTTGATCAGAATGTAACCCACCTAAAGCCCAATGTCGCTGGTATCTATTTGCATAGTCATTACATTATGGATGAAGAGGTGAGAATCATTTACCGTTCTGCCGCAGCGGTTGTTGTGCAAGTTCATGACTGCTCGTGCGTCTCTGACGGTCCTCTCTTTAGCGTCAATAAAAGCTTTGGCAAATTTTATTCCATAGTTAATATTGTCACTGCAGCCTCCCCAGTCGAACTCGCCTTGGTCGTCACTGGCTCGTCCTCGTTTGTGAGGATCACAGTTGCACGTCTTGAGCTCTCCCTGGCTGCAGGCTCGAGTAAGTGCATATACCACTCCCGCTGAAGAGATTGCGTAGACAAAGGCAGCTTCACGACTGCCTGTAAAAAGCAAGTAAAAATGGTTGGAAACAGGGCCATGCCAACTTATCAAGATGTAAGCAGGGATGGGCCTTGTTAGTATTGGGCCCGTCCCTGCTTAGGGATGAGGGTAGAAGGAAGGTTTAAGGACAGGGGAGCTTGGGACATGTGTCTAAGGACACGGGATGCAGGGACATTACCAAGTCCCTATGAACACTGTTTATTCTGTTTTTCACTGTCGGCCCTCGAGGCAACCGCTGGTGTGATTTTGGGCGAATGGGTGAATTTGGGTGAATTAGGATGGGAGACCACTGGAATACCACGTGCCACAGTGTGGCGGTGGAGGATACTGTCGTTGTGACCTTGGTGGAACACTTCACCCACCTTACCTCCGGTGTCCATGTATGCTGGTGTATGAATAGAGTGACGTGGGAATGGATGGAAATTAGCTCATGGCTACACTCTGGCATGTTTACAGCATGTGTAACATGTATGTATATGTGATGTATATGTGATTTATCACAATGACAATATAACTTTGGTGATTACAGCTGCCTGGAGGCATGTTCAAGCACAAGAGATTTCCCAATCATGCTAACATATTCACAAAGGTCACTACAAGGAGAATGGCAATTCATGGTTCTAGACAGAAAAGACGAGAAGAAGAGAATATTCCTCCTAGTATTTTAGAAAGACCCACATGATAAGATAAGGTAACCTTTATATATCCTACAATGGGTAACTCCCATTGTTGCCCAGTTTGAAAACAGCAGAACAGATAAATATGTCATTTTTTAAAAAAAAAGATTTTTAAAAACTATACAAAATAGACTTAAGTCTAACACAACAATGTGTACATAGAGTAAAAATGTAAGTCTACAACATGATTACATAAAATGAATGGCTATGACTGATGGTTATGTACAGTACAGTTTATAGACGGAATAAATAGCAGGTAAAGTGACTTTACACAAATAGTAATGGCACGACTAGACCTGGGTGTGTGCTATCCAAGGTGCTGCTGATGTGTTCAAATGAGGCCTGAGGTGGACTATCGGACAACTCTGTTCAAATATTATCATAGAAATAATCCTTGCAGCGGGGCTCCCCCTTCTCTCACATAAATTGTTTAACTGCAGACACAGTGATACCCCATAAATCAGTGCTGGTGATGTCATGACAGCATTATCTACCAGTACTGCGCTATTCTGCTCTCTTCTGGGATGTGCAGTCTCCTTGACAACAACCATACATTATTGTGAGGCTGAAGAATGATATACGATTTGACCTAGTGTCTAGTGTAGTTGCTTGTCCGACTGGTGTTAAGGTTATGGTATTAGTGTCTCTGTATAGGGAAATTGGTCGCGTGCATTTTACCCCAATCTTCAATGCTGCTGCGGCAACCTGTCAGGAGCAGTGGGAGCCACAGTGCAGCACTCGAGGCCCCAGACCTTGAGCTTGGCTTGGTCAGGACAACTTTTAGTGGAGCATTTGACCTATAGTGTATTTAGATTGAGGGGGGAAACTGGAGTGTCTGGAGGATACCCAGGAGAAGAGTGCAAATCAAAAGCCTAGATTTGAACATTGTCAGAGTAGAGGCCATGTCTTACATCTTCAGGAAGACTGTTTCAGATTGTACCTGCATTGTACCTGCATAAAATTGAAACACTGATTTCTCATGTTTAGTCCTGACTCTGAGCACCAGCAGGAGGCCGGTTCCTGAGCTCTTCAGAGTCTGAGATGGTTTATATGGAACAAACATGTCAGCAAGAAACTTTGCTGCCAGGCCATGGAGATACTTGTAGCTTTAAAGTCTGTTGTCTGAGCCACTAGGAAGCCAGTGCAGAGAATATGTAATAGTACTTCCTGGTTCTAGTCACGACCCGAGCAGCAGAGTGATGTATTGCAGAGAAATAGAAACAAATGCATGGATATGTCTCTCTAAGTCTGGTTTAGATAGTATACATTTGATTTTGGTAATGTTGTTTAGATGGTAAAAAGCTGTGGTTGTTAAAGTTAAAGTCTGAGTCCAATATTACCTCCAGATTTCTAACTTGACTTGTAGCTTTTAGAGAGACCAGAGGGGACTGCTAGCACTTTATCTTTGTTTTTCTGTAGGCTAAAAACAATGTTTTATGGAGGAATTAAATGATTAAATGCACAATTATGAATTAATTATATATGTAATTGATTAATTAAAATTGTGCAATTGAATTGATTAAAATGTACACTTAATTAATTAAATGTAAAATTAATTTTATTTGTCAAATAATTTAAAGAAAATTTAAAGCTTAACATAAAAAATATCGGGCTCATCTCGGACGGGAATGAGTCTGTCTACAGGAGGGAGATGGATCGGCTGGTGTCCTGGTGCAGCAGTAACAACCTGGAGTTCAACATTGAGTGCACCCTCACCTCCTCCATCACCGTGTGGTACGCTGGAGCCACAGCCAGGGACAAACAGAGGCTACAGCGCATTGTGCGTTCTGCTGAGAAGGTGATCAGCTTCCATCTGTGCAGGACCTGTACGTCTCCAGGGCTCTGGGACGAGCAGGTTGGATCACAGCTGAACCTTCTCACCCTGGACATGGTCTTTTCAAATCACTTCCTTCAGGCAGGAGGCTACGGTCCGTCCGGACCAGAACCTCCCGCCACAAGAATAGTTTCTCTCCCTCTGCCGTTGGACTCATGAACACTTCTTTGCACCTGTCACTTCAACTGCAACTATTCATCACTCACTGCACAGTCACTTTCTGCACTCACAACTGTGCATTTAACTGTAACTCTTGTGTACATAGTAATGCCTATTTTTATTTTATACTATAGTAATTTTAAATTGTTTCTTAATGCATGCCCTTTGGATTGAATATATGTTGTTTTTATTATTGATCTGATCTGGTTTTATGTTGCACCTTAATGCCTACGTTGTGAATTTTGTTCATTGACAATGGCAATAAACCCGTTATGATTCTGGTTCTGATATCCATTTATCTAATTCGTGATTTCAGTCTGAAATCTGTCAGACTCAATCGCCAAACTCAGAGGGTGGGACAAAAGCTGCTCTGGTCGAATCCATTTTTCTACAGGAATACTGTGATGTCACTCAAATTAGCAGGATAACAGTGGAAATTTAATACTGTTGTTTCGATAAAGATGCACTTTTTGAGTGTTGGTAGACGACCCTAAAGCCTGTCACCTCCCGGTGCCAGAGCAGCACAAACTGGACCAGAGGAGAGATGCAGGCGCCGGACGTGAAGTGGGTCCAGAGAGAGAGTGCTGGACTAATATCTATCGTCCTAGAGGTTTGTTGATCAATTCCTTTTTTGAATTCGACTATATTGATTCCACATTTAATAAAAAGGGAACTCTCAAGCTGCAGATGTTTTTCTTACAAATAATACTGTAACCCACTTATTTCCAGTCAAATCAATAATTCTAAGAATAATCAGGGTCAGTTTGTTATCCAAACCCACAAATAAAACATTACTCCAAAATAAATCTCAAAATTATTAGGACTTTAATACGGATTCCGCCCGGACAATCTGTTAAATACAATTCCCTAAAACATTTTTTTTTTGTGAATTTACCTTCACCTTTTAAAAGAAAATGGTCAAAACCCAACAAAGGCTCAATTTTAACCCTCCAGGCACCAGCTTTACGCATTTATATATTTAACAAAAAAAACCTTGGGGGGAATTTAAAATCTGATTTCCTCTTTGCAGAGCATGTTTTTACTAATAAATAGAGATAAGTCTGTTAAGTCTTAAGTTCAGGAGCAGGACCACACCCCTTTCACACCCCTTCCTGCAGCTACACTATTTAAGCCTCCAGTTAACACCCAAATGTGTTCGTGACTTCATGCCCCTCCCTCCCACCCTCTTTTTATTCTAATTATTCCAATTTATCTTCTAGATGGGGGGTACCGAGGCTTTTCTGTACCTTCGTTGTGTTTAGGTTTCTCGTTTGTCAATAAACACTTTGCATCGTAGCTGGGGTTGTTTCCTTGCTAGTGAATTAGAGTAAAAACAGACATCAGAGAACAAAACTAGAGTTTCCGTTTCACAAAGGCTCCAATTGTTTTGTACTCCAAGGGGTTCAGGAACAGCTTCAGTTTTAACTGCGGGTCATATTTTTAGGCGTTTAAGGAAAAATAGGTGCTGGGATGTTGAGAAACATATAAAGGAACTTTATACATTGTACAATTTTAATTAATTAATACATGTATAATTAATAAATAGGCCATGTAGTGTGCATTTAATAATTACATTTTTGGATCCACAAACTGACTCTTGGATGCAGAGTGAATCCACTGGTCAATAATCACCTGCCATCAGTGAAGCACAGATCTGATCGGGGTCCTAGGATTGACCCTTGGGGTACCCCACATGTAGTTTGAGACAGTTATCGATTTCAATAAGTACTTCCTGTCTTTTAAATGGGACTTCAATTAGGGAAGTGCCAATGATGCCCACCTCAGTCCTGATACAGTCTGTGTATCAGGATCACAGGAGAAACAAATATGGGAAGCATTGGGACAGCACTGATTTTAGCTATGTTTACATGCACACTAGGAAAACTGGTTAACAATTAAAACCGATGTTAGCGAAATCCATGTAAACCTGGAAACTACAACTAAAGTGTTGTGGTTAAAATCCCAGTGATACCAATAACACATCTGGAGAATGTCGGGTCTACTCAGACTTGTTTTAGTCCTCTACGTCAAAGTGAAATTAAAGTCTACAGCAACTTCAGTGTGTTTATTTGCACTACGGAGCACAGATAACTGAGAAACGAAATTCCCTGCAAGTCTGAAAATCAAATGCCCAAAATAAATTACCGTATTTTCCGGGCTTTTAGCCGCTCCCCTATATAAGCCGCATTTGCTCTATTTTAAAAAAAACGATAATAAAACAATACATAGGCCGCACCTTTTGTATAGGCCGCAGAACTCTTTCCTTGACTTTTGGCATCGCATGAGCTCGTCCCGCTGTCCCCCCTCCAGCGTGCTCTCCCCTCCAGCGTCTCACCGTACATTCATTGATGTTAAGCTTGCGTGCAGCCGCGCGGCTTCCTAGCAAGATCGATGGCCTTCAGCTTAAAACTTGCTTCGTACGAACTTCTTCGTTTGGGTTCCATAATGATGCGGCAAGAATTTGAAAATAATTTATAGTTGGTAATTTGTCGTCCGTGTTCTATTTGCTAGCTGAATAAAAAAGCAACATCTGCTTCTTTGCTTAACTTTTCTGTAGTTTTGATTCCAATTCCGGTTAGTTTTTCGCCCCTAGCGGTGAAAGAAAAAAACCACAGAAAAGCCGCAGCCTCTAAATAAGCCGCATGGCTCAAAACATCTGACAAAAGTAGCGGCTTATAGCCCGCAAAATACGGTAGATGTTCATCTATATTTGCCAGTCGTGCAGTTATATGTATAATAGCCATTTCTATTAGCAATTATAGCTGCAAACTTTTGGTGCTAATGCTTCCTAGACACCCTGCGCATCTGGCCCCCCTCCTTCTGTTGGATTCTTTGATCTGCATACAGTGAGGAAAATAAGTATTTGAAGTTTTCCTACCTAGAAATTATGGAGGGGTCTGACATTTTCATCATAGGTGTATTTCCTCTGTGAGAGACAGAATCTAAAAAAAAATCTGAAAATCATCTATGTTTTTAAAATAAATTATGTGTATGTTATTACTGCAAATAAATATTTGAACACTTTAAAAAAATCCACCTATACTCCATTTATTTAATTATCTAAATTAGAAGCACCTGTTTGAGCTTGTTAGCTGCATAAAGACACCTGTTCACCCCACAATCAGTCAGACTCCAACTATTACCATGGGCAAGACCAAAGAGCTGTCAAAAGACACCAGAGACAAAATTGTAGACCTCCAAAAGGCTGTAAAGGGCTACGGGGCAATTGGTAGCAGCTTGGTGAAAAAAGATCAACTCTTGGATAATTGTTAGAAAGTGAAAGAGGTTAAAGATGACTGTCACTCTCCCTTGGACTGGGGATCCATGAAAGATCTCACCTCGTGGGGTATCAATGATGATAAGAAAGGCAAGGAATCAGCCCAGAACTACATGGGTAATACATCGGTAATACACTACGCCGTCATGGTTTATAATCATGCCTCGCACAGAAGGTTCCCCTGCTTAAATCAGCACATGTCAAGGCCCGTCTGAAGTTTTCCAACGACCGTCCTGATGATCCAAAGGAGTCATGGGAAAAAATCATGTGGTGACGTCGAGAGGAGCCATCTGAGGTTGCTCGGGCATCTGTTCCAGATGCTTCCAGGATGCCTCCCTGGGGAGATGTTCCAGACATGTCCCTCCCGGGAAGAGGGGGAAGACCCAGGCCAACCAAGGGACTTTGTTTCTCGGTTGGCCTGGGAACGCCTCAGAAATAAATAATAAATAATAATAATAATAAAGTCCATGATGTTTGGAGGGAAGAAAGAAGAGTACCATCCCAAGAACACCATACCTACTGTGAAGCATGAGGGTGGAAACATCATGCTTTGGGGCTTCTTTTCTGCACAGGGGACAGGACGACTGCACTGTATTAAGAATGAATGGGGCCATGTATTATGAGATTTTGGGGACAACCTCCTTCCCTCAGTTAGAGCATAGAAGATGGGTCTTGGCTGGGTTTTCCAACATGACAATGACCCAAAGCACACATCCAGGATAACCAAGGAGTGGCTTTCGTAAGAAGCATATCAAGGTTCTGGAGTGGCGTAGCCAGTCTCCAGACCTAAATCCAATGGAAAATGTTTGGAGGGAGCTAAAACTCTGAAACCTGATTGATCTAAAGAAGATCTGTGTGGAGGAGGGGGCCAAAGTCCCTGCTGCAGTGAGTGCAAACCTGTTCAAGAACTACAGGAAATGTTTAACCCCTGTAATTGTAAACAAAGGCTTCTTTACCAAATATTAACATTGATTTTAAAGAGGGGTCTGATGATTTGAAATGGGTTGTTTAGCACATTCAGAAACTCAGAAATGTAAACATACTGACTGGGGAAACCTCAGACCACAAGTTTTCACCTGGTGGAGACAAGAATGACATGCTGGAGAGGGCCAAAGCCACTCTGACTGCCACCTGAACATCCATAAAGAAAAAACAATATACTCCATATTGTGTCTTGGCACAGAAATAACCCTGAACTCAATGCTCTGCAACAACAACAAAAATCTTTAGTTTTAGAACTGATCAGTGTCCAGAACTTGTAAACCTGAATGAAGCACTCCATTTAACCCTTTTAAATAGTGCGGTAAGAATAATGTCTCTGAATTCGTTTTTTCACCTGCATGTTAATGCTATGGTGTTAAGCTAACAGCAGTAAATATTTATTTTGATATTTCTCCATGCATGTGCATGTCTGCTATGGTCAAAATATTTGATTAATTGGCTATACTGAGTGGAATGTCCTGTGAGTGCGGATGGATAGTGGTAGAGGGTGCAAGGGGGCGCGTGAGAGGGAGACAGCGCGGGTCAATGTCGGTGATCATTCAAACTTGCAGTGTTGTCTGACTGGGAGAATCTCTCTAAATATTTACATGTGCATTACTGCTTATTCCCAGCACATTCACACATCTTCTAATAACTGCTACACCAGTGTCACTACTGTCATACCTTTTAAACAGAACCACCTTAGCCTAATTTTCAAATGTTTAGAAGCAGAAAGTTATTTATTAAAACAAATTTATTTTGATCTTGTGTTTATTGATGAGGCACAATCCATAAGTGTCGCACTATAGTGAGCGTGAACATGAAGTAAGCTGACAGGACGAGGAGCCGACATATAAGAACCACAGACACACACATGGACTTACTGCGCAGTAAGACTCGCCCGAACACAGAGTGGTCCCGGTCCAGGGTGCTGCAGTTCCAGCGATGGTGTCTGAACTGGTGCTGGCACTCCCTGATCCACTCTTTGGTGCCCTCCCCAATGGCCTGCATGATGTCAGGGTGACGGAGACACAGTTGCTTCTGCTTACTCACTAAACCAGGGATGTTGTTACAGATGACACGTGCTCCTAGTGTACCAATATACCTGTGGACCAAGAAGCAACAGAACAATGTTTTGGAATGTTGGTAGGAGAATGTTCCATGGCATATTCAATATTGATACAAGGTCCAATCAACATAAACAATATAACTGTGCTTGATTTTTCAAGGACTGGTCAAACCAATTATTGGAGCATATTCAATCTAGAATTTCTCCCAGATATTTTCTGGATCAACCAAAAAAATGTATCAGATTCTTTAGCCCCCAAAACAGAAAACAAACAGGGGAGAAAATTGAGGCATGTTTTCAGTTTCCCTAAAGAGAGATAGGAATAAATATAAATAACCATTCATATTTGATTTCACTTCACACACTAGACAAAGCCAGCAAAAAATTCTGTTCTAGACATAAAAGCAGGGAAACAAGGGGAGCATAGGCAGTAAATTGGTCTGAGTCAGAGTTCACACTGAACGATAAAGGTTTTGGAAAAGAGGGACTGAACCCATTTACTCTGCTCTCTAAATAAATAAGCACTTAACCTCTCCCTGTAAGATGTTTAACCGTGTACCAGTTACATCTCTCCAACCTGTCACATTGTCACAAATCAGTGCTGTCACAACTAACGTTCCAATCCACTTTGATTCTTATCATGCCATCATTCACACTGTAATAAAATGAAGAGCATAATGAAAGTAGAGCAGGATTTCCCCCAAAATAGACTGTGTATCTCTTGACCACAGCAAGTCAGAGTGTGAGCTGTGTAGCTGTGGGTTTTACGAGACTCTGTCCCCCTCTGAGAGGGATTAGCAAGAGCAGAGGAGTGCCCATCAAAGGAATGAGAGTTAGTACAGCCATTCACACTTAATTTTCTGAGCAAAAAGTGGACCCGAGCACTTTATAGGATGGTAAATCATTGTCCACAACAGCAGAACACAGTGAGGATACGGATGTGGAGCCGTGAGGAACAACAAATCCAGCAATCACTGTAGAACATTCTTTTAAAACCCTTTTCAGTATGGAGGATGTGCAAAACACAACTAAATGCAGTTGCTTTACTATATTGTCATCCAAGGAGAAGAGACCCATTCCTAATAAGCAAAAATATACCTATTATGTCAAAATAATTTTAAAATAAATGTATGCATGCAAAAGTAGTGCTAGCATACACGCATATACATACTTCAACACTGCTGATATATAACAACAGCGATAATCATAAAAGTTGTACAAAACATTTTGGCATTATCCTTGAAATTAAATTTTAAATATTGTTCATGGGTTATGAGTGATACTGGTAATACTACAAGTATTCTAGACTTTGTCATGTCAAATGACAGCAGTGGAAGAATCGATTCTTTTAGAGCAGTATTGATTCCATATTTAGAATAACTGTATCAAAAGTATCAATACTAGGAATAGATTCACACATTCTTAACAGGGTGGTGTGGGCAATAGGAGGATGTAGTATACCTGATGCTATCCATTGCTGAATGTCTAGTTGAGGAAGATGAAGAAAAGCTGCTCACTGCAGTTTTGCTCTGTTGCAATATTGTATTACAGAGTAATAAGTGCTGTCAGTATATTTAAATATTTACTTGACAAAGTAGATCATCACTCTGCTAATCGTGTCTTATCCCTGTCTCTACAGGCACAGACCAGAACTCTTCATTGAAATAAATCTTTCCACTGCATAAAACTGTGTTCTCTCTGTGTGTGCGCGCGTGTGTGCGTGCGTGCGTGCGTGTGTGTGGGTGTAGACCTTCTTCTTTTACTTGAAACTTTTGATAAACTAGCTGTTCCTATGTAATCGTGTTGACATAATTACTGTAAATTACATCTTGATATAAAAGAAAACACTTTAAAATATTATGTTTCACAATTAGGTAATATTAGATAAATGCATGCATTTAACATGATTTAATGACATTTCACAAACGTATAGTTGTTTGTGTTTTGAAATGGATTAGCTATCCAATACTAAAATACCAGGACATAATTTTACAGCTTTCCATATATATATATATTTGTTTCTTCAGTGTACGAATTGGGCTTTTAAGATAAACTTTTCTAAGATATTTTTAAAAATAAAAAAATACACATTTAAATATTCACTCCTTTTACCACATAATTGAATCCATACAAACTACAATAGCCCTAGTAGGCATTCCTGGCGCACTCACTGACAGTATATATAAGACACTCCGCCCCCACGCACTTCTCTGGAAGACGTTTTACGCAGAGTTTGTATGTGCAAATTAATGACCCCGCTGCTTCTGACTAAAGCAGGCTGAGCTCCAGTTTTAAGATTTCATTCAGACAACACGTGACTTTAGCTTCAATAGCATTAATCCACTGTTCACCATGAGCTTCAAAAACAGGCTAATTTTGCCTAATAGTTTTAAAGCCATTGTCATCTCAAAGTGAACAGAGCTCGGCCTTCAGTGTAATGTGATCATATTCACATGATGAATTTAATTGTCCAGACCGTCCAGTCTACTTACCACCATGAAGAGTCCACTCGTGGCGTGATAAGCAGCAGCAAGAGCAGACACGCACTGTAAATCCGCGTCGGAATAGGTTTGGGGCATGACGACCACCTTGGCGAGAGCTTGACCCCCGCTGTCCGCTCTGTCCTGACGCTTAAGAATCGCTTCAGCCCCAGCATTGTTTTCAACACAAGTATTGAATTTATCCACAGAGTTCAGGGAAAGAAAGAAAAAACATGGATAACGTTCGTTCAGTACACTGCGTTAGGCATCCTTCCTGTGCTCCCTGATGCGTCGCTGTCCATCACAAACGCGCTACTCCCGGTACCATGTGCGCACTATCCGCCCCAGAAGGCCTACGTGAGTTCATCCGCAAGCAACAAGTGTCCAATCTCCACTACTCCAGTGCACGTGCCCAAGGGTAAATCCAGGGGTTAAGTTTAAAAACTGATCAAACCAAAGCGATGATATGACCGCTCGTGCGTCTCTCGTGGCGTAGTGCGCGCTGCGGGTTTGGATGCTCACGCCGGACCTGTGCTTTATCAGAGTCAGCGCTCAGGGAGAGAGAGAGCGAGACATGAGGGAGGGCTCTGTTTATTGGACACATAGGGGTTACTGAGTTTCTGTGAGCTCTTCTGATCAGTCCCTGAAGTCTGTTGTAAATCGTTAAAATGACAATAGGCCCATAAAAGGGGTAGAAAATATTGGTTATGTTGTTAGTAGGTAAATCTAAGGCGATGTATTTAAAGGTGCAACGAAATGAATTATAAAGATGGTTTGATTCTATGAATCACACCCCAGTCTGAACTTTCAGTGATTGACACAAATTATTATTATTCATAGCATTACATTATTATATATACATTATTATATCACAACATCGATTTTTTATAAATTGAAGTTAAGGAAGAAAGCTGGGAATGTTGGATTATGTGAGCAGAGCCAAATGATCCAGTGTAGCAGTGCTATACGGCTTAAATCTGAACCACATGTGGAAGACAGAGTGCTGAGGCAGCGGACAGGATTCTCTCTTCCCATCATGCATCTGGGCCTGTGCTTCTCTTCTTCTCTTGCATTTTGGCTGTGAGCTGTCTTCCTCCATCAAACCTCTAAATGTGTCTCTGTCTTTGCGTTTTCTGTAAACAAAACATTAATTTGTATATATTTTTTATATGCTGTTCACCTCACACTGGACTAATGTGCAAAATCCCTTTTGGAATTAGCTATAACTGTAACAAACCATGATTTTATCAAATACTTGAGAAAACAATCCTACTGTTTATGCCAAATCGACTGTGAATGCTAAGCTTCTTAATAAACACATTTGTATTAGCGCTTACACCTTACTGCCCCACACACAACATTGGCCTGTGGATCGAGTCGGCTGAGAAGATGAGGAAAAGAAGCAAATGCTTATATTTTCTTCCTAAATGCCAATGAATGCGAAATTTTCTTCACACTGTGAACTTGACCCCAGCTTTCTTTTCATAAACAACAACAACAGAGTCAAGTGGCGTTTGAAAGAAGAGTTTGTCCTCATGTGACAAAACTGGCAATGCAATCCCGAAAGGAAAAATACTGACTCAGAGGCCAAACAAATGGATTCAAGTGCAGCATGAAATGAGGAAAAGTTGGCATTAAATAGCACTTTATGTCTAGGCTGGACATGGACAAGGAGCACACCTGCTAACAACTACCAGCGGTTATCAGTCATTGATCATATTTGCAGTGGAGGCAGCGGCTCAGTGGTTAGAACGGTCACTTTTTGATCCCAACAAGTGCATTTTATTGTGTCGTTGGGCAAGACATTTCACCCATCATGCCTATGAATATGGTATATGAGAGGGGGTGATTGGTGGTGGCAGCATTGTTTCCGTTAGTCACCCATTGCTGCTGAAGTTGCTTACCACCACCTTGTACTGCATGGGGAGTGGATAGTGTTGAAGTAACTCAATACACGCACTGAAAATATGTATTCAGAATACTCATTTGGAGTAACTGCATTGTGGTAAAGTTACTTATTCAGAATACAGTTAGTGTCCAAATTGCACTAAAATATAATGCAACTCAAGTAAACGTATTCAGAATACAGTACTCTGATTGGACCAACTGAATATGTTACTAAATACATTTAATGCAGATATTCAGTATTCTTCTTTCTGCAAGTATTCTTCCCAGTAGTGCTTTGAGAGGCTTGTCCAGCTTTTAAAGCTCGATGCATGTCATATTAGTGCAATTCAGCCAATTTGATTGACTCTATTTTATACAATTACAAATCCATAACATGCTTTTAGTTTAATCCAAATATAAAAAAGACCACAAGATCACAAGGACAATTATGAGCAGAAAAAAGCAAATTGCTTCATATGAGTATTACCTATTTAGGTTCGACAGCAGCTAAAATGAAATCGTTATTCAGGGACAATTGTGTCATCCTACACATGGAAGGGCTGTGTCTGGAAGTCCTGTTAATTTATTGTCTTGTAAATTTAGATCTGCTGACAGAGATGTACCATTCAGGAGCAGGGTTGCGGTCGTGGGGCGTTTGGCTCGTCCTCAGAGAAGGTGTCATGTCCTGTTATTATTGTTTGTTCCTCCGAGGGAGCCCCCTGATGTAAGGCTTGGACCAGGAGGGAAGTTCCTTTATCCCATCTCTTTAGATGTCACAAACAAACAAGGAGCTATAAACAGAACATTTTAGATTTAAATTTGACATTAAATACTATGGTTGTTGTTCTGTCCGTTTTTTCCACAATCTTAAACCAGGATTGTGAACAGACGTACCAGACTTGAGGATTAGACTTGAGTCTGTGTTTCAGGTTGAACAGAAAAGCCAGCGACAGAGAGGACGGACACATTCCAACCAGGCTAAAGCAATCCTGTAACCTTCTTGTGGAGACGATGCCCTAACTATCTTTTTCGAACTGCCCTCATGTTTGCAGAGCTATGACACACAGAGCAGTTAACAGAGATGTGAGTGAGACGCTTTGATGTTCAAGACATCTCAGACACGTCAGCGGGAAACAGGTATGACCCATGAGAGGCATGAGATCATGTCCTCAGATGGAAATAATCTGGTGTCAACTTGTCACAATCTACTTAGGGACCAACTCCAACTCCAACTACCATATATTACCATCTTGAAAGTTAAAGGTGTCTGACCATGCAGTCCATTCTTCTAACATAAAACCAAAGCAATTTGTTAGCCGTTATTAATTGCTAATGATTTACAATAAAGCGTGATCAGGTTGGAGCAGGCTGGGTGCATTTGAACATGTTTGACAGTTGTGTTCCAGGTGGGAAAAGTGCTTATAAAGAGTTTTCAGTTTGCGCTTTGATTTGCAAAAGGCCCCATGTTAACGTGTGGCCCTGATTAACTAAGGTGTTTCTTTAATCTCATAAATTCCTGCTTCATTTTAAGGTCTTGTAAAGTCAGCACTTACTGAAGTAGAGGGTCCTTTGAGTTTGGCAAACATTTTCTTAAGATGGTGATTTCGCTATAACTTTCTTAATTTTCTAAATATGATCAATATTTATTAATGAGTATTGGCAGTACTTGTCAATTCAACACTCCAGTGGTTAAACTGTAGTTTTTAGCTTCGACTGCTTCAACCCGCTGTGCGTCAGCAGGTGGAGTGCCTGTGTTACCTGCTGATGATTTTTCCATACTTTTCCATACTTGCACAATATTTCAATTTTAAATGAGATAATGTGATTTTAAAAGACTGAACAATGCCGACAAAAAGTCAATATGATGTTCTTAGACCAAGTTTTTCTGCCTGATGTTTGAAGTCCAGCTTCTCTGTGTTCCACTCGTAGATCTGTATGATCTGTAATAGCTGCACGGCCATAGTGATGAGAGCAGCTCTAACACACTACAGGTGCTCAGAGCAGCGGCCCAGGACGTTTGAAGTCAGGGCCAACTGGGACCTCAGCCCATCTCTTACCAGCCCACTGCACACACATTTGATTTCCATTTACACTGTTGCTATTCAATTGATGTTTTATTTTCTTCTGAAAATGTTTTTTCTGTAACAAAACAACTTATTTTCTGTTTATTTGAGTTATGATTTTGTACTATTTAAATGCTGGTTTCATCTCACATGTCAAATCACCACAAATGTGGGTCCTGAAGCTCAGCCGAAAAATCAATTATGAACATGATTGTTGGTACAGGTCATCCTTCACATATTGCTGTCATTGCTCTAGTGTTGATCTTTATGAGTCACTGTTGAACTGTATTTTGAAAACAAAATACAGTTATACTGTTTCTGTGCTTTTGTGCAGTTTAAGTTAAATCAAAGTTTTGACTTAATCTCAGGTTCATGAATCTTGTGCTTGACCAAAACTTTCACTGAGCTTTGACACCTTGATCTATTGTCTCTCATTTATCTTTAAGAGCTGAAATCTCACACTCTAAAACAGCTTATGTGGACATATTGTTTAGCCAAATAGAGAAAATGAAGCACAAACCACTCTTCAAGCATCTTATAGGCATGTATATATATATATATATGTATATATATATATATATATATATATATATATATATATATATATATATATATATATATATATATATATATATATATATATATATATATATATATATATATATATATATATATATATATATATATATATATATATATATATATATATATATATATATATACACAATTTTTTTTTTAACTACTTAATACTCAAAACCTGCTGTCTTTGTTCTATTGTGAAAATAAAGTATTGGTCATGTGATGTATCCTGTAGTTACATGTACATTATTCTTATTATTTACATTTACAGATTCTTTTTATAAAATGTCTTTTTACTGTACACAGCTGTATGACTGCGTAGCTCTCATTAAAGGCACAGAACAGGAGAGAGGCCACTACATCTGGCTCCTGTTAGCCACAAGCGTATAAAAATCAAATGTGGTTTAGACACACACACTCTCACTGGGAGGTAGGACCCCAGCATGGTGGTCACAGCTCCTCAATGGATCTGTAATGCCAGCTTTAGTGAACTTATGAGACAGTGAGGGCTCAGACGGGGCTGAAGCACCTGGCACAAAAACTAATAACAAAACACAAAATTAAGGCTTTAAAACCTTATGGATTTAATGCTGTCTGACCAAGATGTCCAGAGATGAGATACCTGCACCTAATATTCCATATGTAAACATTTGTGTATGGGAAAGGATTCTAATCGATTATTAGTGTGTACTGTATTAACTCCAGCTGGGGCTGTAAATAAAGATGATTTGTTTTGATACATTCTGTGTATGCAGGACATACCAAAACTAGTTAATCCCTGGTTTGAGTTGATGACTGGGGATCTTATAAATGCAAATTGGGTTATATGCATTAATGCATACTGTATCTCCATCTCAATGAAATTGTCATTGAGCAGGTTTGTGTCTTATAACTGCTTCTGAGGAGGCGTTTCAGTCAAGTATGTTCATGCAGCCTAAGTGTGTAATCACGTAATCATGTAATTGGGGTGCATGTGTCACATATCATAGATGACACCATCATTAGGATAAATAACATAACATCACAGACCCAGCCTCTACTAACGCACTACTGTTTATTTTTTGTGTACATTTTATGTGGTCATTCAGGTGATTCCATATGTGTTGTGTCAGACACATGTCTCTTGTCTAGTGGTCTTCAATTTCCTGTTGCAGTAAGCCTAGGATCGTAGTCTAGGGAGGGGAAATAATATTGTTGATATTATGTGAACGCGGATTGGTGCAGCGTCTACAGTGATGCAGTCACTGTATCGGTCTGTTGTAGTGAAGAAGGAGCTGAGTCAAAAGGCAAAGCTCTCAATTTACCGGTCAGTCTACCTTCCACTCCCAGGTTGGGTTACCTTTGGGTAATGAACTAAAGAACATATTGTAGAAAATAAGTACATACTATTTGTTTAAAATTAGAGCTGTAAATCGATTAATCTCACTTTTGAAATGTGATTAATTGCGATTAATCACATTTCAATTAAAAAAATGACTTACATAAATTCAG